>CM061535.1:73493141-74093141 GCA_030545055.2 Neoaliturus tenellus | reverse complement strand
GCCATCGCCGCGCCGCCGCCGCGCCGGCAATGGCAGCATGGCCCCGGTCTGTTTCCAAAGCCATCGCCGCGCCGGCAATGGCAGCATGGCCCCGGTCTGTTTCCAAAGCCATCGCCGCGCCGCCGCCGCGCCGGCAATGGCAGCATGGCCCCGGTCTGTTTCCAAAGCCATCGCCGCGCCGGCAATGGCAGCATGGCCCCGGTCTGTTTCCAAAGCCATCGCCGCGCCGGCAATGGCAGCATGGCCCCGGTCTGTTTCCAAAGCCATCGCCGCGCCGCCGCCGCGCCGGCAATGGCAGCATGGCCCCGGTCTGTTTCCAAAGCCATCGCCGCGCCGGCAATGGCAGCATGGCCCCGGTCTGTTTCCAAAGCCATCGCCGCGCCGCCGCCGCGCCGGCAATGGCAGCATGGCCCCGGTCTGTTTCCAAAGCCATCGCCGCGCCGGCAATGGCAGCATGGCCCCGGTCTGTTTCCAAAGCCATCGCCGCGCCGCCGCCGCGCCGGCAATGGCAGCATGGCCCCGGTCTGTTTCCAAAGCCATCGCCGCGCCGGCAATGGCAGCATGGCCCCGGTCTGTTTCCAAAGCCATCGCCGCGCCGCCGCCGCGCCGGCAATGGCAGCATGTGTGCGCCTTCTATTTATGCATCCATTATACCTCTTGTTGATTCACTGGATCTCTAAATTTTGTCCACAAGAATGGACATGTTTATGGAGAAAATATAGTCTTTTATTTAAAAGGTTGGTAATAATTTTATACTACGCCAAAAAGTGCAAAAGAAAGTTAAAAATTTATAAGTGGTATAAAAATAATTCATTTTCAACCGTCCATATACCTGGGTTTTAAAGATCTTATTTTAGTGTTTTAGTCCATCACTGAAAAATGGTACTTTAACATTCACCCAATCGACCTTTTTATATGTGGTCACGATGAATAAAACTTTTATTGACGGCAAATTTAAATGGGGTTTCACATGTTTGTTTTTTATTTAGTCATATTTATAAATTCGAAATATTACAAATACTGGCTTCGGTAAGTAAAATACTTGACATCGAGGTCCAATTGATCAACATTCGGAAATAAATCAATATATCCATCGAAATTTCAAATGTCATCTAATTTGTTACAAACTATATTATTATAAAACTAACGTGCGGTGGCAAGAGGCTGGCTTACCAATAGTACTACTTTATCCAATCGGCAATATACTTTATACATGTACATTTCAAAAAACACCCGCCCGGCTTCAATGCAAACTATTAACTATTTTTGGGGTTTCGCTAAATAAAATCTGCAGTATGCCACATAGTTTTCTAGAGTCTTTGTTCTGTTAAAAAAAAAATTAAAATGTTTGCTCCTTTTCAGCTCTTGTCTGTAACTCATAAGTAACGTATTTGATAAAAAATCATTTCGTTTAATTAAAAGAACTAAATTTTACATTTATTTAATTAATTTCTATTAACTTAATATCAACGGGTGGCAAGCATGAAGTTAAAAACTTTCAATTAAGTATGTCTTCCAAGGGACTAACCACCTTATTGGGAGCTATAAATTTAGGATTTTTTTTAATAAAATATACTCTTATATATACTTTTTAATAAATATGTTGCACTAAGTTGCCATTTGTTATTGGGCTATTAATTAATCCTGTTATATAACGACATGTTGTCTCTCGATTAACAAGACTAGAGTTTGATAATGTAAAAATACAAAAGAAAAATTCGGGGGCAAATTTAAGATTAAAGCACTTAAATTTGCTCCCGAAATATTATTTTTCATTTTTACACTATCAAACTTTAGTCTTGTTAATCGAGAGACAACAGATCGAGAGTCGTTAGATAGCACCATTAATAAATAGCCCAATAACAAATAGTAATTTAGTGCAACCTATTTGAGTTAATACCTCCAAACACATATAAACAGATGAGATCGAAACCCATCACTAGAGAGAGGTGGATATTATTAGATTGCAAAGCACATTTTAAACATTTCAATTATCTAGAGTTCAAGTACAATTGAAACAATTTCTTTTGTTTAAAAATACTTCGATAAACATTGATAGTTTAAATATTATTTTTCATCAATGATAGTTTGATCGATAACAATAATTTTCAACTAGTAAGGGCTTTTATTTTATATTATAGATGTTTGTCGTGTGAGACGCTTCACTTGACTCTGTTTCTTCCTGTTGTTCCAACTGCACAATACTTTACCTTGCCTCTATCCCGATACCCCAACATGTTGACTATCTCAATGCTGTAAACACCGAACGGTGCGCCCCATCCTACTCCGACAGCCATGTGTTCAAGCTTTGCTATTTATACTGTGTTTTCCTAACCACTCCTGATTCGTTCGTTTACTGACTTCATCTGATCTTCCTGAAATGGTTTCGTTGGTTTAAATTAAGCCACATATATATGGAACAATTTTTATCAATGAGACATTTTCATTCTTCCTATTTTTCTTTAGTTTTTTTTTTTTTGTATTTACACAGTTGAATGGTTAATATAACAATACATACAATATTATTATTTTTGTCATAATCTTGGTTTAATGTGTAAGATTCTCTACAGGGGTAGAGATTGTACATTTTTTGACTTGACCAATGCAAGGTTGTATTGTTACTGGTTAAATAAAGATTTGATTTGATATAGAGAACTCAATTTCTAAATTTCTCTAGATAATAAAAATTGTAATCACTAATATATTAAAATTAACGGGATAAAGTAGCCTTTTTTTAAACATAAGAAATTGGTTAATCACTTATTGAGGGTTGTATTAAATTATTGACATCACTTCAGTAATTATTTTTTAGAGAAAATAACTTTAATAATTCTTATTTCAATTATTTGAATTGCCACATTTTAATTTACATTCGTTTTCTCATTCATACATTGCTTCAACTAGGCCAGCGCTAATGCCTCATAATTTCGGTAATCTGCTTATGCGCAATGCTTCTATGCTCTTTGTAATTTTCTCGCAAAAGTAAGTCGTGTAACAACCATGTTGGCCCCGGACAGAATTTGAAATTTGAAAAATCTTTATTTCATTACAAGATTTTGGGCAAAGTTTTTAAGTGTCTTTTTTAAAACTACCTTTTCAATTGATGCCCAGTGGGATTAGTCCAATAAAGTGGGTTAAAAGCTATAAAATCAGTACTTTTTAACTATTCAGGATATGTGGTAAAAAAGTGAATTAAACAGTGTCTCAAAGTGCGTTGTTATAATAAATTCTATTGAGCAATCGTGAGTGTACAGTATTACTAATGATTAGGTTACGTACCTTGTGCCGTCGTCAATCCATATAGTTTTCTAGATTACTAGTTTCGGCCATGTGTTCGGTAACCCTCCATGTCTTGGCCGGCCAACCTAAAATTAATTGTTAAATGTTCGCGCGTGTGTTGTGTATGTGTCTTGGTATTAAATGTAAAATATGACTGTGTTTTTAAGTTTTGACGACGTTCTACTGATTTGAAAATGGGACAACAGTCCCGAAACTAGTAATCTGGAAAACTATAAGGATTGACGACGGCACAAGGATGTAACCTAATCATTAGTCATGGTCTCATTGATCAATCCTGGAGGCAAAAATGAATAAATGTACAATATTGTTGCCTTTGTATTGTCAAGATTCAGCTCGCTTTAGGATTCATTTTTCATTCTAATGAAAATATCCCTTATTATAAGAGTCAAAGGTTAGGGCCTATTTGAAGAATCTTTTAAAGACTAGTAGACTGAGCTTTAAATGAATTTAGAGTACTACAAAGTTCTGTACTACCAATGTAATATCATATATTGTTTATGGTGAATAAATATATGATAAGACTAAATATATTAGATTAAATAAGAATAAATATATGATATATATCAAATAATCTTCATTCGTTTTAGAAAGAGCTTAATCCAGTTGAATGACTTTGAAATGCGCATCAATTAATTCTTCGGAACCTAGTGTAAGAAACTTTGTAATCAGAAAATACCCACACTACTTTCCACATCTAGGTTTATTTTAATATATTATATTATTTCATTTCATTATTGTTTTATTTAAAATAAATCTGTTTTCCAAAACGTGGAACTCTAATTTTGTGGTCCGTCAACGGACGAGATTGATGGAATTCGCGCTGTCGATCTACTTTCAGTTCCTTACCCTATTTCTGTCTTTCATTGAAACCGGACGTTTCATCATAAGTGTTGACTTTTAAAACCGAGAATCGTTTAATAGACCATGCTAGTTCATAAACTATTTCATATTTTAAGTTTTTGTTCTAACAAAACATCTCGTTAAAATGTTTTACCTTTATACTTATATTTACTTGAATTATTTAATTGTTACATAGTCATAATACATCGTGGCGCAGCCATAATAAGCTCAACAAAATTCAACGTTTATACTCAAGACGTGGGTTATGTAAAAAACCACCAAAGAAATAAAATCGACGCTTGCATTATCAAACTGAACCTTCTGATGCACAAAGTAAGGAACACTGTTCCGCTTAGTCGGTGGGTATTGAGTATAAGAGACGAGTTTAAGATGCTTTTCAAAAGCGTCTCGACACAAGATGACGGAAACTAAATTTAACTTCTGAGATATACTTGTTTACACTTTGTAAAACTGTGTTTTTGCTGTATTGTGAATTGAAAAAAGATTAAAGAAATATAATTAGTCTTTTCCCATAAATCCATCGATTTAGATTTTTGTGAGAGTAGGCCATAGTCCTGAGAGTGGAATGATTGCTAAACAACATTAGATTCTCACTATCCTACAACGTATCAGAGACAAACTCTGTGAAGACATAGGCACTTTTACAAAGCAATGGCTTCGGTCAGTGTTGTTAAAATGTTATAATTGATAATTATGTACTTTACAATCGAAGAATTAGAGATTGAATTTAGTATGCTTAAAAACTGACAGAAATGTTTTAAGATAGGAATTAAGAGTCATCTTCACCCTTGTAAAACACTGAAAACATGCCTCCGCATTCCCCTGTTTCGGACGGCGTATTGATACTTATTAGTAAAAATATATGTTTTATTGTAGATTAAGGTTAGACCTGGCCCCTCACGCCTGATATATCAGTAACCATAAATGGCATTAGTAGAAAAAAATCTTAAAAAGTAAGGAAAATTTAGTTAGGTACTTTGCAACGTCACCGAGAGTAATATTTTCAAAATTTTAGCGAATTACCCGTAAGCTATTACCGTAGGTCTCATGGTAAGACCTAAGCCCGGGACCATGTTAATTTTCTGTTTTAGGGAGCCCAGAAACTAAAAATAATAGTCGGAGAAAAATAAATGATTTTAGACGGTTATAGCTGAAATTAGAAAATTTATTAAAACAATTTTAAAACCAGAGGAGACGAGATCCGTCTTTTTACTTTTAGAAAAAGTTAAGAGCCAGTCTCTATATTAATTAGTTAATTGTAAAACACGATTCCCGTAAACCTCTGCATCTATAAAACTCGTTACTATAGAAAAAAAGTTGATTTGGGACAGTTTTAATTGGAAATTTTATTTAAAAATTCTAAAACCAGAGAAGACGAGACCCTTCTTTCTACTTTTAGAAAAAGTTAAGAGTCAATCTATATATTAATGAGTTAATTAATTTTAAATCACGATTCCCGTGAAGTTCTGCAGCCAAAGTCGCCTAGCGCTACGGCCGCGGCCGCGAGGCGGCATACGGGCTCAGGTAGACCGGAGCATTAACGTTCTCATTTATTCAAAGGAAACTAAACATGTTCATAATATTTTTTTAATCGTTGAAATATTTTAAAATGTTTTTTATTTTTGCTATTAGCAAAGAGCAGAATCGGTTTGAAAGATCAGATCTGGATCGAAGAGCTTTCGATCCAGAGAGATCCTTTATAAATTATTGAACACATTTTATGATTGAATGAATAATTAACCAAGTAGGGCCTAACTAACTTAGAAACATGGGAATTTTTTATTAAATGGTGTATTTTAAACAGTTTTTATCACAATTTAAGAAAAATTACGGTTACAAAACTCTTTTTAGAAGTAAACTAAACGGTTCACATTTTCAGAACACAACGTTTTTGGTCTGAATTCAATTTCACACCGAGCACTGCTGGAGTTTTGCCTCCAATAGCTTATCTGACTCTTCTCTTAAGTTCCTCATTGTACTGAACCTTCCTTGCGAACTTTCTGTCCTTGTCTTAAACACAGAAAAAAGTTTAAGAATGTAATGTCTGGACAACGTGAAAGCCAAGGAATTTGGCCATTTTAAAAGTTTGTTATAGGCTACCACATTTTATAATTAATTTTTTGAAGTTACTATATTAAACTGTTTCTAAATAGCTAATTACTAAAGTAATTTACATGTTTCTATACGTTGTTTTTTATTCATTTATTTAATTTAAAAATGTACACATTAACTTTAACCACCTTGTATATATTTTTCATGAACAACCTAACCTTAGACAGTGACCTTCTATATGGCAATGAGTGTATAAGATACTCTAAATAATAAAGCATTTACGTATTTCTAAACTCTATGGTTTGATTGAAACATAGAGTTCCATACAAAATGAAAACTGAAGATTTTTAAGGAATTCAAACTATTTTCAAAACGTAGTCGATAGTTTTTTTTTATTTAAATTTGGTTCAAATCAAAATTGTGATAAAATATTTTAACCTATATGATGAGTTTAAGATGTATTTTTCCGATTCTACTCTTTCCTTATAGCAAAAGTTAAAAGAAATTTTAAAATATTTCAACGATATTAATCTACTATAAGTACCAAAAACCCAACTCTCAAATAATTTCTGCAAAAGCTGTCCCACTGACACCAGACTCATTACATTAAAATATAATAAGTATAGACATTTTTTCAGCATAATAAATGAAAATAAAGTGGCATAAAAGAGTGTTTATGAGGTTATATTTTCTAAAAGTAGTTTTAGTTATTAAAGTGTGTTGAAGTAGGCCTTCAATTAAAAAAATATATGTATACACAGTTTACTTTAAGGATAACATTATTTATTTTATTGGCCTCAACCAGTTTGAGCATGAAAGTAATGATTTCCACAACGATTTTTGTTACTATTATATGAAATATGTCAAGCCTATTTAATGACCAATAATTCTATCTTGTTCCTAGGACCAGATACGAAAGGTGAGATTATCAATGAGAATGTACGTTGTGAAGAAGTAATTTTATAAAGATAAAATAAAAATTTCCTCTGGCTAAAGACTAAAGTAATGTTTTTATGATAGAGGTAGAATGAGTTAAACCCAGCATCCACACGATTGCCGCTCTGACAATAATCATGATCATGATATCAACTTCCGGTTGTGTACCGGGTCTAGTGACTTCCGGTGGTCATGTGCCCGTGCGCCCGTTGCGGAAATTTCCCTACAAACAAAACCATTTTACCTTTTGTTGTGGTCAGAATGTCCTTGCGTACTTTCAGTTTACGGTTTGCGTTCATTTAAAAGACTAACTTTCGTCATTGAGCACATATATTACTCATAGAGAGGCAATGCAATGTTAAAATTTAAAATTCGCTTTGAGTGGTACTAAGGGCCATTTGCCCAAATAAATTGTAAACCGGATTAAATATAATATAGTTTTAAACAGTTTAAAACAGCTGGAGCTGTAAGCTTAAACTATGCACGTGCAACTGACTTTTAGGTTAAAATTAGGTTTAAACTGAAGATCAGGTTTAAGCTAAAATGGTGCAAACGGCCCTAAAAATTTAACTTGTTGATTGACAAACTTGCATATGATTTATCATGTCATAATCTAATGATGAACAATAACGCCGGGCCGTCTGTACTTAGTGATTTTGTTTAATATACAGAATTGGATACAGCGTATGAAATACCTCTTCATTGATATATTAAAAAGCCCTAATTCTATGTAGTTTAAGTAATTTGTTTAAAAAAGACCTGTTTAATATTATTAAAATGAATAAACGACTCTGTCAACTAAGAAGAAATTGATCCAAAACCAAAATTTGACCCTAATAATAAATATTTTATTGATCACTAGGACATTTTTTGTGACGGACATTTTAATTTTCTATTAGGTCCAGTTATAATCTTGTTTTGTCTGGCTTGTGTTTTAGATGAAATACGAGTAGGAAACAATAAGAAGTGATACACGAACGCCTTGTTTGAAAAGTGGCATGGAGTGGCATTTCTTTTGGCACCAAAAATAGTCGTAAGCGTAAACTAAGTTTTCGAACCATAAACTCTTTATTGCAATGCATTGTTACAACAAGCAATAGTTCATTTTGCCTGTGTCAATACAGTCATAGCAACAACGAAGCAGTATTTAATTACGATAGCACAGCTTAGTTGGAAAAAAAACTAGAAAGGAAATAAACTGTTATTATATCATTATGTATGATTGATTTATTTTTACGGTAAAAATTTAATTATTTAATTCAAATAATCTATACATTTACGAAAGTAAATTATTATTAAGGTACTATAGAAATGAACTCTGTGATATTAAACCGTTAAAGAAAAAATATACTCTTACTCTACAATAGGTATTCTTTTGTTGCATGGATAAAAAGAACGTGCCAAAATAGTATTGAAACGGGAAAAATGAAAAGAAATAAATGCGTTAACTAAACTGGAAAGCTGTAGTACCCTACAATGATTTCCCGAAAACTGTTTCAAAAATTGGATTCCTGGAAACTACCTAAAGGAGTACTTAAGTTTTTCGATAAAAAAAGCTTGCATCAAGGTGGTAAAAAACATAGGTGAAATATGTGCAAAGAGGCAGTTCACACTCAAATTTAATCGTTATGTACTGTTAAATTACCAGTAAATGTAGGCCTACATTGCTCAGTTGCATTGAGTTACTATTGATTTTAATTATAATGAGCAAGAAACATTCACGTAATTGTGGGTTCAAGTCAAACAAATAAATAGAATCTAGATATCCCATGAGACATAATTCATTATTGTCATCTTATTTTTGTACAGTTTTAAATTTGAGGAATTTAGAAGGTTTTCACGTCTGATTAACCAGGTCGCAATAGTTACCAATGAGGACTTTAACCTTCGTGTCATGAACCTTAGAAAAAACGCATAACGATGAGGATGTGTTGTAGGTTGGCTGTGGTGTTAGGGGGGGGGGGGCGCGACAGTGGGGGCGCTGCCAGCTGGCAGGGGCGCCGAGGTGCGGAGTGGGGGCGCCCCATGTCCATATACAGGCGTGGGGTTCAAGGGCGCTCCGCACATCGCACGTGTTGAACGCACCACCGATCTGGGGGCTGACAACCCTCCTAGCTGATCTGCACCAAAGGCTGACGTATTAGACCGGTTATACCTAGTGCAATCGTCAGGTTATTTTATAGATTAGCTTTGTTAATAAGAAAAATCATGCTTTGAAAAAAAAAACAGAAATTAAGAATAGTACTAAATTTGCTTATTGCCTTAAATTACAAGTTTTAATGAGTTTTTACTTGAATTTATTTTGAATTTTAAGCTACTTGTCGTATAACCAAAATTTAACATCGAGTTTTCTATAACGACATTCAAACACGAAATTTATCTACCTAAACGAAATCCGTTCAAATTATACATAGGCTATGATGGGTTTTGTAGGTTTGTGGGCAGGAATTTTGTAAAATATTTTTATAAAAATGCAATAAAGAGATTTAAGATCATAAATTGTGTCAGAGATAAGTGATCATAGATTAAGATCATAGATAAGGCCAATTACCCATTCGTGATTATAGCTTGATAACAAAACTGATAACAAAAGTTGATGCCTCGCTTAAAAGATCAGTCGTTACTGTAGGAAAGTTAACATTATACTTTATTATTTACAAACTGCTAGGCAGATTTTTTATCGTATCGTATCGACCCATTTTAATGGTATCTTTTATGATGATACTAGTATCTTTTATGATAATATAATTTTTCAGTATGAATGACTAAAACTATCTAATTTTATTGAACACAGAAACTTTTAAATACCTATTCAGGCTCCTCGATTCTCCATCGTAATGGATGCAACATCGTAATTATTGAGTTGACGTACTCGTGGGTCAAATTGTCAAATGACGCAGGACTGCCAAACAAAGTTTATTTTAGAACGATTCGATTCTTGCAGATCTAGTGAATGACTCAAACTATGGACTCATCACAACACATTTCTATTATTAGTACCGTGGTAAACTCTAGAGGGTCTGAGAATACGCGTCTCTCGACTACACTTGTAGTGGAAAATTTCATAAATATTATTTCTGATATTCCATGAATGATGATGAATGTATTCCACTGTGCTAAAGCAAAACAATTTTAATAACACTAGATTATTTTTAATACCATATACAAACACTTGTAACAAAGCCATAAATTCCTAAATTTATCAACTAACAATTAAAAATGTTGTTATAGAATGAAAAGACTATCCATGTTTTTAATGACACACGGAAAACTACACCAAACCAGCAGCTATTTTTGAAAACGGATAAATGACTGCAATATTGTTTATTACATTTGCAATTTCCCGATTGAAAGTAACACAAGGACGGTATCGGATAGTGTTTTATCACTTTTTCATATAGTGTCAAATGTATGACATATTTTCTAATAAAATTTTATAGAATGCTCCGCACATTTGTCCAAAACAGTGGTTTAAAAAATAAAAATAAATTAAAAATAAAATAAACAATAAAAATAGTCTAGCAAACATGAAAGAAATAAAAAATAATTAAAATTAAAAAAAAATTAAAACTTTTTGCACTTTTATAATTAAACTCTTAAAACTTTTTCTTAACTAAAATAACATTAAAACAGTATCTATAGCTTAATTAAAAAGCAACCACTAATTAAATATCCAACAAACACATATTTACCGTGTATAAATTTAAACGAACATTTCATTCTTAAGAGGATTCTAAGTGGAAATTATTTCTTACGTTCAAAAATTAAATGGGCTTCTAAATGGACCCATGGGTGGTGGTTTAACCAACACCACCCAGACTTAAGAAAGCCAGCACCCTCCATTTAAATAGCCTTATCCTTATGAACCAGCTGATGAGGAAAACGAGGCTACTGTAGTTCCGGAAATGACTAACATCAATTTATGTTTATTAACTGTATTGGACACATTACCAATAATTTTTTAATAATTAAAAATAAAGGTTTTCGTAATAATACGAAAACTGGTCTTTTTGGTACACTATTGCTGTTAAAAAGTATTTATATTTGCCCTAGAGTAAAATAAAATGCTCGTAATAACAATATGGTAAGCCTTCGGCAAAAGTAGACAATCATCTGGTTGTTTTTAATAGATACAACTGTATGGCTCGCCTATTTTTGAGGGGGGAAACAATTCGCAAAACCCTTACTTTTTATGTAGTTAGTGAATTAATTAAATTGAGTACTATACGAAAACCATAGAACCTGATAAATTATTTGACAACATAATCAAAAAATGTTTGATGATTCTTTTGAATTTACTTTGATTTGTGCTCAGGTTTTCGCAAATATTTCTTAACGGGTGTTAGCCAAACCCCTCTCCCTAATGTTTATCATTTGTGTATTCAAGTGATTTAGCGTTTTCATGCTTATAAGTTATATGAAGAAATATGTGTATTATGTGTGCAAACACATTGTAATATTTTTTTTATGAATGAAGATTGTTATTGTGTGGTAACAATAAATGGGGCTTGTTTTGGATAGAACAAATCCGTATGAAAGTCATTGAATATTTTGTACATTTAAAATTAATTTTGGCAAACAGGAACTTGAGCTAAGCTTTATTTTAAGAGTTTTAACCGTGTAAAAGTTAAGTCAAACCCCTCGAAGAAAATGTAAAATTGATGACCCGAACAATTGTATCGTCCGGCATAAAACTTCACTCAATAAGTCCTTGATTTTGAGGGATGCTACAGTATTTCACTTCGTACAGTACAAAGGAGTTGTTGTTCGCTATTTTCGCCACGACAGTTGGCACTGCTGTTTTGTATTTCCGTCTGCGGACAGCCGCCATGTTAACAGCTGATGATAAATCTAATTTACACTTGACCTTCGTCGGCACTTCAAATAAATCTCTTCTACTTCACTTTCCGAAAAAAAGCAGTTCATCGTCCTTCTGCTCCGTGACTTTGTTTGCGTTTCCTCATTCCATTCTTTACAATGGTTTATTTTTTATTCGATAATGTATAAACTATACAATCAAAGGTAAGTTGTAGGGAAGTGACAACACTCAATAATTTATAATTTCAAAGTAATTTCATCATTTATCTGTGATTCCGGTATTCCGTTATCGGTAAAGACCTATTGCTATAAATTTAGGATGATTCTAATCATGATTTTTTTTGTAGATAAAACAATTTACATTACCTAATAAATAAGCATATTTTTGTTTGTTTTTCCAAGTTAAAGCGTCAAAACAAGACAGAAGAATGTGTCCTTCCGGTTTTGTAGTGGCGCCAAACCCGATGACCTGTGTTAAAATAGCTTACCAGCCTCGTACTTATTATGATATGCGACAACTGAATACAGGGTGTCTCATAATGTACAAGACTGGATTATAGTAAAATCCTAATTAACAAACATCACTTTATACGATATACTAAGCCAGTGTTTCCCAACCTTTTGGTGCCTGCGTACCACCTGAGGTTTTTCAATTTTTCGGCGTACCACCTAAACTCATACACATACCCCCCTCCCCACCCCACCATACAAATACAGCCGGAGTGAGCCTAGGTTATTGTTTTCCTTTTAATATATTTGATTATATGCCCCTAATTAGCAGTCCAAGAAAAAATTAAACTCACTTTTAAAACAATTAATTTAAAAAGTTCTATTTTAATAGAAAAACACATAAATTGGGATGAACTTTTTATTTTGAAGCTATACAAATATTACTATGGTTATTAATTAACGTAATAGTATAAGTAGGCATAATTATGTTTTCCACTCTGAAAGTAAAAAGTGTCAAAGGGCCTATAATTCAATTGAAACAAAATTGTTTCAAATACACACTTACAACGAAAAAAGGTTATTTTGCATTTCTACAAAAGTAACTAAAACAATAAAAATACAAAATGACCAAACTAATAAATAATATTAACAGCAAAAGAGGTTGTTAATGGAAAATTTTCTGTTATTTCTTGCTCAGGAAATAATCCCTTTCAGAAGACTGATTAATAATATGGACTAATTTTACACATGCGCAAAAAACGGTCACGACACAAACTATTTTGAGGTTGGTTTAACCTCGTTGGAACACAGAAAAGGTGTTCCGGAGTTACCAAGTGATGAACTTCATATTCTTCAATTAATTTTCCCTCACGTTTCATTGTTTCTACAGAGCATGTCTTGTAACTTCAAATGATAGGCCTACAAGGTAAATACAGAACTTAAAATAGGCCTAATTCAAGGGTTCAGACAGGTACTACTGGACACAAAATCATTATTCATTAGTATAAGTATTCTCGGAAAAGGGAGTTTTAACTTAAAATAATTTAATATGTTAAGTTGGTACGAAATTGCTTTAGTAAGAAAGAGGTAAAGCTACCTATTGGAGTCTCTCAAATTATTAATAAAAGCGTTGTAACGCAGAACTGAGCTGATCAAAACGAAACGTTATCAAGTAGTTCAAAAGTGTTTTTTCGTGTATTTTTTTCCTTTGTCCCTCGCGTACCACCTGAAATACTCTCGCGTACCACCAGTGGTACGCGTACCATCGGTTGAGATACACTGTACTAAGCAATTAAAAGACGTACTGTATTAAACAAAATATCCCAGCCCATTGTTCTATGAGGTGGTATTCTTTGGGTAGTATAAGCAGTTTATGTATATGATATTTCAGCACAAATTTTAACGTGAATTCAAAAATTGACAGTTCAAAAACTGATATATTTATGTACAAAATAAAAAATGGGAGTTCGTGGGTTAATTTTTGTTTAGTTATTGAAAAATTATTTTTACGATGTAGTTAATCTTTGCGTTATTTATATAATTTTTATGCAGATAATTAACCCCTCCCCCCCTAGAAAAAAACGAAACCGTCGTTATGGAACTCCTGATTTTTTCAGTGGCAATGAGTGGCAAAAGCTGGCTTACGTTTTTAAATTAATTTTCATTTTACATCCATTCCCTTAATATGCCATATTATAACACTTATTTGATTGTTAGCCTTTATGTTTATTTTCTTTAACTCCTTAACCATTGTAATTCCCGAGAGATGTTATAAGTGTATATTATGAAACTTTATGAGTTTTTTATTTTATTTTTATAATTGGAAAACATTGTTTATTTTACTTTGCATTAATTTTAATATAACATCATTGAATACGCATTTTGTGATTTTAAATTAGTTTTGTACCGCTCAATTTGTTATATTATACCCTACAAGGTGTCTGTTATAATTTTAAAACCGGCAGGAACACTTTGCATAGTAAAATATTGAAAACTACCCAAAATATTTACAATCTATTTGCGCATTTGGAATACTCATAAGTTTTCTCTTAGGAAAGGAAAAAATCGAATCGAGAAACTCGGTGGGGGGGGGGGGGGTTGAAACAAACTGGGAAATCTAAATTAATAGCATACAGTTAATTATTGCTACACACAAAGCCTACGTTACAACTCTACGACTGACTTTACAGCTGGCACTCAAGGTTGTAAACCACTCGAGACTGAGGCAAGTCCCATTAGAAATAAAATTCAAACAATACACTAGCTTTGACTATGACCAAAAATAGAAATCACTTGAGGAAACTAAGATTCTATTAAATATACTGGAATACTTTACACAGATTTTGAAAATTAAAAAACATTAAGAAAGAAAATCTAAATATTTTTATTATGTTGTTACACCATAGAGCAATTTTTTAATCGTTTTGGGAAAACAAATGGTAAGTGTATTTAACACAAGACCACGATATGAATGTCAACAATTATAACCTTGGAAGAAGAAACATTGCAACTAAACAATTATAAAATGAGGTGATTAACTGATCATTGAATACAAACTATATCAGTAGAGTTCCACAAACCCGGACTTC
Source organism: Neoaliturus tenellus (assembly GCA_030545055.2). NCBI lineage: Eukaryota > Metazoa > Arthropoda > Insecta > Hemiptera > Cicadellidae > Neoaliturus > Neoaliturus tenellus. The sequence continues at coordinate 74,078,136 of CM061535.1, read as the reverse complement.
GATTAACCGGAATTCTGGATAGCTTGGAAAGCCTGCTAGAGCTGTAAAGTGAACTGGATTTCAAGTTGCTAAGCGCCATGAACGATGTAGTGCTTTTCAGTTTGTTTTAACAGCTAACGTTTACCTTTATTTGTTTTTTGTATAAAACCAGGGGGACCAAACTTAAGCTCGGTTAAATTATTAATTTCGTTCTCACACAACGCTCGTTCGTTCCGCTCACTCGCCCTCTTCCTGTTTAAGGCAAGCTCGTTCGCTTCGCTCACTCACCAGGCCAAAGGAAGCTGCCCTTTAGTATAATTTTCCTAAGCTACAGATGTAACACTTTGGTTTACATCTACAGTTATCAGCTGATTTTTGTTCAATTTAAAACTCTCCATAAGGAAAACATGGAAACTTTGAAGGGCTCTAGGACGAAAACCGGATTTTCTCAGACATGGGACCAGCTCCCATAGTAAAACCAGCTCCACTTGGTGGCCAAAAGCCCCATATTCAACAGAAAAATTCTTGGAGCGAAAAAAGTTTGCCCGAACACACAGTGCTTGTTTTAGGGTATAAGATTATGTAAAAGTAAATGAGTTTCATAGAAATATTGTAAACTATACACAATTTTTTATGTTTACTCCTTTCCCTATAACCTGGAATTCTCACAACCCAGACACCGTTCGGTCTACAGTCCGGGTTTGCGGGACTCTACTGTTGTTTATTTTGGGTTCAAGTAATATATATATATACATATATATATATATATATATATATATATATATATATATTTATACTTCCACTAGTTTATTTATTAATATTAAAGATATTAGTAGATCAAATAATTAATTTTGGGCTGAGGTATAATAATCTACTTACAATCTGGAACCCATAAATGTCTGACTTAGAAAGTTTTGATGCTTTCAAGTACGACACTATTTGACTATCGGATACAATAAATTGCATTCAATTTAATTTACAATATAAATATAATAAAATCAATTCGCTATGAGTTTTTTTTATCACAACAGAATTTTAATAGCGAATAATATATATTTATTACTTATATTGATACTAAGCTTAACATTATAACAAAAATGAGTTTTAAAACAGTTTATTTTCTAATTTTTTTTACACAGTTTATGGCCAGTTTGATTTAAGAATCCCATGCAATTGAAAGTTTGGTCTACAACGCAATAGGCCACAATGCAATAGCATGCACAATTCAATCAAGCGTTAAAGAACATTAAAAAGAGTTTTAGTTTTATTAGTTTAATGAAGGTGGATTTCTGTATCATACAGTTATTTGAATTTGAACTAAAAGAGTAGAGGATTAGAAATTCTTGTAAATATTTTTGTCATGAACGGTATACATGTAATCACAGTTATGGGAGACATCTACAATAAACTGTTTTATGATATTGAAACGGCGTTCATCAAGTGGTTCTAACATTTCGTAAGTGTTTCAAAAACAGAATATTTTTTATAATTAACACAGGTACAAGCGACTCTGATTTAATATTTCGCTCGTCACCGTTTTACTATAGGAGTTAGTAGGGATCGTTCACTTTTACAGTTTCGATTAACACTGATTCAATCTTAAAATGGTTTTAACTCTTTCATAAAATTGTATAAAAATTGAAATACAAAGAAAGAAGCAAAACCGTTGCATTTTCTTTCGTAGGGAAAGGGTCTGTAATAATAAATCATAAGTAGGGTTCTGATGCCATTTTGTAAATAAACCACCAAAATGTTTTAGTAATAATATTTTAGGGATTTGAAACTGAAATTAAATTTCTTCTGACATACTTATTTGAAAAATTTTCTACCATGGTGAAGATTAATCCTAGACCATGAAAATATTTTTCCATAAGTTTTCAGACGATCTATGTGACTGGATCGGTAAACTATGGACTCTCCGCGTATCAGTATGAACAATGTGTATTCGTTAGTTGTGTTGCGTGTTTTTACCATACAATATTGCCTAGTTTTAGATTGAATCTAGTTCATGCTTGTTGAGGATGTAGTAAAAATGCTCATAACAATAAAAGGGATGTTTTTTATATATTTTTGCATAGATTACTTTATAATCTTTAAAATAAAGTTTATAGTTTTAAATTTGTTACGAACGTGTTGAAATTGTTATTTTTCTCTCGGTTTGAGCACTTTTGTGGTAAAAACTGGATTTTTATGGAATTAAAAGTTTAAAATATAAAACTATGATCTTTGAAGAGACATCGTTGAAGTGATGGGGTGTCTTGCTAGCCTAGCGGTTAGCGTCTTGGACTTCACTTCTGGAGGTCACGGGTTCGATCTCCAGGATGTGCCCTCTGACTCTGACAGGGGTTTGGACCGTATCCCTAAAAACGTTTAGTACTCTCCTATACTTAATACCACTGGCGTTGATACACAAAAACACATTTTAAAACTTTGTATTTTTTGTTGCGACAAAACTGTAAAGACCCATCATCTTAGTAAATTTTAGAAATTAAATTGATGCTTCTCTTAACATAATGTGGTAAAATGAAGTATACATATTCACGTTTTTTTGTTTTAAAATGTTTTATGTTTTTCCATTTTGTTTTTTACAAAAACCGTAAAAATCACAAAAATGCCAAAGGTTTTAGCAAACCTATTTTCTCATACGAATTGTATGCTTATAGGGACTTGAACAAAATTTTGTAACGATTTGACGGAGTACGGTGGTCTGCTGCGACAGGGGTGCAGGCGTTCGGTGAAGTGGGGTCTATTTATGCGCTCCAGACATCTGATGGCACTCGTCTGATAGCGTTGTACTAAATCCGGCGAATCGCAACTACTGCGAAATCACAAAGGAATAAACAAAATTATACAAGTTATGAAGAACAGTAGCAACGCGACTGAAACTAATAAGTGACCCTAGATATGCAGCCAAGCACATTATGTGATTTGATGCACAGTGGAATTGCCTTCATTTTGTGAAGATATAACACAAAATTAAATTTTTACACCTAGAGAAATTGTGATTTATTAAAGTGTGATGGTTATTACATATTAAAGTATGCATATAAATGAATGTTTTGTACTCATGCATGTTCACCCGTATTCTAAAAAGAGAAGTGCAAGAAAGTCGAAAGAAAAATTACCTTTTAGTATGTATTTAGTTTAATATTCCCAGATATAAGTATAGAATCGTGTTTGTAATGTAAGACGAAAATGTGGTCATTCCCTAACTGTTGAATGATTTTATTTTCAGGACATAGCTATGACACAAAAAATCTGAGATTATTATTATATTGCTAAATTTTAAAAATTAATTCATTAAAGAAATCCGATTCTGATAAAATTAAAAAAAAAGTAAATGACAAGTGATTAGAAATTCTGAATATTTTTGTTTACATTTTCTTGTTGTATTGTTATATTGGTAGTTCAATAAACCCAAGATTTCGAGACGAAAAGCCTTATTGAATGTATTATTGCAAAATGAATTTTAATACGTGAATATGCCGTTGGTTAACCAACAGCCATTCGTTCTCCTTTCGGTATAAACCAGGTCGTGTAAAAATAATTAAAAAATCAGTAGCTATCTTTAAATGAAATTAATAATATTTTTAATACTCTGAATATTAACGACGTACATTAAGGGGGGTCCAAAGTAACAAAATAATTTAAATACCCAATGTGGGAATTAATTAGCTGAAAATGTCATACTGATGTATTACTTCAAAGAGATTAATAAATTCTCTTCCGAAACTTGATTAAAAGTTTGTATAAAATAAATAACTACTAACAGCAGTTTTGAATATACAGTAGAACTTTTCTGTTCGCTGAATATTTAACACTTTTATGTTTAATTTTAAATAATTTGAAATATCGTAACAATATGTGATGCTACGTTTTAATTTTATTAAATTTCAGTTTGTTGTCAATTGTTTCGCCGACTTCGTCACAACAATATCCGTTTTTTGTCACCGCGCCGCGCCGCGCCGACGTCGCCCCGTGGGCTTCTTGGCGCCCTCTCCCGTGCTATTTTTGATTCACTCTTAGAGCTTTGTTCAATGCAGTCGATTCTATGACAGGACCCGGTGTCGTTTTCGTGTTCCAAAACCTCGATTTGAGTTGAATTTTTATATGACACTTATTTTAAACTGCAAAAATTAATTAATTAAATGGCACTACAAAATATTTTTAACTTTAATCTGCCTTAAGTAGATTGGGAGAGCCTGGAAAGGAGCTAACAGACACGAATAGTCTAGCTTAAAATCAAAATGTATTATAAAACAGTCCAAATAAAACAATTGATAAATTTTATATTTTAATTTCGGTTTCTATGAAATTGAATCAGAGCAAGAGGTGACATTTAAAGTACATGTTTATGAAATTAGTTGTTTTCATATGTATAGAACCATAACTTACACAATTGTCGTTGATATACTGGTATTCTATTGCTGTTTTATTGAAATAAAAAAAGTTTTTTTTTTTGTTATTTTGGAAAGTTATTTTTTTAACCGTTTTAAATTGCTGTATGGATAAAAAAGTTTTATAACGGTTCAGTCATGCAAGACAATTAAAATAATACAACACTTTGGAACCGATGTTAAAAAACCAAAACTATTCATTCTATACTAACCTGCATATTAACAGGGAATTCTAAAATAATTTGAACAAATTATTGACCATTTTAAATCTTAATTGGTGTGATTTGTGGTTACTGGACATAAATTTCCATTTTTTTTGCAGTAATGCGGTTACACAACCTCAAATTTAAGTCGTAATATAACTTCCTCATGGATATTGAACCTTGAATATTTCTATTAAAGAAAAACTAAATCAAATGGTTAAACTAAACTTGCCTTCCGTTTAATAAAATTTAAAACTACATATTAGGATCGTGATATTTAAAACGAGAAAAATCTGCCTTTGATATCACAATCATAGTATACAGTATATCTTTACATTTTATGAAATGAAAGAAAATTTTAGTTTAACCATTAAAAAAAAAATATATATATATAATAAATAAATAAATAAAAAATAAATAAAAAATAGAAATATAGAAGGGTTAATATCTGTGAGCTAGTTGTATTAGGTATTCGTCAAATTTTTGGAAAATCCTATACAACATGACTTTATTCCTCACGGGTGGTAAACAGATTGGAATTTCAAGAAGACCAAGAACGATTTATTGCACATTATAATGTCCCAAGGGTTACCAGGTCCCAAGCATAAGTACGAACATACATGCGATGTCAGTGACAAGATTATTTATGTTGACGGCATTTTGAAGTGCTGCCAACCTAAAGTCAACTTTCTCCGTAATATTAAGGCCTGCCAACTCGTTTTCACATTATCTCACAACAATGCGTTATTTATAAATTACTACAATTGTTTCAGCATCTCCGGATTCTTATATGATCTCTGGGTCGCCTTGTTAAAATGTTCAATTCTAGTTTTGAGGCGGTCCGGAGGCGGTTGAGTAGAATATATACTTGTGTGGCTTAGAATAGTAACAAAAATCAGATTAACAATTGTAGGACACTAAAATATACTCGCTCAAATTTCTTATATTCCATTTATAAAACAAAAATTTTTGTCACATGGGTAGCTTTTAATGGATAATTTAGTCAAAAACTTTATGTTATACAATTATCAAGAATGCAATTTTATGGCATCAATTTGTGTGCCATTTTCGAGGAAAATAGAATTACAATGTCTAAAAAAGGATTGCAGTGTATGCGTTACTTCACTAAAAGCTTCTGTTTGACATTTTACCAAGTATAATTCTTTTTTATTGCAATAGGATTTTTAATGGTATGGTGTTTTAACTTAAACTAAACTTGACTGGGGTTATTGAAATATTTAAAATTGTAAAAGTCAACCTCTTTGGAACGTTTGGAGAGCAATCGTCGCATAACAGTGACCGGAAAGATTATACCCATTAGACAAATTTTAAATAATGATTCAGAAATTAATTTGTAGGCAATTCCATACAGTAATTAATTGGTTATAAGCCAGTCTAAATTTTATGTGAATTTATTGGTATGATACATATAAATAACTAATTCTTTGAAAAACGTCAAAATGAATTGTGCAAAGGAGAAAGTCTACGGTGAATCGTGGTAAATTATTGCTTTCTTTGTAACATTCGTTCCGTGAACACATGTAATTGAGCTCTTTCATCCCATTCTTAAGGGAATAGATAGTCAAGAGCAGGGCGTAAAAGCTGCACAATTCAAAATTTCAAAGTTACAATAATCCAGCAAGATGTTTTTTTGCAGTTTGTATAAGTTTTTAGTAGATTGTTTTCTTCTAAATAAAAAAAAAAAAAAAATGAACATGAGGGTTTATATTTTTATTTAGCTCAATGAACGATATGACTTAAGCCTTTATTATTAAGACAAATTTAAATATGGGTTCAATATGAGAAAACCATTTATTCAGTAACTAAAATGTTATAAGCTTTATTTTTCAATTAACTAATTGAACATATTTACGGAGGTTGCTTCAGAATTACCTAGAGTGAGATTCATTTTAAACTAGCTATACTTATAATTATTACCGTTACTATTATTTTGCAAAGAAATAACAAATTATATTAAAATGGTATCCAGTCTGAATCGTATTTCTCTACTTCTAGTATATCTTTAATTACATAAACATAAAATATTTTTAAAACTTAATACAAATATAATTCTCTACATGACTATTGAACCAAACAAACACAATATTCTTTTTAAGGTAAGGGTCTATCGAGAAAAATTGCAAGTACTGGATGAGATCATCTTTGATGTGGGTGGTGGCGAACCGAAGAAAGGCATCCAGACAAATGTCAAACACAGTAATCCTTAACACAGCTGACGCTTAAGTTTTCTTACAATATGGATACAAAACTTTACATTCAAAACTCTTAAACAAAATTTATAACTTATATTGAGACTATTTTTAATAACATGTATGCCTAACACAAAAAATCTTAAAAAACACTACTGAAATGTGAGATATACCAGCAAAAAACGAGGAAAAAGTCACATGAAAGAATTTGACCTGGTTAAAGTAATAACAGTAGTGTTTTCTGAACATATGATAAAATAAAATCTGAGAAACAATTTGTAGGAATGTGTGTGGTGGTGGGCTGATCTTTTTTAAAATGCCACTGTTTGTGGGCTTAAGCTATTGTCGGTTATTCATTCGGTTCGTTTCAATCTTATTAAAAAATAATCTTAATAAAAAATCAAAACAAAAGGTATTTATACGAATAAATTTAGTATACATTCATCAAGTAATCATTTTTAAATTGCCCCGAATACAAACTGAGAAATTTGTTTTGAAATATATCTGACGACTTAACTATAATCTAAAAAATATGTCAAATTCTTTCATCAAACAACAATAATGCAACCCTTGCTGCACTTTATCTAATTAGAGGGATATTAGGGCCTATGTACTAAAAAGTTATTGTTTACATCACTCTGGTTTCAATCATCGTCATCGTCATGTCATCATAGTAAAGACCAATTATTAATCATCACGATCGCGTCTGTGTTAAATCCTCCAGGCCGAAAATTAGCCTACTACATCGAGCAACAATCAGTGAAGAATCTATTGACTTTATTCATATGGTAAGATTTGTTATTTTCATTTTATTATCAAAAGTATTTATATGTGCTATATAGGTTTATGGACTTATGATGCCTTATAATATTCAATTAAAAGTTTTTAATTAAAAACAAATAGTTTGTTTGTTGAATTAAAGGTTAAGCATGGGATTTTTGTTGTTCAATGTACAACCCATCGCAATGAAGTCGGCGAGAACATCGAATACCACAGAAGAAGAAGAAGACTCTTCGCCCACACGCGTGGTCTAAATTAGTCACAAGCTCTTTTCTTTCCGCATTGTCAGTTACATTTTTTAACGCTTACGAAACAAAACATCTTTTTAACCCTTACATACGAAAATCGTGAAATTTACCTCTTGAATCTTCAGACTTGTCCGGGTGACTTTTCTGCGGGTGATTTCGCCCTCGTAGGTTTCTTCTACGGTTCCCATGGTGACAGGAGGAAACGCACAAAAACACCGAAACGGCTGCGAAAACTGGAAACTGGGGAACTGGAAACGGGAAAACGTTTAGTGATAGGGTTTGGGTAGTGGGGAATACGCGTCTGCCGGGCCGCGCCAGGCCTGCGCTCTCGCGTCTATATCTGGAACTATGGCAGCAAGGCCGACGCGAAGCGCTACACACTACACGCAAATACACGGTGTACTGACACAATGAATTCACCTCCACGGCACGGCACAAAACAACACAAAAACTGGCTATGTTAACGAAATTAAAGATAAGGAAATGGTTTTTAGGCCTGAGAACTACTTAACTAAATAAATAAATATCTTTATTGCTGTGAAAGTATACAATTATGATTAAGAATAATGTCATCGTATGACAAAAACACGGCATCTCATAGTATGAATAAGAAGAATGCAAATTGTAATAGGTCGAGTGTTTATACAAAAAGCAAACATACATCAGTCTAAAAAGTATATTGAAAAAAAAATTGAATATACATAGGATACTAAAATTTCATCAATTCAAATTAAAAGTTGGGAAAGTAATACATCTACAAATATTATTGCTGACCACACTGATGCCATATTTAAAAAAAAAATACACAAAAGTGACTATAATCAAACGGAATAAAATATGGGCAAACTTTTTTGTTATGTCTCAAAGCGATGGGCCATGAACTCCTCGACAGAGTAAAATGCCAATAAAATCAGTATTGGTATGAGTCGAGATTAAAAAATTTGAGGGTCGTTTAACATTTTCAAATTATCCGGAAGTTTTTTTTTTAACTTAACACTCATCTTTGAAAGGTGGTGCTCAAAAGGTGTTGTTTGATGTCTTTCTATGCGAAAATCCAGTCTAGCTCTATAGTAGGATGCATGAAAATAGTCCGATGAAAATTTTAACAGCTGTGTCCCCCCTCGCCCCCTCTTGCCCTGCAATGTTGTCATTTGTGTTTTGTTTACCAAGTGTAATACAGTATAAAAAATAGTTTCAGAATAAATTTGGCAACAATGTGTTGACTGTTATCGGACTATTTTCGTGAATCCTACTATTATAAGATATTGATGGATGTCTTGTTCTTGTGCAGGATGCCCTTTTAATTTTCAACGAAGGGTAGTTTCTAAAATGTAGAGACTAGGCAAAGTTAAAAAACCTAGATCTTTGAATAAATTTCTACATGAATCTCGAAAACCCAGTTTTTTATCATTACTACCGCTCTTTACAAGGTATGCGTTTTTAAGTTATGAAAAACGTTGAAGGCGTCTTGACTAACACAGGTCCAACATGATTCGGACAGCAGAGAATCTCTGTTTTAATCAGACGTCCAAGCAGATAAACAGAACACGTTATGAATTATACCACACGCCTTCGCCGACACAGAGACATCTGCAGCAGCCGTTATTTATAATTAAGTGGGATCCGCTAGAGGTCTGCATCCATCCTAGGATTATCTTTGCTAATTAATGACACTAGCATATTTGAAGATATAGATTAATCAGAAAATGCATTTTTAATTGACTTCAAATTTCTAAGAATTTTCTAAAAGTCCGTTAATTTTTAACACTTGTAAAACATATTAAAAGATAAATAAAAAAGTAATATATAACAGAATACGTTACTGTCAAAAAAATTTGAGATTTTAAAACTAATTGTAGTTCAACAGTCTGCAATAGCCATTCACAAAATTTGATATATTGTTTTCTCGTTGTACGTCATTTCTAAGATTTGTCTGTATTTTTGTTATGACTAAACATATCCAAAGACCTTTGACTCTGTTTTAAAGAGAACATTTTTAGGTATCAGAAATTACAAGTTTTTTTTTTTTTGTATTTTATCCATAACTTGCTCAAGTGGGTTGAGTGTGCTAGACTTTTGATAACTTTAAATAGTATTAGTATAAACAAATAAGTAAGATAAAGCAATAGAAAATTATCATTGAATGTTTAAAAACTGACATAGCTGAGCCAGGATATTTAGATCTAAACACTAAAAATACTATAGGGGAAACACGGGATTGTAGGAACATTGGTTATTTTTTATATGTTTTTAATTTAAGGACTGAACTATGTAACTTTGAAGCCTTTGACAATTACGGTATGTGGATGTTTGACTGAGCCAAGTGAGGACCCAAAATGACAATTATTTTGGACAACAAATCACTCCCATGACATCTTGTGAATGTTGCGTGCTAACCTTTAAATTAGAAAAATTGAAGAGCAAATATTCTGGAATTTTATCAAGTCAAGGTAAACTCAAATTTTGTGTGTGTATTTTAAACGATGTAACCAAACCAAATAAGCCCGACAATACAAGGTAAAAGCTAAATTTAAACTGGGAATGACGTGTGACATGTTAAAGATAATCACATTTAATCTATCCATACTAAATAACTTTACATTGTATTGATAATCAAAGAATTGAAAAAGTTACTTCAGTAGTAGAAGACAGAACGTATTTCTAATGTAAAAGGAAATGCCTTGATTACTACTGCCATTTTGCGTAGAAAATATATAGAATTATTGTTTTTTAAGCCTAGATTTTTCTCATTGATGCATAAGTTTTATTACTCATAAGCTTAAATGATAAAGATGAATACCGGCATTATTCCTTGTAACAAATAAAGATTTAAAATTTCGTTGTGTATGCTAGGTAAACGTATATTGTTACATATTTATTTTTATATTCTCAATAATAATATTCTTTTGCCTGAGTTGAATTGCTAAGAGAGAGAGAGAGAGAGAGAGAGAGAGAGAAACACAGATATATGAAAAACAAATAAACCTGGACCTATTTGAAACTTATTGTTACTAGTTGAATTATAGATAGACCATTTTTATATTTTCTCAAATAAGTAGGGTACAAGTTTTGTGAAAAATAGAAAGGTTTTATGTTTTTTGTTATAAAAAGAAAAGAGAGAGTTTTTTTATGAGCAAAAATTTGAAATTCCATTTTTTACATGGCCTCAAAAGAAATAAGGTATAGGCTAAAAACCTAAACATAAACAAAGTTTATTTCATTGACTATAAAATGAAAGATAAAATCCAAAATGTCAATGCTACGTAACCGATTTCCCCTATAGACAACGTTTCACCAACGCCATTAATTTTAAATGAGCTACACATTAGCATATAAAAGCTATATTCTATATTGTTCGTATATTTTATTTATAAGCGGTGCAAACTTAACTTCAATTGGGTCTGTAAAAAACCAAGTAAGTTTAGTTATTAAGATTAATAAATTATCAGTTCTTATATTTATTTTAAAGGTATTAGGTTACTATAGGCGAATCTTCCATTATACTAAACGTAATACTATATGTAAAATAAAAATATGAAAAATTACTATGGATTAAAAAACTAAAAACAGTTATCAGTTAAAACATAAACTGAAAAAGTGTCTCGAAAATACTTTGTCATTAATACAAGTCTGTCAGCTGTTTTGTTAAAAAAAAAACTATTAGTAAAAATGAAAAAAAAAACTCAGGAACAAAAATTTTTTTTAATGACGTTTCCTAAAAATGACATAATAAAGCAATTTTTCCTGCATACTGGACAATAAGAATGATTATTTGTTTATTGAAATAAATAAAACAAATTCATTTATATGAATATTGTTGCTGTATTTATTACTGTATAAAAACCCCTGTATTAATTTTGTTTGTCCATACCGGAGAATAAGTTTATTGAGAGGTAAATGATGATTTTTAGCCAAATACTATTCATAAAACGTATTTAATGAAATTTTTATTCCAGAGTTTCATATTATTTTTACTATTGATAGATTTTGGAGCTACTGGCAATGAAAGTTTATCTCATGTTATTTTTAAGGGATTAAAGATGAACTTTAATTGCCCCTAGCTGCCTAACAGTTAGGTTAAAAAAATTGAAGAAATAAAAGTTCTTAAAATTATATGTATACAGCCCAAAAAGCACAAAAAAATGGACATCGTATTTAAAATATTTAATTTGGCCATCATACTGGGAAATGGAAATAAAAAATTAGAATACGACTGAAATAAAGAGAACAAAAATTAATGTTATGTGATTTAAATTTTTTAGATCCTGTGATAGTTTTTTACTAAAACAGATGGCAAATTTGTGTGGATCACCCTGTATAACATAATGAGAACACATATATCTAAATAAATAAATACTGCTTTTACATATAAGAGAGTAATTTGACTTTTATTAATCTATAAAAACACCTGTACAAACCGTTGCGTCGTTTGCATATCACACCATCGTTGGTTCTGCAGAGAAGAAAATGAAGGCGCTCACTGGGCTATGGCAAAGTTGCGCTACCTTGGAACGATTGGATATAGGAGGGTGTGTAGGTGTTACAGTGCGAATGGCTGGGGTGCTATACGTAGAAATGTGCTGGATCTTTGCGTTGAGCTCGTCCAATAAAGAAACAAGCATTTTTCAGTTCAGTTACTATTATTATTGCCAAGTTACTTTTTTTTACTTCAAACTCTTTGTTTTTCGCATTCGCATAATTTCATTCACATCAGTACTTTTTCCAATTAAATTAGAAAAGGTGGCTGAAGTTTAGATTTAAAATTGTATTAATAAATACTTTTTTTAATTTGTAAGCTTTAATACAGCCCAGCGATATCCCCAAAATACCAATCCGTAAAGTGCGGGGAGACATGGCCATATAGCGGAATGAAACAAGTTCCATAATGTACTCTACTCTAAAGAGTTCTGTAATAGTAAAACAGGTCAACCTTAGCGTTGATATTAAAATACAATTTTTACATGATATATATGAAAACAACCAAACCTAATCAATCAGCGAATTTCCCTGTAGTGAATTCACTATTACAGTAGTATGCCTAATGGCAGTTCACGAAAGGCGATTCAGTGAAAATACACTTGTGTCACCTGCACCTTTAATCAAATTTGTTTAAGTCTGATCAAAGGACACATTCAAGGATTCAGCACAACGGACACACACAGCACTGCCTAGGGGCCGTCCATAAATTACGTCATCGCTTTTTGGCCATTTTTGGACCCCCCTCCCTAAAATCATCCTACCATCATAATTTTTCTGACCCCCCCCCCCCTCTTGATAAACATAACTTTTCTGACGCTACATGATAAACTAAAAAAATTGACCAATATAATCTGAATTTACCTTCAGAAATAAAGCCAAAATGACTTTCTCAATGGAAAAATGAACTATAAAACAACGCCTTAAAATAGTCTAATGTATTTTATGGGTAATTATTTTATAATATTTGAGTTGTGTTAGACTTTATAATGGTTTTACTGTTAAAATTTGATATAAAACATCATATTTAAAATGACGTCATATCAAATCCGACCCCCCCCCTTGCACATCACCTTACCGTCATTTTCAATCTGGACCCTCCCCCCCCCCCCCTATTTTCAGATGGACGACATTAATTAATTAAACCGATTAATTTATGGACGACCCCCTATGAGAAAATATTTACTTATATGTGTTAAATATATAGTGAAAAGTAATTAATATATACGTACGAAGACTTTCATGATTTCGTTACTAGATCCTACCGTGATCCTACCGTCTGCAGTACCTGCGGCCTTGGAATTTTATTCCCATATGACTAATGTTAAATTTCAAACATCCGCTACGCCTTTAATATTGGTCTGAAAAGGTTCATCTTTATTTAATTTTAAAGGAAAATGTAATACATAGGGCCCTGTGAGATTAAAAGTTTTATATTATTGATTGTGTGATACACAAACAACAAAGTAGCCTATTCTCAATGGTTTTCGTTCTAAAATTGAGGTATTATTTCAGTGTTTTAATTTACTAAATCACTCTATATTCGTGACTTTGAGTTTACAGGCTATCAAAATTTTCTTTAAAATAACATAAAGATGAATCTTTTCCGACCAATATTAAAGGCGAAGCGGATGGTTGAAATTTTAACTTTAGTCTTATGGAAATACAAATTCAAAGGCGCCGGCGATTACTTCAGACTCTTAAAAGCGTAATAACCGTCCAGAGAAAACCCTCTAAAATCTTGTTCATCTAAGCCCATTAGTAATGAATGAGCAGTATAGTTACAGTATTATTGGGCCTTACTGAAAGTAAAGCCCTACAGAGAATCCTCATAGGAGGAGATACGACAGAAACACCTGAAGTTGAGTATTCCCATCATATCTATTTTCTAATTTGCAATAAAATAGACGAGAACTTATTTACATTTTTCACTATAATTTGTTTTTTAATAGAGTATATGGCATAAAATTATAAATATAAAGTTTTCCTTATTAAGCAATATCACAAATTGGGTTAATTTGCTCAAAAATCTTAAAATTGTATTATAAAAATACATTATTTTCTAAAATAATCCAACATGGCCGGGATAGCGACATGAACACCTGGTGAGCCGCACCTAGACTAGACACAGCAGTGGATCGCACAGAGCCGCGGCAATACATGCGTTTATATGGGATTTCAGTGACGCGCGCTCATTAATCCTTTACCACCACTCACACTTTAAAGCTTATATACAAGTAGGTTATATCATTGTAATCTGCATTAATTAGGGAATACAACAGTATAACTTATAATTGATTTTCATGTTGACTTACTGTTTTATTCGTCGGTGTAATTCAAAGTTTGAGTAATTTTGTTTGATTCGTGTAACATTTTCATTTTACAACATTATTACTTCACAACAGTTATTTTAATAAAACATTTGTTTTATTGTGACGGAAAATCACACATAAGCTTATTTAATAAAATAATAATTAACATAGTAAATTATTATATTAATATATTAATTAGTATACTAATTTTTATTGATGAAACACATTTTCCTAACATGTCTTAGTATTAATTACATTTTGATTAGAATTACAATATACATTAAAGTATTAAATAGTATAATGATATTCATGAAAGTTTAAAAGAAAAATAAATGTACACAAACGGATTTGATAATAACTGTATTTATTTAATTGAATTCACCGACATATTCGACAACGACGACAGCACCGTGCAAGGACCAGACAGCAACTAAATTTAATAAAAAGCTTGGATTTAGTTGTAGTTGGTACCAAAATAATCTGTTTAAAAGGAAAATATGCCGTGATAAGAGTACACCACAGGAAGTTCGGAGAGATAATGAAGTTTTTCGGACAATGGGCCACACATGACTTACTTGCGGACACTGACAGCGTTGTATTAAATGCGTTGCTGATAAAGTAAATAAATATTTATTTAAGTAAATAACTAAGTACCGTACTAATATAATTGGAAATTCGCTGAGTACTCAGGTCTGCTGCGACGGGGGTATTTATAAAGTAGCTTCACCAATGAGAGTTTGAAAGATTCAAGAAACTTCCCAGTTTAAAATGACTCATTTATTAAATTGCAGATTGGATGGGCCAGTTCATCTCTTACCACCTTTAAAAACTTTGAAGATAATCGTAAACAGATATACCGGAAAGGGGTATTTTTGGAGGGGTTTGTACTCCAAAATGGGGTTTTTGCGTTTTTCATATGTAAATTTTTCATTTTTACCACTGGAATTAGCCCAAAAAACACACTATATTGAAGCTTTGCTCTATCTCCATTGGTTACCTAGGTATTAAAAAGTCTAAAGACAGTACACTGTATTTTGGGGCTCCAATGTTAATCTTATGGAGGATAAGGATGTGTTAATATTTTTACTTATTAACGAATATTTTTGGCTGAAACTTGGTATTTAGCTTAATTCGGTTGAAATCCGTCCATTTATGGTAAAAAGTCTTGGTTTTTGTAATTATCATGGCAGAAAACCTGCATTTATTTTTTCTATGCTAAAATGGAGAATATACATTGATTTCCTTATTTATGAGCGCATGGTGAAATTTTGTTTTACAGGTTCATATGGTCAAAATTAAAATTACTAATTAAGAAATTCGCTGAGTGCGCAGGTCTGCTAAGAAAGAATATTTATTTTTTATAGTAATTCTATATTTTCTAAATTTTTATTTTCAAGGATAATAAAACTCTTTAGTACTGAATTAATTTTACATTTTACAATTTGGTGTTCTCCTAATAGCAAACTTAAACATAAATCAAAATATATTATACCATTCTTAGGTAGGGGGAGGGGCAACCCCTTATCCCCTATCCCAATCGTCTTCAAAAAGGGCGTTTACTTACCTAAACTCCATTGACAAAGTCCTCTATTATTGGATAGCCGTGCGCCTCCAACATGATACCAGGCAATGCAAGTACTGTGTTCATTTTGCCTACAAGACTGGGCGGGCGGCGCTGTATAACGCATCAACAGCACACCAGACAACAGCACACCAGACCCTTAACACATGATGCCACGATTAGAAGTATCAAAGTCACGTTTTATGTATTTATTTATTTACGGCAAAACGCCAACTCACCAAGATACCAAAAACGCAATACATGATTGACAGATAAGACAGTTCCTGCAGTGCAGAAACTAAATCAAAACTAAGAAACGTTTACAAAGTGCAAATAACCATGCATAGTTCTAAGCTGACAAGGAGTAACATGCAATATAATCTACTACTGAAAAACACTGTAAGTGAGATCTGGGAACAAGAGTTCAATACAGACTGATATGATGGTTATTAAAAAATTTGCAGGTTGGTGAAAAAGTGTTAAAAATGTTGGCGAATCAAGTTATACAAATAGTCAGCAACAATAATCGAACAATACTAAAAATTTCGCAATAACATAACATAATGTAACAAAATACAATAGCTTGACCATAACAATGGTAGTAATTTACAAGCTGAAATTATTTGAAAAAAGCAATAATTCAACAATAACTTTTTCCTACGACTGCATGGAAATAATCACATTGCCACACCTGTAAACCCTAGGGTAGACCGGGGCACGTTTACACGGATTTTGGTTTTTAATTTTTAATTTTATTCTTTTTTTAATTGTTTACTTTTTGACCAACTGAAACGTAAAGAGTGTCTATCGTACTACTTCTTGGTATATTTAAGACTTGTTTAATAACAACATTTGACGTTCAAATATTGCTTTAACATTTTTCTGTTACCTGTGTAAACGTGCCCCGTGACCGGGGCACGTTTACACTGAGCGTGGGGCAGGTTTACACACATGTTACAGTAAATGGATTAAATTAAAACAACACTGTTTTACCACGGAAAAACTTTAATTGCATTAAAAATAATATAATTATGATATAACAATCAAAAGATCATCATCTCATCACTATTTCTGATGTTACAATTCATCATATCTAATCATTACAGTTTTTGCAAACAAAGAAGATTGTGTCCTCAAGAAGAATGTAGTCCTCATGGGCGCACCTCTTGCACTTTGTGCAGCTGACCCACTCTTCTCCCGATACAGATGTAGTGTAAGGCTGTAGACAATATATACCATCTGCAAAAAAATATAAATAAAAATAAAAACACGCACTAAGAAAAGTTGTATAATACAACGTTCATACGATTGTGTTAAGAATGCCTTAAAGCCTAATACGTATAACATTTTCTATAATCATCGCAATGTTCTTAGATAAGCAATATTAAGCATATAACAAGCTATGCACATAGTAGGCACGTAATAATAAGTTATGCACATAACTTTAAATAATTATAAATAACCAACAATATTCTAAATTATTAATACTAACACAATAAAAGACAGACCACGAACTACAGTGCAGCACAAAACACCAGGATTGAAAAGGAATTAGTCTGTATACTTTAATATGGCAGTCTATAATCATTGGGGCATGTTTACACACTGTGTAAATGTACCCCGCGTTAGTTGTGTAAACGTGCCCCGTCGCCATGTTTTTATTTTACGTTTAGATGTAGGTCGCAATTCAAACACGAAGAACCTAAATCATAGCTCAAAATGACGACAATTAAACACTCTTTCAGATAGCAATATATTCATACATGCATATTTGGTGTGTGGTAATGTATAAAGTGAAATGTTACAATGGAAAATTTTACTCACCTTGTGGAAAAACTGAAAAAGTTGCACAGAGTTGTGGATTCTTCCATAGGTCAGCTCACTCTAACGTAAGAAGACAAAGGCTTTCAAGGCCATTCCAGCGCTACAACTTGTGGAGCGCTCTGTCGGCCTATTACGGAACTATAGACTCTGTGTAAACTTGCCCCTGTACCAAACGTGCCCCGGTCTACCCTACGCAAAACAGTTCATTTCAGGTTTCCGTTTCTTTTCCACTCTAGAGCGGCAATGTTCTCTACCGCACGCTAAATCAAACCGCAATTTAAAGTAATATGTTATTACAAACTATGCCACAGCTGTTGGTCATTCTTGTCGTTTAGTAATTGCTTATTTTTTAGTTTGAGGTTATGTTTGATAGTTAACAGTGTGTTCCGATAGAAACAATAAAAATGATCTAAATGACATTTTGGTTGCAATAAAACAATAAATCTGTTGCAATTATGTTGTTAAAAAAATCTTGTGTGTATTACGAGTGCAAATAGTCATTGCCGCTCTCGATATGTAGCTATACAATTCTCGAGTGGCAATGAAGTACTTTGCGCTCTTGATACACAAATTCATCACATTTTCCTGTAGCGACTTAAATTTATTTACTCTTTTGACTGGATATATATTTATAGCTGATTCTTCGTATAAATTAAAACTTACAGTGCTTTAGTTAGTCGAAAATTGTTGTTTAAACAATATAGGTTATTGATTTCTCGACGTTATATTAATTATAAAGGATGTCAAAAAATCCCAGAACGAATTTATATAATTTCTTCTTAATAAAGTTGACCAACCAAACCTGGAACGTAGCTTTAGGAAGTAAACACTTTCATTAATTTTCTATGTCCTTTGAGGCACAGCCCATTTGGAGGAGTTTGAAAGAAATAATAAATGTAATCATGGTACCCATGGGTGATAAGTTCATTAAATTAAAGCTCTAAATTAGTATAGAATAATGTCACAAACCCGATCTCAAGAGAAAAATCTGTCCAAAAATGGCAGGCGGTCAAATTTGGCATTACAATCACATTAACAAAACTTTAGACGGATTCAAGCTCTTGAGATCAGGCTTGCGGAAAATTTCTGAATTCAAACACCTTTTACATGGCATGGATGACATGACACAAACCTAGTAAGCTTTATCAACGTTTCAATAAGGGATGTCTCCAAAATAAGTCTATTACAATGCCCTCCCGAAACATTTTAACCCTTAATTTAACAAGAATAAAAAAATATTTGAGATAGTATAAGTTAAAAATTCTTAATTTTTTACACATTGCCATTTATACCCAGGTTTCTCAAGGCATTTTATGTTATGTTATAATAGAAAACATTATTTATACAGGGTGAATCTCGTAAGGTGTCCTAAATTTATTACAGATAAACGCTTTGCCCTACATCCTTCAAACAAAATTATTTCCCACTAAATTGACCCTAAGGAATAATTTAAAAATATTTTTAACGTTGTATAAATACAGTGTGTACAAAAAACTGGGGGTCACAGGTTCGAATCTTGGAAATTTCAAATACAAACATAGTTCATATTATACATCATTTGAAAGGTCTATTTAATACAAACATTTTGGTGAAAACAGAATTTAGTTATCTTTATTCGTTTCAAAATGGCGTCCATTTTTGTAGCCAAAATCAAATGTTACGGAATACCCTGTAATTCTTTTATCATTTGTCATAAATGACTTCTGATTCAAAATACTTATCAGAAATAAGCTAAGCTTTACAATAATTCACCACAAGATCACATTTATTTAAAAACTAAAATTTCCAAAATTTAATATTTTTGAAAATGTTTACACAAACAAAACTAAAAAATTTCAAATGCTAACCCATGTGATTTTGTATATCATCTTAAAGCTCTGGTTGAACTGAGCAACTTTGTAATTTACACTAATGCCTTATCTCTTTTGGTTTTGTAGTAATAACGGAAAAATGTTTTTCCCCCATATAACTTGCATGTTAATTTATAGGTATGGCAACAATGGAGAAGGACTGCCATACTATCATTTGTAATGATTAATTAACATGCAAATCATATGGTAAAATGACATTTTTAACAAAAAATTGTCAAAAAACCCATGAAATTTGTTAGCATTTGAAATTTTTGAGTTTTGTTTGTGTAAACATTTTCAAAAATATTAAGTTTTGTAAATTTTAGTTTTTAAATAAATGTGATCTTGTGGCATATCATTGTAAAGCTTAGCTTATTTCTGATAAGTATTTTGAATCAGAAGTCATTTATGACAAATAAATGATAAAAGAGTTACAGGGTATTCCATAACTTTTGATTTTGGCTACAAAAATGGACGCCATTTTGAAACGAATAAAGATAACTAAATTCTGTTTTCACCAAAATGTTTGTAATAAATAGAGCTGTCTAATGATGTATAATATGACATATGTTTGTATTTGAAATTTCCAAGATTCGAACCTGTGACCCCCAGTTTTTTGTACACCCTGTATTTATACAACATTAAAAATATTTTTAGATTACTCCTTGGGGTCAATTTAGTGGGAAATAATTTTTTTGAATAATGTAGGGCAAAGCGTTTGTCTGTAATCCATTTAGGATACCTTACGAGATTCACCCTGTATAGCAGTTTAAAATTGACTGTAAAACAGTATCACACATTGGATATAAAAATGTTATATAATTACATTTTAGATTTGAAAATTAAACATTTTAAGTTTCACTCTTTAAAAAGTGATAAAATAATATAAAAAATAGTATTTACTTAGTTATAAAAGCCAAACTAAAACGTATACATATGTGAAAACTCTAAAAGCCATACCATTTCAATAGAGAATTCATTGTAGGATAAGTGACGTAATCACATTAGAGTTATATCCATCAAGAAAGGTCATTTACCTGTGGTGAAAAGCCGTGAAAAATTAATATTTTCTTTCCGGCACAACCTCACATTGCACTTTGAAAACTCAATATACAATTTTTCATCTTTGATAAATCTACATTACCCTCATGAGTAGAGATTTCTACAAAGGGTAGTGTCCACACCATCAAAGCGTACAGGCATCTTCTACAGGCATTGGAGCAGCTGGTGTGCTAATGACTTTTTGGGAAGTGGTAGATCCTTGTCTTTTAGAAGTTGTGTTTGCCTCCTTTCTTTGGTAAGCGAATAAAAAATGGCATAACGAAAATACCGATATAATTTTTAATAATTTGCGTTATTTGCTTTGAAATTGAGGCATTGAGACTATATAAAGACTGTTTAGTAAAGAAGAATATTAAAGATTCAGACAAATATGAAATTATTGTTGAGGGTTCAGGAAAAAAGAGAACAAGTAATCAATATTGCCCAAAATTAAAATCCTTTATTGCGTGTGTTCATGTAAGCAGACGACTCACCTGCGGCATATAAAATACTCGGTTAATTGAACCAGATTTCTTAAATATATTCTTTGGTATGATGCGACATAAGGTTGAAAACTTGACCGTGTTATAAAGTTTTCGTAATGAAAATAATATATTAAAACCCGGTAGAAATTAATAACAGGGTTTATTTGTTGGTACAGGATAAATTTATTGTTGGACGATTGTTTTAACCATCTTAGTTTTCTTTATATACGAAAATGTTTTGAATGAAGATGGTAAGCTGTTTTAACCTAGTCCAGTGACCCTCAGAGGTAATTCTTGATTGTAGGGAAGCTAAAAACGTCTGAATGCTTTGATTCAATTTCACGATTTTCTTAAACGGCCAATTAATATTGGTATGGCATTATGGCAAAGTAAATAACAACATTGCTTTCAATAATTTTCAGCACTGTCGTTTTTGGTGATAATCTTCTAATTATTTGGCGAGACAGAATACTCAGTAAAAACAACCTTATATACTTTAATACGCGTAAGGTATATTTGTACGTATGTATGAACACCGATGTCAGTAGTGGGGTTTGGTTACTTTCAAAACGGAAGTCGTGCCATTTGCCAGCCGCTGCCGGCCAGCTGCCATCGGCCAGATGGCAAATCAGTTGCTGTCGCCATATGCCATGCCATATAGCTTCCGGTGGGGGAGCAGATGTGATTTGAAATTTGAAATTGAAATTGACAATTGGGTTATGGAAAGTATGTCAAGGTCATCCAGAGTAAGTTTTAAAAAACCCTATCCCGTTACCACCGGAGTAATAGTTAGGAGAGTGGAACTAACTCTGGTGATAGTGGGATAGGTATAGAATTAGGTTTGTGAACTTTATTTGTGAAAAACATACAATCAATGTGTGACAGCAGTGTTTAAACAAGTTGAAGTTTTGTTATGAACTACAGAGTTGTAAACACAAACACCGACGACGATGAGAAGGTAAACGCAGAGTCCCCAGATGATGTATTTAAAAAGTTTGAACAAACGTAACATCTCGAGTTGGTTTTCCCGTTCCATTTCCAATCGTTTGATTTCCAATTTCAATTTATCCTCTTCCATCCTTGTTACAAATGGAACTTCATCCATCATATCCATCATGTTTGTGTTTTTTGAAACAAGCGATGTTGATAGTTGAAGAGGCGATGATGGAATGAGAATGGAAAGAGGGAAATGTCGGTTAAATAAAGAAGTGGTGGGGGGAAAGAGCGTTGTTACATAGAAGTGGTGGGGGAAAGATGCTGCTCATCATTTGCCTCAGAAGTTGTGTCTGACTGTAGAGGGGTAAGAGGAGTAAGATTTAGTAAACTGTCTTCATCAGAACTTTCAACCTTATCACAAATAGGACAAGCTTAAGTTATTTCCAAATTCATTGTAATAGTGTTAAATTTATCTATAAGTTCATTTAAAGTATTAAATATTTCTTGTAAATCTTCTTTTGAGTTTATTTCAAAACTAGCATTCATTCGTGCCAATGGAGAGGTGTTCATGGTTAGAAAGTTGGCAATCGAATGAGGATAAGCGCCTAGGGAGGGGGCTTATATAATGGTGACCTTGAGCAGGCGTCTAGGGAGGGGGGCTGTCTAGGGAGGGGGCTTCTATATAGGGGACCTTGAGCTTATGATTGAATAAAACGTTTAGTTCTTCTTCTTCGTCTTTTAATTCAATTATTTGAACCGAAGTAGTTGTTTCATCTTCTTCACTTGATGAAGAAAACAATTCGCCAGGATTTAAATATTGAACTACAATTCTGAACCATCTTATAGGATATTCGTCAACGACAGAAAGTAAGTTTTGAAACAATTCTTCCATCTCCTCCCTGTCAGTTATTATATGTTCAAACTTGATAAAATTTCCTTCCATGTTGTTAGTTAGAGTGTTGGAAGTGGAATGATTTAATATTATATAAAAATTAGAACTAGTGGTGGGGGAAATCTCAAGGTCATCCAATTGAAGTTTTAAAAAAGAGTGTAAAACTGAAATTACACATTTGATGGTTCTACAGGATCGGAATACCAATCTGATCTGTATTTACATCTTTTTATCATATGTGTACAAAAATCATCTTGATGAGACTTGGTGCGTTGACAATGAGCAAGATCTAGAGGGTGAAATTTGAAACATCTTTGAGGACAACATGTATGAAAATATCTTGATTTGTAAAATTTGAAAGTTCGCAATTCCGGTGGCGGTAGTTGTTTTGTTTTACATTTGCAATAACAAGATCCGAAGAATTCACATTTAGTACAAGCTAACCCATCCACCATCATTGGTCCTAAATCTGTACACTGTTGTTCACAACAGTAACGAGGTTTGTACTTGTATTTTTGCTCTTCCAT
The DNA here is from genome assembly GCA_030545055.2 of Neoaliturus tenellus. Taxonomy (NCBI): domain Eukaryota; kingdom Metazoa; phylum Arthropoda; class Insecta; order Hemiptera; family Cicadellidae; genus Neoaliturus; species Neoaliturus tenellus. The sequence goes on along the minus strand of CM061535.1, from coordinate 74,054,415 downwards.
GTTGACGCTGCGGAGTCTAGTGAAAGAATAAGATTGTATAGTGATGAATAGCGAGTTTTATGTACTATGAAAAGTGGTAGGGGTAATTTCAAGGTCATCCAAATGGAGTTTTAAAAAATTATACCTTACAAGTGTAAGGATTATTGAAATTTAGGAAGTTTGTTTCTGTTTGTTTTCTTCAGACTTTTTTTCTCTCTCTGCCTTAGCCATAGCAATAAGTTCTTCTGTTGATAGTGGATGTACTTCAGGAAATTTTAAAATTAATTTAGCTTGATATCCTTCTTTAGTTAATACATCTAAATCTTGAGTCATTTGTTCAACAGTGTTATAATCTTTTCCTTAGATTTTCCCATCAATTTCAATCATCATTCTGTATAACATTTTATAGAATAGATCTTGTCGTGGCGAGAGCTGAGAAGCGAATGATTATTTATCAAAGTGTTACATCCTTTTTATGAACTTGACATTGATCATGTGATTCCTTAGTTGTAATTTTATTTATTAAAAGTTATTCAACATTGGTAATACTTCTGGAACTTGACGTTATGTTGACCAGCTGGCGATGAAGAAGTTGTAGGTTGTGTAGAAAAAAATATTTCATCATCGCAATATTTTGTTTTAGTGAACATCCTTGTATTAGTAGCACTAACATCAACAGTTAAGTGATAACCACCAGTAAGTAAAACTCGCATTTCGTTAGTTAAATCTTCAAGTTGTTCAAAAGTAGTTATGGTGTTGGTATCATAAGATGCACACTTAACCTTTAGGGACATGTTGAAGTTTTGTATTTAGTTATAGAGAGCGAGATGTGTACGGTACGAAAGGTAGTCGTAGACTGATGAATTTCAAAAGTTGATTTTCACTTTTATTATCATACAAAATTGGGTCAAGGTCATCCCATGGAATTTTTAAAAAAAGCAACATATTGTAATGTATAAACACATTACAATATGTTGCTTTTCTTATTTTTTTTTTTTAGGTTTATATCTTATTTATTGAGAAACAATTACAAAGAAATATTTACAATTTTATGTACAAACTAATCAGTAGTAGGTGTTACATGAATTGTAAGTTCAGTAGAGTTGTTTCCACTTGGTCCATGTGATACCAAATAGAGTGCGCCGGGTTGAATTATACGAAGATCTTCATTTTGTAGTAGTTGTACGAAGCGCTTTGGTAGGAAGATTTGAAATTTTGCTTCATCACCAATTGTATAAGGTGCCTCGCTTAATGTGCAATTTATAGCATCACCTACTGAAGTTTCCATCTTCTTTATTGTATGAATGATGTAGTGTTTTTCTTCTTTCAGCTCGGAACATTTCTTCGTAGGTAGGATTGTTGATTTTGAATGAGCGTTGAATTGTTCAACTAAATTTTGAAGTAAGTTGTTTGATGCCATCTTAATGTTTTTGCTGATGCTAATCTTCTTGTTAATAAGAATATCTGTTGGAGATGTTGTCTCTTCGGAGGTTCGAGTAATACTCATGCTGTGTCATGGTAGCGCTCTCACTTTTATTATCGAGACTACCCCCACCACTGACGCTACCCCCACCACTTTGTTGAAGGAAATTATTCAAGCGGTAGGCATTCTTTAAAGCACACTGTGACCTTCGATGTTTAAAACTTTTTGATGAAATACAAAGTTCATTAAAGTAGCATTGGAAATCTCTATCTATTATTGCATTTATCACTTCATTGCTTGTAAATGATTGTATCCAATTTGCTTTTTCCAATCCTCTTGTGTAGATAGTTTTAAATTCTTTACAATAATGATTCATAATATGTGGTATCATGTTATAATGAATAAAACCTTCATCCCATTTTAAGTTGTGAAAATGTTTGTTTAACCATTTGTTTGTAACTTTCGCTTTAGTTGTTAGTTTATTGAATGGAAATGGAGGTTTGAACAAGTAATGATAAATTACAGATGTGTTCATATCTAAAATTACTAATTCTTTAATAATGAAATTTCCATCATTCCCTCGAAAATCTTGAAATTCAATTATACCTCTTTTAACTTCCATTAACTGTGATGCAGTAGAAAACGAAACCCGTTTGTTCATGATGAAGTCTCATCCACAACTGACTGTTATTACAAACACGATTGTTCTTCTTTTATTTCTTGTGTTTCTTCGTTTATATTAAAATTGGTGTGATAGTTGTTTAATTGTCTCCACATATCTACTTCTTGAGGTATTCGATTAAAAATTGAAGTATCCACAGGACCATATAAAATTGGAATGAATGGTTGTCTGTCCAATGTATCGATTAGATAATCTTTAATTATTGTACTTGAAAATACTAGTTGTTTTAAATATCTAGTGACAGGAAAGGTAGTACAACTTAAAGTGTAAAATTCTTCTTTACTGAAATGTAATTTTACATCATGTCTAGTTAAATCTTTGAAGCGAACAACTTGTCCCCCACGATGTTTGATTATATCAACTTCAATATTTGATTCTAATAAACTTAATCTTGTTCTTTTTCCAAATGTGTTGTTAGTTAAATAACATTCCAAAAGATGTAAATGTTTCATTAGAGAATCCCAAGAAGTTTCAGTAAAGATAACCATTTTACTTCCTTGATTTAACATAACAATTGGTGAATAATCCAATGATTTTACAATTCCAACCGATATACTTTTTGTCATGCATGAAGAAATAGGGTAGAAAATTCGAAGAAATACTTCTGTTAAAATATTTGTTGTAATGTTAACTTCAACCTTTTTTCTTTTTACTTCTTTTTCAGCTTCTCCTTCTTCTTCTCTCTTCTTATGTTTGTTAAACTTGAGGAATTCATCCATTTCTTGTTCAACTTGTTTTTCTATATCAGAACTATTTTCATCCATTAGAGGTGTATTTTCTTCTCCGTTAGTAGAATTCATCTTGCGAACGATGTTTCCCATACGACGGTTGAAGATAGAATGAAGTTTCTACTAATTATTTTCTTGCTTTTATATTTTTTTGTAAAATCCTTGAAATTTATATAATTACAAAAATTGTTTATTTTCAACTTGTCTTTTAGAAACAAAATTCTAACCTTAACAATAAAGGAAGATAATTCTAACCTCAATATTTTTCAGTAGTTATACTAATTCTTCTTAAAGTACATTCTTCACTATTCCGGTCAGAGGTGTGTAAGTAACTATTTTATCATGTAGAATTAGACAGTATGCCGAAGTTCCATCCGCTACTGGTTCTTCAAATTCCATTTCAATTTTTATATCAACACTTGATGATTTTACTGATTCATTTTGTTTTGAACAATCGATTACAATTATTGGAGCTTTGGAATAATACTGATCAGGTGATAATAGTGGTGTATTAGTCTTTCCATAATATGATGATTGAAATCTTGCGTACATATCATATAAAATGGAAAAACGTTTTTTACTAAACATGACATTTAAATTGTCATATGGAAAAAATTGAGAGTTTAGGAAAACTTTACAATTCTTTATTTTACAATGATCAAATTGACCAGCATTTGCAGTAATAACATCTTTTCGCTTAGTTTGGAAACCGAGTATTATGTACCTTGCACGTTCCAAGTAAGTTGATGTCTTGACGGTCCATGTTTGTCGTTCTGTTTGAGGTAATGTAGGGTATTCATGAAATTCCCAACTTCGGAATGGCATCACAATGTCACGGTCAGATTTTAACTTTCTTAACAATACTATTCTATGTTCATCAGCCAATCTTACATGAGGTACTCTCCAAACAACTTTATCCAATTGTAGTTGCCATTCCAATTTATCTTCCGTAGTTGCAGGGTCTGCAAGTATTAAGTCCTTATTAGTTGAAGATCTGAGTAATACTAATTCTTGTTTAACATTTATTATAACCCTTTTGTAATCTTCAGCAAATCCCAAAAGCAATCGTAAAGGTACATGAAAATCAAAATGACCGTTGGAAGCAGGTGTTATAGTGTCTTTATCGGGAGCAACCCATCCGGCGGTGACTATTGAATTCTTCTCATGTGGTGTTAATGATGTTAATCCTTTTAATGTAGTTGTTATACCAACCTTTTTTGTTGAATCAACTGTCACCCCTGATATCTCATATCTTATTTCATCAAAAAGATATGCCATTTTGTTATTTATAAAAGGAACTGTTGAAGCAGTTTTTCCATCCAATTTTAATACCCTTCCTTCGATGTACAAATAACTTTCACATGGTAATGTGTAAATATCTTGTTGTTGAATGGGAATTCTTATTTCATCATTATTGTTTAATTTTGATGAAGTGTAAGGGTTGTGTGTGTGATATTCCTTCTCCCATAGTGTTTCGTCGAATGTCGGTCCTTGAGATATATCCAGGATATCCATCGTTGTTAAGTTTCAATCCAATCTTTTGTAGAAAACGAATGTTAACTGATGTTAACTCTTCCAATGTCGAGGAGCTACTGAGCTCCCGACTCTTCCGTTGTGGTTTAAATGATAATCCCATGTTGATTTTTATGTCGCCGCTCTGATGTGTATTCGTATAGTAATTGTTTCTCCTCTAAAGTCAACACTATGACCGTCTTGATCCAATATGTTCAGTACGATGTCTGAAATGAAACTGGTGTTTAATGGTAGGTATATCAAGTTTTGTGGCTTCTCAACAATTTTAAAACCTGGAGCAACTGTTGGATAAAATGTATGTAAGATATGCTGATTTACTCCTTCTCTATATGATCCATGTATAATATTACATGTTACATCAATACTATTTACTTTTAATATTGTAACAGTTGTATTACCTGAATGAGTAGTTCCAGGAGTTAAGATTTTCTTTTTTGTATCTGTAAATCCAAGTAAACTGCCAATAGAGTTTTTCATTCCGACATCTATATAATATTTTGAAGTTATTTCTGCTTTTAAAGTATTATTGTTTCCTTTGATTGTGATATTATCTTCTCCGAGTTTTTTCTGTAATAATTGGTTTATATCATCAATTTCATAAGCTCCAGTAGGAAATGTAATTATTTTCAATTCTGAGTATTTTCCTGCAGCATCCTTAGTTTCATAATAATGTAGTAAATTGTTTTTTCCTTCTGTAACATTAGGAATTGAATTGTAGGTAGTCAAATCAAGTAATGCCGCTTCCCATAATCTTTCCTTGGATAAACGCAATGCTGGGAATAGAGTACTTTTTAACGTGGATGAATTTCCACTCAGTGACACTGTATACGATGACATCTTAAAGGTGACTGACACTTTTCGCTAGAAACTCCAAACATAAATGTCCACATATTTCAGTATTGTTAGGTTGTTCTCTTTTGTAATTGTAAAAAATGTTTTTGGAGTTTTGAAAATAATGTTGAAGTTCTTTCGGCGGTGGTAGATTGCCAAAACTGTCAAAGTAGTAAACAGTTTGTCCGAGCTTTTTATAGCATACCCAATGAGTGCCTGGACCATAGGTGGAATCCAAATTTACTATTCCAGTTTCATTTTTCCATATTTTAGTTGGTAATGCATCTTTCATAAAAACTCCTCGAAAGAATGGTATTTTCAAACATTTTACATAATCATTTAACTGATGATTAGTTAAGGCTTTATTTGGAATTATCAATTGATTCTTTTTATTTAGTACACACGGTACGGTCTTAGGTATAAACCTGCTCCGTTTTTTACCATTGACCAAACAGAAGCCTTTTTTACTTTTGCTTTACGAGTTCTACGACGTCTCTTTCTAATATTTCCACCTTTTTTGGGAGCTCTTCTTTTTGCAGGTCTTCCTCTGCGACGTCGTCTTCCACCACCAAACTTAGCTTTTGTCTTCATGGCTGTTGTTACTGCCCAAGCCGCTGCTTTTTCTGCAATACTTGCGTCACTTGATTTTACTCTTTGCCAAGCTTTTTCTGCTAGAATTTTATCTGCTATTGATCTATTTGTTGAATCTTTAAACTTTGAATATGCTATATCGTGTTGTTTGCAAGCTTGATCTAATTTATTAATTCCAGGATCTCCTCTTGCTAAACGTTTTGCCAACTTAGTTCCAGGTCCACAATATTGATAACCTCCAGGAATATGTAATTCGTATGGTAGAGCGTCTATCGCTCGATTTACAATAGCACCAACAGGTATCCGTTTAAGCAGGGATAACGCAGCTGAAGTTATGCCACGTCCTCTCTTGTTGCTGTCTTGATGATGACTGAGTGATACAGCCTTCATTATGTAGTCTTATATAAACTGGCGTGTTTACTCCACAAGATACTTTACATAAATGAATAAGTTATGTATAATTTTATATATTTAAACACTTAGTTATTCAAATTAATGATATACTGATTTATAATTCTATTTTTAATCCAAGCTTCCCGTTCATCGGGTTGAATTATCACATGACTCGTTGTACTAGCTATATGATTATGGGTATCAATAAGTAAATTGCCCACTATTCTTATTAAACAATCTAAATTTACAGCATCTTTTGGATGTTGAGGATCATGTAATTGCATAATACGTTTATCATTACATGTGTAAGCTGTTGAATCACTTTTTGATGTTTTTATGACTTGTCCAATAGTAGCAGCATCATTTGAATCTTCACCTGGTAAAATATTAATTATTTTCTTCATCTTTGCATCATATTGGGTCCCAAAGTGTTTATCCCAAGTTATTGTTTGTTTCATTGTAACACAATCATTTTCTTCGTAACCAGGATAAATATCTTTTATTCTTCTATTACGACCATTATATGTACCTAATGCACCACCACTCGCAATTAATGTTTGTACCATTAGAGGTACATCTGAATCTTTTATACCAAATCTTCCATTTGTTATTGTTTTATGTCCTGCATCCCATTCATCATTATTTCCTTGCATTAAATTAAACTTTTCATTTCCATGTATAAATTTATCTCCCCGCTTTAACACGGCATCTTCATGTTTTACAAAATTGGATGTTTCCTTTTTTAATTCTTTAGATAATTGTTCCATAGTAACAGCATCTTTTGGTTGAGAACCAAACTTTACATTTGTCAATGTTTTACCATGACAATCGATTTCATTAACATCTTGTAAAATACAGTTGTCCTTGATGTATTTTAGGTTTACAGCATCACCGTCTTCCTTTGGGTATCCAATGTCATTTATAATAAATTTATAAAAAGAATATCCATGTTTAGTTTTTTCCGGTATTATAGAATGTAAATATTCTTTATTAACTGAATCTTTATCATTTTTGGGATTTCCCACGTTGGTTATTCTATAATTTCCAGCATCATATGTTTGTCCATCTTTTAAGTTGTTACCCCATTGCAATTTTAAAGTATTTGAAAGTTCAGATGATAAGTACTCTTTAGTAATTGCATCAGAACCTTCAGTTGGTTTACCAACATTAATTTATCTATGTGATTTAAGATCATAAGTATTCTTATGTAATTTCAATGATGTTGAAGTAGCTTCTTTTACTGTCTTTAAATTTGCTCCATCAGTATCTTCTTCTGGATCTTTAACTAATTTTAAACGTTTATTACTTATGTTATAGTCACCTTCAGGTGTTTGCGGTAATCCGCTTCTTTTTCTGTCTTCTCCAACTTGCACTCCTAATGCGGAGTAGCGTCCGAACTTGTCGACGCTCATGTTAGAACTGATACATCTTATACTTGTAACTTCTTTATATTTGCGGACAATTATACAATTATGCCACGATTTTTAAGTTCATCAACTAGAGCCACCCATTCATTATTTAAACCAGTATGACCGGCTTCCATAGCTTCATGCAATAGTCTCATTCTGTCAACTAATTTATTGATGTCGTTGTAATAGATAACATTTGTATTGTATAGATTTTTCATTAATCCTTTACCAGATGTTGAAGTATCTCCTTTACTCTTTTTACCATGTTGTTCAAGAAGTGATAAATCCATAAGTGATAAAGATTTTCTTTTTAAAGGTTGTCTCACAGCCGGTGTGGTAAGTAATGTTGGTAATTTTCGTGGGGGAAACAATTTTTTTATAACAATACTATATTTTGTTGCACGTGAACGATTAATCATTGCATCCTTTGAGTAGTTTCTTTTATGAGCGTTAGTATTTTGTAAAATTTCTTTAAAAGTATTTAAATCTTTTGCTGAATATTTTATTGGTATATTTTTAAAAATTAATTCATATAATCCTTTTGTTCCTTTATATCTATGATCACCAATAATGATATAATCGTCTTGAGTTACTTCAAGCTTAGAGTTACCAATTTTCAATTCATTTCCATCAATTCTTGCTCCATATACATGTGATTTACTTAAATTTGGATTTGATTTCATGTCATGTAGCATTTTCATTATATATTTTCGTCCAAGAGGTCCATGTTGTAATATATCACTACTCAATTGAGTTAAATTTGGAATAGATTGTTCTGCTTCAGGTATTGGCTGTTCTTCCTTTTCAACAATTGATTCTTCTTCATCTTTTGTTTCTTCTTGTTCACTAGCACTTGTATATGAATCATCATCATCTTCTTTTTTTAATGCTTGTACTTCTTGTTTAGAAACTGGTAGTAAAACATCTCCTTCATAACGAGGTTTACCAATAGTTTCTGATATCTGTTTTAAAGGTCCCGTGATAGGTTTAAATGTATTCTCTAAAAATTCTTCTCTTTCACTTAAACCCATCCTTAATGCACGATTCTTTATCCTAATAGAATCACTGAGTGATTTTATTTCTTTTAATAGTTTTTCTTGATTCACCATGTTTACACTGTGAAGTTCAACGTGTTACTAGATGTAGCATAGGTAGTTCAACGTATTAATACAAATTTATCCAATCCTATACGATATCTACCATTTTTAATATCTTCTTCTTTCATAATAACGAGAAATCCATATTTTTCATTCCATGCTTTACCACACATTTCTTTAAATTTATCAAATGGCATATCCGCATTAACATGATCATTATATATATGCTTTAAATTTGTCTCATCTTGCTTAAAGATGATCAACATATTTGCATTGTCTCTTATAAGTTGTTTTGGAATTTTACTGTATGTTTGACCAATATAAATGCTATCAATATTATTATGTCTTCCCATAGCAAAATAATTTCTTATAGTATCGTGATTTTCACAAGAAACATCGTCAAATATAAAAATGGAAAATGGTTTTGCTTCACTTGGTTGCATTATTGTTTCACTAGCATTAAACTTGTAGAAATTCACTTCAGGTACATTTGCAAGTATTTTATCTAATAATTGATATTTTGGTTGTTGCAATGATTTTGAAAAAAATATATATATTGTTAAAGCGTAAACCTTTAGGATTAGTTATAAGGTTAAAGACAACATTAGTTTTTCCACAATTTGAAGGACCAGTTATTAAGCATCTTATAGTATTTGGTAGTAATTCACCATGTTTACCATGATTTAACTTATTATTGTCAACTGTCAATTCATCAATATTATTAATATTAAATCGATCTTTTTGTTGTACAATCTCCATCTTGTTTAAAGGTTAAACACATAATGAGCTATTTAATAACTATACCAAGTCTTTTGAAGGAATCCAAGAGTCTTCACTTTTATCAAATCCTAACCACCTAACTTTAACCATATCCTTTTTCCTTTGTAAAACCTTTTCAACAAGATATACATCACCAACTGTTGATTTTAACAACTCATGTCCATAGAATCCACCTTGAAGTAATTCACCCTTATTATCCTTTAAAATGTAAGTTTCAGGTATAGTTGGTTGCACTTTATAAATTGTAAATACTTCATTAGTCCAATTTGGCAGATATCTTTTACTAAATACACCTTTGTATTTGCTTATACGAACTTTATCATTAACCTTAAACTTTTTTGGTTGTAACTTTTCTATTTTTGGTGTTGTATTATTTTTGATGCGTTGTAATACAATTTTAGCATTAGCACTGTTTACTTGGATAGGTTTCATTCCAATGGTGCGATGATATTTGTTGTTATACTCTTTTATAAGTTGTGGTAATATGTCATACCACACATATGATCCTCGTTTTGAAAATTGTTTATACATAGCTCCTTTTAATGTTCTATTAAATCTTTCAATTATTGAAGCTTTAACTTCAGAATTTGTAGAATAATGATTTATTTTATATTTTTTCATCAAAGCTCCAAAATCTTTATTAAAATATTCTTTTCCATCATCCGTTTGTAAATGTTTAATTTTAAATTTATTTCTTTGTATTGTTGTCTCCATAGCTTTGGTAACACTTTTACCAGTCTTGTCCTTCAAAGGTAAAGCATCAGCTATTTTAGTAAAACAGTCTATAATTGTTAAAATATATTTAAATCCTTTGTTTAATTTACTGTGTGGTATCATTTCAATAAGATCAGCTTGGTAAAGATCATTCATTCCTTTAATGATTGTACTTCTTCTTGGAAATCTTCTTCTTGCTGGTTTATGTAGTTCATTTACAATCTTATCCTTTACACTTTCCATCTTAAAGTGTTGCTTGCACACTGTTTGTAGAAATACTGATCCATACAATGGTTTATTCTCTTATATATATAGTTGAAATATGGGTCAAGGTCATTTAATATTAGTGTAAAAAAGAGGGAACATGGCATTGGGCTTGCCATGTCCCCTCTTTTTTACGGAAAGGAAAAAGGAAGAAGGTAAAGGACGAAGAATAGGTTTACTGGTCAATAGGGTTTAAGGAATAGTGGCCAAATGGTAGAGTATTAATTTTATCTTCTAAAATATATCGCTTGTCGTCTTTGTAGCTTAATGCCCACTTTGTTTGTTTGACACTAAAAAGTTGGTGGTTATAACTTCTAATAGTGTTGAATGTTGCAGTTGTTTCAACATTTTCAAACAAACATCTTTTATAATGTTGAAACTGTACATTCTTCTTTAGGAAAGATGTCTTTATTCCTTTGGCTTTCTTCGTGACTTGATGTTCGTTCCTTTCGTTTATGTACAGTTGAAACGAATACAGTTTGGACATCAATGCTACAATTTCCATCATTGGCACACCATTTGTTTCATCTTTAAATTTTCCCAATACTTTTTTGTTTCTGTCATAGTCATAATTTGGATGGTCCTTAGGATAATCGGAAAAATCAAAATCATCTTTATATACAAAGGTTCGTAAATCCTCATACATGTCATTTGTTTTAATCCAGTAAATAAGTGCATCTGTATCCATATATGCAATACCAATGTTATCTCTTCCATAATAATTAACTATCTTCTTATAATGAAACTCGTACATGTGTGTTTTAGAAATATCTAATATTGACATTCCAAGATATAAAGGACGATCCAATAGAACTGATTTTTTGTTCATAGAAATGACGACAAGATTTTCATTTATAATTACGGATGAACCAAAGTTTGGTTGTTGCACTAGTTTCTGTAATTTTACTGGATCAGTTACTAATTTGATATTCTTATGTTTCCTTTTGTTTTCTAAAGTCTTGCCAAATATTGCATTGTTCATCAGTTTGAAGAAATCCTTTTGAAAACTTGACGTAGCGGCAGCTCTTCTTCTTGTGTTGTTGTCAATGTATGGTTTCAACCAACAAGATTGAGAGAATTGTAGTATTCGATTAATTTTTGTAATTTTTAATCCCAAGTCTAAAGCCTGTTGTATCATCCAATAATGTCCAACATACCTAGACTTATTGTTTAAAGTCATTAATAATTTCGGCCATCTTCCAGTAGGGGAAATTTCAGTCTTTGGAAGAAGTGGTAAATCGTAATGATGATCGTGAAGATGTTCAGGATATTCAAAATCAACATCAAAAATGTAACCAGTTTCACCATGCTTCGGTATATCCATAATGTTTCCAATCGATTCTGGATCTATCCATTTAAAATTATCATATGGAAGGGGATTTGACATTGCCCATCCGTATAAGTTATTTGCATCGAAATAACCTAGGAATGTCGTTGGTTTTGATGCATCATAATCGGGCAGATACTTGTTATTCGCCTTAACATGTCTGGTTACACTTTGTGTCAATCCCCCTCGAACTCCTGATTCTAACATCAAAACCATATCTATATCAGTAAGAAGTTGTAATTTACAATTTGTTTCTTTCAACATGGCTTGCCATGCTAGTCCAGGTGAAGTGTATGAATGAAGAGGGTCCAATCCATATGCTGCAAAACATGTATTTCTAAATTCTTCCATTATATCACATAATAAAGTTACATCTAATTTAACATAAAAATCTGAATATTCTCCCAATGTTGTACATCCTAATTCATTCCATACTTTACATGCATGATCATAATCCTCTTGAGATATGTCCATGTCGTATAGTTTACTTTTAAATTCTTCTTTTGGCGGAAGTGATGTTTCATTAAACTTTTCTAAACTGTCTATATAATCATATGGGAAAACACCTTTCCGAAGTACGAGATCCAGTTTGTCGTTACTTACAATCTTCTTTGTTTCAATAAAATCTTGTTTCCTTAAATTTTCAGAAAGTTTAGACAAACTCGACGGCATAAATCGGTAGGAGTCTAAGAATCTTAATTTGACATTTCCAACTGTTTTAGAGAAACTTATAAATTTTTCTGAAGTTTCAGCCAACACATCTATCGAACCATCGTCTCTTCCTAATTCAGGTATTATAAAATGAGCATCATACCCACTGAGGTTATGCAGAACCACAGGAATAAATAGTGGTAAACGATAGCTCAAATTACATTTATTACAAGCAGCACCCCTGTAATAACCTGTAAGGTGGTCATGATCTTTAACTTTATAATTGTCAATGGTAAATTCATTTTTACATAAGAAACAATGAGTTGCATTTTCATGTTGAATTTCCTCTTCTTCCTCCATCGGTTTCATTGGTATGATATTTGTATATAATCTTTGTACATTTTCAGCTATTAAATATAAATGGTCAAGAAATATTGTTTCCACATTTTCACCACGATATACTAGAGGCTCTGAAGTTAATCCATATTGGTTTAAATGTTCTTCTGATAATGTTGATTTAACCATTAAACAAAAACTATTTGGTTTATGCATTTGATATTTGACACTTTTTCTAGCTTCACAATTTTCATCTTCTATAGGAATTAGTGTTGATTCAAAATCCGCATATACAACTATAGGGATACGATATTGATGATGAACTTTTTGAAATGTAACAAATGCTCTGATTTCTGAAGGTAAAATAATTTTTGCTTCATAATTATTGTTACATAATCTTTTGTGCTCTTGTAACCATTCCATTCCTTGTCTTCCTTCTCGTTGGAAATTAAAACATCTTTTGCAGATCAGCTTTTTGTTTCGATTTTTTGAAAGTTGTTTATTAACAAGAGAGTCAAAATTCTTTATATACATATAATGAGATACATCTCCTTGTGTTAGTAGTAGTAAATCTGTATGATCTGCTAGCTCTTCTTTAGCAATACGTAAAGGATAAACTTTATTTGAACTATCTAATCCAAAAACATTAATAGATGTGCCGGGATTTTTCTTCTCAAATTTTGATATATCTTTTAGTGATACAGGATAACTAATTCCTTGAAAGTTATATCTATATCTTTGATTTTCATAGTGCTGGTTTGGTTCATTACAATGATTTGGTACAAATTTACATGTCATCGCATATCTAAAACATTCGTTATCTTGATTTTTCACATTAACACATGATCTTGTATCCTCAATTATTTTTGGTAAACGAATATAACTAGATCCCATTAGTCCATATCCATGTTTATGAACTCTTATATCTAATCCTTCAATACTTATAAGACTCCACCCTGATCCTCGTCCTTCATGTTCCTGAATTTTAGTTAATATTTCTTCTATACATTTTTCAACTATTGAATCAATGTCTGAACTTCCTATGATAGTTTGATTTTTAGTTATAAATCCTCTTGGTGATAATTCTTCTTGTACATTTATAAACATAGCTTCTAGTAGTAATCCAAATTTGAGAAAATTTAATCTTTTTAATTCTTCTTTTAAAGTTCTACTGATGATTGGTTTTGCTTCTCTAATAAATTCTTCTAAGTTTAAATCTTCATTTTGAATCTTATGATGCATTACTACCTTTCCGGGTAAAGCTGATACTTGTAAATGTGGTAAAGTTGTTGTAGGTCTTGCTGTTATTTCATTTTGTTGTTCTTGTTCTTCTTGTTCTTCTATGTTGTTGTGAATTAGTTCCTTATGTATTTCTAACAGAATATCATCATTAAACGATTCCAAACATTTATCGCAATGATACATGTTTGGTGGTGTTCACTCTTCAAAATTTCGCCAAGAAATGAAATGAGCTCTCCCTTTCCTTCTTTTATAATAGTTCCCCCACTACTATTTCATCTTCTTCTTCTTCACTTTCAGAAGAAAACAAACGTCTTGGACAAAATATTAATCTTCTACAAACAGATTCTTCATTAGTATTCTCTATATGAATTGGAGTTTCAATATGTATTTCTTCATATTCAAATGATGACGAAGACTCTGATATTACTACATCCATATCCAAATTTTCATTCTCCACATCATTGGCATTTTCTTCTTCTGATGTTGTTACATCCACATCCATATCATTTATAGTTTCTACTTCTGATGTTTCGCTATTATTTTCATCTTCTTCCATATTTAAATCCTCTAATTGAATTTTATACAATATTTCAATCAGAGATTTCCTTGGATAATCGATTTTGTCCACAGGAGCCATTTCCAGTAAATGAGGAATAACTGTTTTTGATCCGGCTTATATGATATTTTGCTAAGTATGTCAAGGTCATTTTTGATTAAGCGAGAACTGGGAATAGATCACTAAGCAGCATGATGATTCATTACTACAAAGTGATCTATTCCCCATTCTCTAAGAAGTGTCCAATCAATAACCAAAGTCCAAGTTCATTTTTTTTGTTTTGTTTAATTTAAGTCTTTTACATCTTCTTCTTTTATTACACAATTTATAGGTTCACTGTTCGATGTTTCAATATGTTGTTTTATCTTGTGCTCCAGCTCTTCTATTCTTGCTTCCTTTATCATTAATTCCGATTGTAAGTAACTGATGTAATCAGCCGCCATGTCTACCGTTCTTGATCTTATTTCTCCTAACTTAACACCAGGAATCAATCTCTGTAGTTTGTAAAATCTCAACCTTATTCTTGACTCTCTTACTTTAGCCATTTCTCGAAATCTTTGTTTTCTATCTTCTTCTTTGCTTGTGGTCAAGTCCATACTTCTGACAAGTTTACTTTCAGAGTGATTCCTCTATAGTAGGCTTGTCCTTTATACACTTTCCCCCACCATTTTCAATTTCCCCCACCCTACTAATGTAGGTCAAGGTCATCCAATATAACGCGAGAACGAGGAATAGAGCACTAAGTGGCATGTTAGTCCATTACCACAAAGTGATCTATTCCTCGCTCTCTATTCTACATCTACTTTTTTTTCATTTTACTATTTTATTATTTTTTTTTGTTTTTCTTGGGGGGAATGAGTGTTTACTTTTTACAATGTTCATTCTTCTTCTCCAACTTTTCAATTCTTTCTAACAATTCCAACAAATATGCATTGGTTGCTTGCAAAGTTTGTATTCTAGTACATCCCACTTTAATAGAGGGAACTGTTAACTGTAATTTTGTAAATTCTATCCTTTCTTTCTTGCACCTTTCTCTCATGTATGTGTTTTTCCTGATTCTTCCTGATTGAGCTGATATTAACTTATTACAATCTGTATGGGGCTTTGATACTTTAAATACTGATGTACAAAAATGAGTTGATGTTGTCGGCTGTTGATTTTCATACAAATTTTGTGTTGAAGTAGTAACTTGTTGATTTTCATACCAATTTACACTTGAAGTGGCAGGTTGCTGATTTTCATACCAAATTGAACTTGAAGTACTAGGTAGCTGATTTTCATACCAATTTGAAGTACTAGGCTTCTGATTTTCATAACAATTTAAACTTGAAGTATTTGGTTGATGCCAATCCTCAGATGCCAATACAGGTGTTGTGGAAGGATGCTCCATCGTTGTATAGAGTGAATTCTGTTCTACAATTTTGCCGGTTTTATCTCATTTCCCTCACCACTAACTTGTACATTTCCCCCCACTACAATAATTTTCTTCTTTTCACATTTCAAATTTTGTACCAGACTTCTAATGTTACATCTGCATCTTCTTCCTTCACATACTTAATAAATTCTGGGCTTCTTGAAGTAGTATTTGGAGTATTGAGGTAGTTCATCACCTTCACATGGCTTTCTTCATTATGGGTGTAACAAACTACTTGAACTAACATGTTACTATCTTCTTTGGATTTGATAAATTCTGCAACTGAGGTCCATTCCTCGTATTTAATTTTGAAATGCTCAACTTCAAACTGCATGTTGTTTGAACAAATGCTGCAACAATATTAAAAGTCTCTTCAAACAACCTGCATTTATACATGTTCCCCCACCACTTTATAATCTCCACTCCTTTCCCCCACCTTCTTCATATGTAGAAGGGGTATTATGATTTCAATGCACTATACTTAATAAATTCAAACAAATTTTGTGCACAAATGTTACATTTTTTCTTAACTGTTTCAAATTTCATCACTTGGCCTTTTACAAGGTGAACTAATTTACCTCCATCGTCTTCAAATTGTTCAAAATCTAAAACAGATGCTTTTCCACAATCATGACACATTTGTGTTCCATCTTCAAAAATATAAGCAAGGTAAATACCAAATCCACAATTGTCCTTCTTAAATTTGATGAGCATTTCACGAATTGGTTGTGGTATTTCACATTTATTTGTTCTTATTATATGATGGTAAAGAAACCCATTATTAATAATTTGTTGTAAACACAAAACTAACAAGCTGTCCATAGTATTAGACTTGTACTGAAAGTTATATCCATAACTATCTCTTTATATGCTCTTACCCCCACCACTTTTATGTAGGTCAAGGTCATCGGATATTAAGCGAGAACTGGGAATAGATCACTAAGCGGCATGTTATTACATTACCACAAAGTGATCTATTCCCTATTCTCTATAAGGGGTGCTGATAATTTAGATTCCTAAAATTTCTTTTCCTTCTTCCTCACCTTCTTGAACAGTTGTATTACCAGACATGTGTGATATTAATTTCTTCAATTCTCGATTTTCCATTTCTAATCTTTTCAATTTTAGATCTCTTGCTTCAACTTGCACTTTCAAAAATTTGATATAACTTCCAGCCCAGTGGAGAGTTTTCAATCTTGGTGCTCCAAGTTCAATTCCTGGTATTTGAAATTGTAGTCTATTGAATTCCATCTTCATATCTTCTCGGTCTTGTCTTTCTTTTTCTAGTCGTTTTAATCTTTGTTTTTCCCTGAAGGAAGAAGTCGGATCACAAGGTACATGATGAAACATTTTGATCAACAATTTCTCGAAGAGTGAGCTTCTACACAGATAGTCAACACATTTATCCACATTCCCCCACTAAATTTAAGTCAGTAGTGGGGAGATGCCAATGGTGGGGAGACGTCAATGGTGGGGAGAGTTATACTAATGTAATGGTTATTTCTACCGTTACACTCGCTCCATTCTCGAAAAGATATTTGTAATATGGTTCTGGATATTGTTCTCTTTCAGATCCTGCATTTTCTTGAATAAAGTCGAAAGCCAATCTTTTTGAATAATCATTATGAAACACTTCTCTCACACAAACAAGAATTTTTTCTTCCAAAAATTTCACTTGAACTAATGGTATTTTGCTTACATCGTCCTTGTCCATGATGGGTAGCTTGTAGGTAAAAGTATTAGGTGGTAGTTTTTGTGGTTTATCAAGTAGAGAACAAAATTTTCTGTACAATTTCTCCTCAATGTCTGGAAAACGATGTATATCAAACAGATTGTAGTATGAAGGATCAAAAGGTATTTTACGAAACATCTTCAGTCACTAGTCTCCCTAAGACTGATCTCCTGCACAAATATTTAACACATTTATAAACATTCCCCCACCAACTTTTAACTTGTGGTAGGGATATTTTTCCCCCACTACTTCTTCAAAATGGTGGGGGTACCTTAGTCCAATTCAGATTCAGATTCAGAAGACAGTAAAGGTGATATGGGTGATTCCAACGATGAATCCAATATAAATATTTCAATAGCTTCCTTAATTATATCTTCATCACTATCGTTTATCATTTCTTCAAATATTTCTTGTTCAATCTGTACCATTTCTTCCTCTTCCATCGTAGAATCATTATTAGTTTCATTATAATTTTCCTCTATGTTTTCTTCCTGTATTTCATTTGTGCTTTCAAAAACATCTTTAACTTCAAAATAATTAATAAATGGAGTATCTTTAGACAACATGTTTATTTACTACTTCTTTTACTTCAAACAACAAACTATGTATCGCTTACTTAGTCTTATATATACTCCTACCCCCACTATTTTTGCAAAACAAAGGAATGGGAGGGGGGTTAGTATCTATTCTTCTCTATCTAGGTTATATTTCATTGCTGTCACATCTACTATAATTTTCTGCTCTTCAATTTTATTGCGAATAAATATTGTCCAAGGAAATAGTTCATTAATATTATTAATTGTTACTTTTATACTATACAAAATTTCAAAATGTTCTACTAATGAAACAAAAACAATAACTCCTAGCTCATTGTTTGCCATAATTTTTTCTTCAATTTTTATCCGTAAGTTTGTTATTAAACTCCATATATTAATATCATTGGCTATGAAACCATCAAGTCTGGTAAGCATCTTGATGCCGCAAGGTGTGGGTACAGACTAGAAACTTGGAGGTTCATAGCCTGCCTTTTTATCAATTTAAAAATGGGGAGGGGGAAGGAATAAGGATTGGGAAGGGATAGGGTGTAGGGTGGGGGAAAGGTAATTTTGTTATTACACTACTTGTGCAAGAAAATAGCCACCAGTGTCCACACCTTGTTCATAGCACTCCATCATAGATTGTGCCCACTGCAACATGCGGTCTCTGTCATTTGGTGTGACAAGGAAAGAATGACTATCACCATACAATATAAAAGAGTCAATTTGTATATAACATCCTAAATTTAACCATTTATTAGCTTCAACCAAAAATTGTTCTATTGTATCAAATGGAAATTGTGGATCAATTGCTATAACTTTACGTTCTTCACTAAGTTCAACACTATAATCATCATCGTCTTCACTCTCACTCTTACTATCATTATTTAAAATGTCTTCAGGTTGTAGAAAAACATCGGAAATTTCAGAAGAATTAAAATGGTAATTCACATTAGGAGGCATATTTGCTGTGATGTACTTGACAGCACAAAGTGCAAGTACAGACTAAAAACCTGAAGGTTCATAGCCCGCCTTTTATAAATTTTAAATATGGGGAGGGGGAAGGAATAAGGATTGGGAAGGGATAGGGTGGAGGTGGGGAAAGGGTAATGTGGTTATTAAGCCACTTTCCAACTATGAATCCAATATAAATATTTCATTAGCTTCCTTACTTCAAATAACTAACTATGTATTGCTTACATGATAAAATTTCAATTTCATTAATTTCATTTTCACTGTCATCTTCACTGTCATCTTCAATTTCATCTTCACTGCTACTATCCATATTTTCTATCACATTTTCTTCATGTTCAATTTCATCTTCACTGTCATTTTCTTCTTGTTGTTGGAAATCATCTACTACATCATCTTCAGGTGGTTGAAAAACATCAGCGTTTTCAGAAGGATTAAAGTTTTCATTAGGGTAAGGAAGCATTTAAAAAAATAAAAATATTAAGACTGGCAGAAACAAAGCAACAAGAGCGGTGGAAGAAACCAGAATGAAATACTAGCCATAGCCGGCTCAGCTTTTATAACGGTATGCAAATGAGAGGGGTTACCAGCCGGTCATGACCGGTCATTGGTCCAGGAGGTGGGGGAAGGGGGGGGCTCCATTTTTTTCGGGGGGGGGGCTCCATTTTTTCGGGGGGGGGGGTCATTGACCTTTCAGGTCCGGTCATTGACCCTAAGGAGTGGGGACGGACACAGAACCCTCCTTTGCTTACTACTACACGGATCAAACTAGCCATGTAGCAGAACTTATTTCTGCTAAGTCGCATGTAAGCTAAATAGCTTACATCCCTAAATTTAAGTCTTAGGTGGCCCTGAAAAGGGCCGTTTGGCTGGGTTTGGTGGACTGCTATGGAGCTTAAGCCATAAAAAAATAAGGGACTTCACTGTTGTTTTCTAAATGGATTTCAGCAGGATCGGCTTGTATAAACTTGTACAAATTAAGTGCGCAAATATCGCATTTTTCTTCTTCTGGGATGATAAACTTGTATGACAAGTAAGATTTGTATTCATAAATTCCACCATCTATTATAAAATCCAATAATCCATTTCCTATTGCAGCCGAACCGCATTCTGGACACATATTTGTTCCATCCATAAATTTATACTGAAGGTAATGAAAAACTCCAAAATTTTCTTTATAAAAAGAATACACTTCTTGACGTAGTGTTAGTGGAAGGTTTGCATCTTGAAATGCAAGTTCCACCAACACTATATTTGAAACTATCTGTCGCAAACATAATTCTAATAGAGTAGGCATATTGCGGTGGTGGCCTCACGGATTGGAATGAAGACTCTGGAGTAGCTAGTGTAACGGTTAGATGTAGGTAGACAACCGGTCATGACCGGCCATTCACCCAGAGGAGTGGTAGGGGAAGGAGTGGTGGGGGAAGGAGTGGTGGGGGAAGGGGGGGGCTCCATTTTTTCGGGGGGGGGGGGGGGTCATTGACCTTTCAGGTCCGGTCATTGACCCGAAGGAATGCAGACAGACACAGAACCATCCTTTACTCACTACTCACATGAAAGTAGGTCACGAGACTTAGAGTGTTAAAAAATAATGGGGGAGAAACACAACGCTATAACGCGTTGTTTCTCCCCCAGTATTTTTTTAAGCAATAATTTGGAAAAAGCTATATGAATTTACTTGCTACGCCCCCACCTTGTAATACCATCCAGTTTGTGTCTGAGGAGATAGTCTTTAGAGTCTAACTCATAAACGGATTTCTCTTTGCGCAAGGATTCAATCACTTTAATATTATATCTTACGCCGTTACAAGTTGCCAAAATGTGTTCGTTGTCAATAACACTTTCAAAAAAATAGACACAACCTCTCTTAAGCCTATTTCCTTTTACACCAATAATTTTGGATTGGTATTCAACAGTGGGGGTTTCTGTCACTTGTGGTTCAGAAATGTGTTTTACGACATGTACACGGCAAAAACTTTCGTTTTTTACACATTTCCTCCCACAAGGTGATCCTTTCTTAATTCCCCTAGTAAGCATTTCAGGGCAAGTAGTGGGACGGCTAAATGCCCTACGACGCTGTTCTTGTAATAATTGAAATTGCTCTGAAGGAGCGGGTTTAGGAGTAGGTTTAGGAGTAAGTTTAGGAGCTGGTTTAGGAGCTGGTTTAGGAAATGATTTAGTAGCAGGTTGAGAGGATTCAGTTTTGTGATAGGTATGATCTTCAGGTGTACTAAGTGGTGGGGTAGGAGGCAATGGTGATAGTGGGATAATGGGTGTGCTAAGACGATGAACAATGGTTTCAACGGAAGGGGTATTAGGATGGTGGTGAACTGGCTTCTGCGGTGGCGGCATAGTAGTTGATGGTGGTGCGGAGTCCTTTGAAGGCGAAGGCGAAGGCGGTGAAAAAATACTACGAAGTCTAGAAGTGTTGGTTGGCGGAAGAATAGCTCCAGAAGTTGAAGGTTGAGATGCAAGTCGGTTCTTGTAGCAATCAGGAAGGTTTTTGAGGCGAAGAGTTTTCTTAGGTGCAGGAACAGCCATAGTAGAAATAGAAGTCGAAGTAGAAGTAGTAGAAATAGTAGTCGGTAGAGAAGACATGGTTATAACTCCAAGTTCGCAGCGTAACGTCTGGAATCAGAATGAAACACTGGCCGCGGCTGGCTCGGCTTTTATAACGGTATGCAAATGAGAGGGGTTAGCAGCCGGTCATGACCGGTCATTGGCCCGGGAGGTGGGGGAAGGAGTGGGGGAAGGAGTGGGGGAAAGGGGGGGGGCTCCATTTTTTCGGGGGGGGGGCTCCATTTTTTCGGGGGGGGGGGTCATTGACCCTTCCAAAAGTGGGTCAAGGTCATTCAAGATTTATAATGATCCAAGGTGATGGGAACAGTAATACTGTTCCCACCACCCTGTTTGCCTAGCGGTTCCCACTCCCAACCCACTAGTTACGTTCTGCAAGGGAGGTCCCTGGGCCGTCCGCATCAAAGCGTAACTTCCCGTCCGCATCAAAGCGTAACCATTAATTTCAGGGAAACTGGAACAGTTAATGCAGAAACGCAACTCTAACCCCACCCAAACTAATCCCACCCATCATATTCCTAAACAAAATGCAAAAAAAAGTCCGGCTTGCGGATGTCCCACCCATTTTAAATGAAGTTCAACTGAACTTCTGAATTTACAGTTAATCTACCCCCTAACATCTAGCTGTAAGGCAAAACAAATGCACAAAACAAACATAAATTATTAGTACCAACACATCATTATTAAAAACCAAATAATTCAACACAACCAAATACCATCATTATTCTTAAAATTAATACACCTTAATGCTAAACACCTCTTAAAATTAATACACCTTAATGCTAAACCCAACTTATAACTAACATCGCAATGCGCAAATTCTTTCTTAAATTAAATGCAACTTACAACTAAAACACACACACACACACATACTACATTAAAAAACGCAACATAGTTTAAGAAGTTCAAATATATATAGGCCTACTATATATTTGAAACCTCTTGCTGAATCGCCAACAACCTTTCGCTATGAAAGTTTGTTGGCGACTGACGCAAGAATTGGGCTCCTATCCCTCCTCGGTTCTTGAGTAGTGGGAGAAGTTGTTTCACTCCAGTACAGTATTAAATCCAGTCCAGTTGACACCAGTGTAAAAGTAAACCAGAAGAGTCGGGAGCGGCGCATGCGC
This sequence comes from Neoaliturus tenellus, assembly GCA_030545055.2. Lineage (NCBI taxonomy): Eukaryota > Metazoa > Arthropoda > Insecta > Hemiptera > Cicadellidae > Neoaliturus > Neoaliturus tenellus. Next base: position 74,031,518 of record CM061535.1, on the reverse strand, counting down.
AGCGACTCAAAAACCAAGGTTTGAGGTTAGAATTATCCAAGTGAGGTTAGAATTATCCATGGTAGCTGCCATGTTTAGTTCGGTGACCGGGTGACCGGTCATTGGCCTGAAGGAGTGGGGGTAGGAGTGGGGGAAGGGGGAAGGGGTAAGGGGGGGGCTCCATTTTTTACGGGGGGGGGGGGGTCATTGACCTTTCCGGTCGGTCATTGCCCCGAAACCCCCTACTTCTCTTACTACTCTGGTGAAAGTCGGTCAACCAGTCATTTGCTCGGCATCTGCCGCCATCTGACTGGAGTTATTGCCTCTATAAAAGTGGGTTGTTTATCGCGCCACAAACATTCATTGCCTTGCATCCGCTCAGTCATCATCTCTCATTAGTTTTACATTATGACTACTTCGTTAACTAGGTTTGAGGTTAGAATTATCCATGGAATAGACTTCGTTACTTTTAGCATTCATATTGTAGGTTAATTCTAACCTACAAAATTACTACTCCAGCGTTTTGTTTTAATTTCTTTTACACTTCATTTTATATCTCAGTCTTCTTTTAACTTCTGAATGTAACACATCGGTTATAATGAATGCACAATGTTTAAAATTAAAGCTTTTTGCGAACACAACACATATTACGAACTACTTCTAAACCTTCAATTTCAAAGTGTAAAACTAATTTAAAAAGAGTTAGAAAGAAGTACAGTTTTAATCCATTATACTCTTCCACAACTGCTCAGGTTAATGTTGATGATAATGTCATTTACGACATTTTGCATTATATGTTACACTTTAATAACTTTCAACTTGTTACACCTATCGACTGTGTTAAACAAGTTTTTTTATTTTACCCCCACTATTCCCTATATAAGGGCCCCAACAATAATTCCTACTTCATTATCTTCTATGCTTTTAAGCTGACAACATCTCCACTCTAATTTTGTACTACAATAACAATGGAGACCAACCAAGAAAATGTTCAAGTTCAAGAAATATCATCAACAACTCATCCAAGGGAAAATCCTTCTAGAAATTCAACTTCAACAACTCCTCAGAACCCTGTACAAGTTCCAGATGTATCTTCTACAACAATAAATGATGTAGAAGCTATTCTTCAGTCCCTTGTCGGTTTCGACTGACCTGTATGACAATCACCTATAAACTGAACTCTTAATAGTTCAGTCTTTTTTAAAACCCCCTCCATATGACCTTGAAGCAATTATCCCCTCTCCTTTATACACTAACTCCTACTTCAAAAATTAACACCATCTGCTCACCCCTTCTCCACCCCTTCATTTGATTTAGCCTCTCCCCACCTGAAGCTATATGACATGGCATATGGCGACAGCAACTGATTTGCCATCTGGCCGATGGCAGCTGGCTGGCAGCGGCTGGCAAATGGCACGACTTCCGTTTTGAAAGTAACCAAACCCCACTACTGATGTCGAAAACGGTTCTAAAGATTTTCTCCAAACTTTGCAAATAACTTAGTTCTGGTATAAAAATTATATATACATGTTTCTATGCTAGGAAAAATCTTATTTCGTTATAGGCCTAATCTTTAATTGAAATTCTTCAAATTTTAACATTAGTGTTATGCAGTTAAAAATAAAAAATAAAAAAATATTGAAAACAGCTGAGTCAGCTGTCAAAGTACAGACCACGTGTTCCGGTATAAACATGTGGTTTTGCATTGTAACCAGTTACGGATGAATTACTTAATGCTACTATAATAAATACTATTCATAATTTTTTAAATCGTATGTTATATCCATGAATTTGTAACAATAATAAAATCAGCTGTTAATCATAGAATCTACTTGTTACAGATTCAAAATGTGGTTCAACATATATATTCCAAAGTGCAGTACTCATAGGCCTACATAAAAAAGTCTGAAAGGCGAGTGAGCGAAGCGAACGAGCTGGTCTTGAATACAAACAAGCCTTTTAGCAATTGGTATTTTAGCGCTCTGACTGTCACTGATTGTTACTACTAAGGATTGTTTAAGTTTACCGAGCAAATGCTCGGCCCCCAGGTACTAGTGGGTAAACAAGACTGATTTTTGCGGGAGCTTCGTGTTTGCCGCTGTGGCCGACAGGAGTGCTGGAGTCGTGCTGAGAGACTCAAGACATGTACTGAAATATCCAGTTTTCAATTGATATTAAATATTTTGAAACGGTGACATCTTAGCTTAAAAACTAATTTAATCTCTTCTAGTTCTACTGGAATAGTTATTAATTTATTTATACAAATTAATACGTAGTAATTAATTTTGTTTTCTTAACATAGCTTAAAAGGTTATTTAAAACAAGTCGTATAAAACTTTCTTATCAAACTATAGTTGTCTTATTTGGTAAATTGTAATTATGCCATCAGCAGGTAAAACACGTAATACAATACAAAATGTGCCCGATTTACATTATTTTAGGTATGTTGGTATGTATGTAAATTTATTCATTGTATCTAAAAAGAAAGGAAAAATAGGGGCAGAACTGAAACTGTGATAGCTATTTGACTCTACACACGCACTATTGGCCGACACCGTGTTTTTGGGCCAACTGGTCAAATAAGCTATCAGCCGTCCTGGACCTTCTCAGGTTGGCTCAAAGGATCTTCATTATGACATAAGCTTCTTGGCGGAGTCTAGTGCCTCCGCCTCTCACGAAAAACAGCGGACTTCGACGTGCTAGGTTTGACTCCGGTCAAGCAATTCACTCCACAAAAGACGCAGCGTTCCTTTTCAGAACATTCCTTGAACTTGTGGTAGTCTTTACCCCAGCGGAATCAGATCTTGCTTTTGGGTAACCCATATCAGCAACGCGAGAAGTAGCCGTATCACAAACAACGAAAGCGTCGAGGCATAATCCGCTTCTGCCGTATCCTACACTTGATCCAGCCGGCTTTGATTTTTTGTTCTTGATCAGATCGGCTCCGAGTCGCACTTATTTCGGCAATGGATATTTTCTGCTTGAAGTCCAGAACTTTCAAGCCACTCAGATCCACCCTTGGCATGGCTTGCTTGATGGCAAACTTTCTTGATTCAAGGCTTTAAGCTTGATATTCAGGCATCCGGCTATCCTGGCATGAATATCCTTGATAACAGGAAAACTGTTTTGAACGATTTATTAACACTTAGCTTTACCAAGAGGACTTGTTAAATCCTTTTTACTAGCGCGACCACCTTTTCCAGTGTGTCTCTACCTCTTTTGCTGTTTCCTCCTTGCCTGGAGTTCAAATGGAGTGCGCAAGTGAGCTACTCTGAGGAGGGATGCCACTTGTCTCCATGTCAGGGGTTTCGGGAGGAACCGATGATGCTTCCGTCTCACCAATCCAATTTTGTTGAAAAAGATAAAGTTGGAGTGGTCGTTTTCATCATCTTTACCTGCCCCGGCTATTGCTCTGCCCCTTCATTAGCCTGACAGCTTCTGGTCTTGGTGACTCCGAGGTTGCTTCTACCTGAGTGTTAGTTGGCGAACTTTTGGCCTGAAACCTCCCCCGAAGGGTTTCGTTCGTTGTCCTTGTCGTGATGTTATTTTTAGTTTTATCTGTAATTTTTTTTATGGACCAGTGCATTGTGCGAAAAGGGGCAGTCCTTCTTTGGTCCGAGAACGTGTATACCCTCCTAACCTAGTTCCCCGTGCCCCGAACCTCCGTTTAACCAGCACCAATTTACGATGTGCCGGTGTCGTTCGCGGCAATGCAGAGTCCGTCCTCTGCATCCATGAAGCATATCCTGACAAAGGACCCAAGTAGCTGGTTCCTTACGATATACTGGAGGAGACCATCGGCAGCGAGAGGCATCCATCAGCCCCTGCAACAAAACAGGGGCACCATCAGGACCCCCAGCATGCGCCGGTCATCCCCTTTTAGTCGACTCTCACAACAAGCAGGTCATACTTCACGGCCTATACTAACCCAGAGCCAGCGTGGATAATTGTTTCGGTTAGGTAGTTGTAAGTTTTTTACATTTTAGCTAACTTCCCTATAAGGGAATACGCTATTGCGGTAGTACTCACGGTAAGACCTATGCCCGAGACCATGATACTCTATTGCAATACGCTATTGTGGTAGTACTCAAGGTAAGACCTATGCCCGAGACCATGATACTCTATTGCAATACGCTATTGCGGTAGTACTCACGGTAAGACCTATGCCCGAGACCATGATACTCTATTGCAATACGCTATTGCGGTAGTACTCACGGTAAGACCTATGCCCGAGACCATGATACTCTATTGCAATACGCTATTGCGGTAGTACTCAAGGTAAGACCTATGCCCGAGACCATGATACTCTATTGCAATACGCTATTGCGGTAGTACTGACGGTAAGACCTATGCCCGAGACCATGATACTCTATTGCAATACGCTATTGCGGTAGTACTCACGGTAAGACCTATGCCCGAGACCATGATACTCTATTGCAATACGCTATTGCGGTAGTACTCACGGTAAGACCTATGCCCGAGACCATGATACTCTATTGCAATACGCTATTGCGGTAGTACTGACGGTAAGACCTATGCCCGAGACCATGATACTCTATTGCAATACGCTATTGCGGTAGTACTCACGGTAAGACCTATGCCCGAGACCATGATACTCTATTGCAATACGCTATTGCGGTAGTACTCACGGTAAGACCTATGCCCGAGACCATGATACTCTATTGCAATACGCTATTGCGGTAGTACTCACGGTAAGACCTATGCCCGAGACCATGATACTCTATTGCAATACGCTATTGCGGTAGTACTCACGGTAAGACCTATGCCCGAGACCATGATACTCTATTGCAATACGCTATTGCGGTAGTACTCACGGTAAGACCTATGCCCGAGACCATGATACTCTATTGCAATACGCTATTGCGGTAGTACTCACGGTAAGACCTATGCCCGAGACCATGATACTCTATTGCAATACGCTACTGCGGTAGTACTCACGGTAAGACCTATGCCCGAGACCATGATACTCTATTGCAATACGCTATTGCGGTAGTACTCACGGTAAGACCTATGCCCGAGACCATGATACTCCTTTGTTTAAACACAATCCGTTCATTTTCATATATTTCATTTTCGTATATAATGAAATGTATGTGTGTATGAATATATATGAATAAATGAATGAATAAATGAATTTATTTCTCATACAAAAATACATGCAAAGAGGTACAAAACATAATGAGAAATTAACTGGCCACTTTGTCCATATGCGTCCGTGGACACGATAACTCACGAACGGAACCTTCGGTTATGATGAAATTTGGCACAGAGGTGTAGGTCAGCATTCATCATGTTAAATTCAAAAACCGACCATGGTAAAAAAAGGTTTTGGGCATATTTTAACCTCCATTTTCTAAATCCACCTATTTTAACCAAAACCCTTCAAAAGTGCTTGAAAAAACAAACAATTTAGTATTTTGAATTTTTAACCTGGCTTAACAGACAAAGGAGAAAATCCAAATAAATTTTTCCATGTTATTCTATTGGTAAATTTCCAAATCCCTTATCTCACTTATTTATTGACATAACTTGATAAAATTTGGTATGTGCATTCACTATGAGTTTATGAAGAGAAATACCATAATTTGATGCACTTTATCATGTGCACCTGCATTAGGAAGGAACTATCGTCTATTTACTTAACACCCCCATGGCAGGAAACCTTCATCTTCAATCCCGTGGTGTATAAGGGGAAAATAAAAATTAAAAAATTCCAATGGAAATTCGCTGATTTCGCAGGTTTGCCGCGACTGGGGGTATTAGGAGTTATAAACAAATAATTATGTTTGCCGGTTATAATTTACTATACATCTGTATATCTCTATTTCTATGTATCAAATTAGAAACATGAGTATTATATGTGTAGATAGTTTTGAAATACTTTTTAATTAAATTGAATTAAGTAAAATACTTTTTGATCTGATCAACTACGTAGGTATTTAAATTCATTTTAAACCTTTTTTTGTTCAAACAACTTATGTACTTATAACGTTTCTTTAGGAAATCTTTACAAATTACTTTACATTATTATTTAACATCCTTAGCAAAATGCCTGGTCCTAGGGTTCTTTCAAGATTACCTATGTGTTAAAATAAAGCATTTTACATTATATTGACTTTTTTGACTATTTGTTACATTTAAAATTTAAAAACTTTAATAAAATACACTATTTATAGCTATTTTCCATTTATTTTAATTTAAATTTCTCTAGTCCATTATCGATGCTATTAAAACAACGGTTAATTTTAGTAGTTTGCTTTATGTTTGACGTCATCATGTTGGTGGGGGAGGGTGAATGAGGACTATGAGGGGAAAAGCAGGGAAAATTGGGGCGGGTATAAAGTGAGCGAGGGGTTGGCAACAGTGTTAGCGCATTGGCCACCAGTGTTTGACAGGCCACGGACCATAGCGTCGCGCGACGACAGTATCTGTAACCTCAGTGAGTGAGTGTGTGTGTGAAAGTGATGGTGACGGCCTCATCAAGCAACAATTACTGAACTGACATTGTTGCTTTCAACTTCGGTCACCTACTCTTCGATTTATCGTGAGTTGATTCTTGATCATTGTTAACTGTAATTTTCTCCCCAGTAAAAGCATTTTGTTTAAATTGGTGTTAAGTTGGACAGTTAAGAATTGCGAGAGCTAAGACTTTTGACACTTTTTGTTAATGGCAAAGTAATTATTAAATTATATTGTTTCCAAAGTTGTAAACGAGTTATGTATTTTAGTTGTGGAAGAACGTTTTTAGTTGTTCAAATATTAATTTATATTGATATTAGGATAATCATACAACAATTTTCATAAATTATTAATGTTATTTTTCCAAGGTAGTAAAATATTGAATTTATATTTATTTTGAGTGACACTTTTTGTTTATCTCTTAGTTTCAGATCGTTTAATAGACGTTGACTGAATACCGTGATACTTTGCCAGTCAACTCTTGTCAAACGACAGTTCATGTATTTGTTTTTATTTTTTTTACTTTGTATGTCACAAAGAGAAAATAAACTTATGTTCGGACATGGTAAGTAACGTAACAACATAAAATATTGCCTTAACAAAAGAAACCCGTGTATTGTAATAATTAGAAACAGGAATTAAACCTACTGGAGAAAAATAAAAACTAATATTGAATCCATTTAAGTAGACCAAATCGTAGTTTTTTTTAAGTTTTGAAGAGCTTTTTGGTTTAATTAATTGTTATGTTTTAATTAATCGCTCATAAAAAATCCGTTCGTCATGGGAAAGGTCGTTACACAAAAAGAAATATCAATAGTATGATGAATTACGCGCATTCATATAACCTTTTATTACTGTTGAGACAAGTTAATAAATAGATATTGATAGTAATTCTTTTGGAAATTTACAATATCATGACACATTAGTAACATATTTAATTAATGTAGTTTTCTTTGACTATGTAAACAAATTCATTATACCTATAATGTTTAGTACTCGTTGTTTCAAGACTTTTGCCCTCAGGAAGTAAGTAGGCTATTTAATAGTTGGATTTTGCAATACTTTGCATCTTTACAAAAACGAATAAAATACCAAATCATAAATTACAGATGTTCCTAATAAAGATTCAGTGTTTATATCATATTTAGGAATAACAAAAAATTGTTTACATTGTTTTGAAAAATAATAGGCTACGAATATCTCATTAGCACTTATTACTTAGTCAAATAAATAACCTATTAGTTTGGTAAATAAATAATTTAATAATAAAACATAAAATGTATTTATTTAAACATTCTAAACTCTAATATAAATTTCACGAACAACAAACACTTAAAATTGAGAGTCAAATCAATATCAAAGTCAAAATTATTTTCATTGGTATTATCAGGGTCTCATCAGGTATATTTAAGAATTTTAGTAATTTTAATTTCATCTTCATGAGTTTTTTTTTTAATTTTGGAGAAGTAAAGAAAAGGTTGAAAAAAATAAAACACAAATTACTGAAGAAACATGTCATAAGTAGTTTTGAAGTATATTTACCCTCAGTTCCCTCTTTTGAGTGCAACTCATTTACCATATTCACAAAAGAATACCGTATGTCATACTCACTGAAAACCTTATTTAACGCTCATTCAAGTATTGACTGAAGTCGCGCCGACGATATTTTGAGAAGATATTGCAATGCGTTTGGTTAAGTGTGTCGGAATCGCTAAAAATACGCTAGTGTGACGGCGCCGTAGTTGAAGTACGCCGCACAACCGCGCGGGGCGGCGCCGCGGCGCGACGGGCACCGTGTTGACAGGGTAGGCCCGACAACCAAGGCTCTACGGGAAAATACCGTGAAACGTTTTAATTTGACTTTCAAACCTCCGGAGAGATTTGTTGATGATAGTAAAAGATTTGCAACATTACCGTACTTTTGCTAATTATTTAGCTTTTGCTTCCGATTGTCAGCAGTTACATTTGTGGCGAAATATTTAATGGACGCTTCAATGTGGTTGCTGTCAATATAAGCTACACACTTCATTTTTTCTTATATTTTTTCTTTAATTTTTAATCCAAAAACGAAGAAACAAAGACTTTGATTTGAAATCCAAATTATGTGAAATTTTCAGCCTGTATCGTATTTAATTGAAACGTACTCTAGTATTTGATTCCCCAGTTTGATGATTTGACCAATTAAACTAGAGAAAAAAAGTTCCACCAAGTATAAAATAATGCGCACTTTGCCCAAATTTTAGTTGACACCTTGATTGGAAATAGCTTTAAAAATAAACCAGTGTTCTCATACGAAATTCTTAACATTGAAAACCTACATATTTAATCAGCTTAGTACTACGCAGTTGTTAAACGATTTAAGATTGTGGTTATAAATAAAATACTTCGGCTCACCCTTTGGATTGGCCTTTAACAGCATTAGATACGATCTGTTTGCATCACCAACTTGAAGTTTATTATTCACTACATTTTATGAAAAGAAATATAGGCAAATATTAAGAAAATTTATATAAATCTGTAATTCAAACATATTTACATGATACGTAAATAAATAAAATACAAAATAATTCAAATATAATTTTATTTAGAATAAAATCAATATATATAGTCATATTTTCAATAATAAAAGTGATAATTATTTGTAATAAAGATGTGGAAGTACATTAAATTTACTTCACTAAGTTCTGAAAAATGGAATTTAAAACCGAAAATCACCTAAACCACCAATAAAATTCAAGTAAAATTTAATTACAAATTTATCATAATGTTTCAATAATGCAATTTACGTCAGTAACCTCTAGGATATTTTGGACCACTTTGTAACTAGGCCTATTTTGATTGGTAACACTACTATCATTATACTATAATTATAATTAACAGTACTTTAATTATAATTATGATTAAGTTTGAATGCTTAGGTTTAAACTTCAGAATGAAATAAAAATAATAGGCCTACTAGGCCTATCATTTTTTAACTGTTTAAATCAGATTATATAGAGATACCATTTATTTATTTTACGTATGGTTTGGTAAAAGCAGTAAAAATATAGCAACGGAATTTAGTATCTTTAATCCCCGGCTAAATTAATATCCGCTACAGGACGTTTTATGAAATATCGACGACCTTTGATCATCATTTACGTCACAAGGCAATTAAAAACGTTCAATAACGCTTGTGCTTTCCAGTTACAGTGGTTTAAATGAACATGTGTTTTTATGAAAATGGTCTATTAAATTAATGGCCTTAGGGACTTGTGAAAACACATAAACATAAAATCAATGAACATGTCAATAAACTCTCAACTGTCTTGGTTTGACCATCACTAATACACTTGACTGGACTAATGCAGTAGTGAATACCTGTAAAAGGGCGTTTGCTGCTGTTCACACTCTGAAAAAGGTGCAACGACTTTTGCCTTTCCACATCAAATTGATTCCGGTAAAATCACTCGTCTTCCCACACTTTAATTACTGCAACACTGTGGTCAATGATATGACTGTGGTGTTTGTCTCAAAATTTCAACGAACTCAAAAATTATTGCGTTAAATTTTTGTAGAGTCTTCAACGAGATGACCACATCACACCTTTCTACATTTATTTAACGTTGTTAAAATTATCAGACATCAGGCTGTTGCGAATAGTCACTCACAATCACTCATTCTGCAATCAAACTTGGAATCCCAAATTATCTCGCGGTCAATGTTGAATTTTTGAATGAGGGAGGTGCAAGAAATGACCGCTCTGGATCATCAACTCTTTTAATTAAACACCACAAAACAACTGTTTTCAAAAAATCTTTCATAGTCACCGATTGTCGCCTCTGGAATTTATTAACCTACACAATAAGACCCATGGAATCCCGATCCCAGCTGACGGTGGCTCTGAAGGAGTTTTACCTCAACCGGATGATCTCGACTTCATGGGCTGGCGCGCGCTAGGAGTAGGTGCAGCAAGAGTGTAAATGTGAAATGAATGTGATGGTAAATTGTTACTTTTTACTTTCTCCCCCCTATACCATAGTATATGGAGAAAGTATTGTTTTCGTAAAAATTTTCGAATTTGAGTTGTTGGTGGATTTATCTGTTTTGGTGCCCCCTCTTTCCAAAAAAGTGGTTTTCAGAGTGATGTCTGTGTGTCTCTCTCTCTCTGTGTGTGTGTGTGTGTGTGTGTGTGTGTGTGTGTGTGTGTGTGTGTGTGTGTGTGTGTGTGTGTGTGTGTGTGTGTGTGTGTGTGTGTGTGTGTGTGTGTGTGTGTGTGTGTGTGTGTGTGTGTGTGTGTGTGTGTGTGTGTGTGTGTGTGTGTGTGTGTGTGTGTGTGTGTGTGTGTGTGTGTGTGTGTGTGTGTGTGTGTGTGTGTGTGTGTGTGTGTGTGTGTGTGTGTGTGTGTGTGTGTGTGTGTGTGTGTGTGTGTGTGTGTGTGTGTGTGTGTGTGTGTGTGTGTGTGTGTGTGTGTGTGTGTGTGTGTGTGTGTGTGTGTGTGTGTGTGTGTGTGTGTGTGTGTGTGTGTGTGTGTGTGTGTGTGTGTGTGTGTGTGTGTGTGTGTGTGTGTGTGTGTGTGTGTGTGTGTGTGTGTGTGTGTGTGTGTGTGTGTGTGTGTGTGTGTGTGTGTGTGTGTGTGTGTGTGTGTGTGTGTGTGTGTGTGTGTGTGTGTGTGTGTGTGTGTGTGTGTGTGTGTGTGTGTGTGTGTGTGTGTGTGTGTGTGTGTGTGTGTGTGTGTGTGTGTGTGTGTGTGTGTGTGTGTGTGTGTGTGTGTGTGTGTGTGTGTGTGTGTGTGTGTGTGTGTGTGTGTGTGTGTGTGTGTGTGTGTGTGTGTGTGTGTGTGTGTGTGTGTGTGTGTGTGTGTGTGTGTGTGTGTGTGTGTGTGTGTGTGTGTGTGTGTGTGTGTGTGTGTGTGTGTGTGCATGTGTGTCAGGATGTAAACAGAGCTAGAGAATGCCCCAATGGTCCGATTTTTGTGAAATTTCGTATGTAGGTCCAAACCCACGATAATTCCAGGCGTTTTTTTCATTTTTTGAATATTTGATTTTTAAGGGTAGTTTACCCCCAAAAACCCTCAAAAAACGCGAAATAATCAAATTTCTCAAAAACGGCTCTAACGATTTTGATTAAAATTTTGTGAGTTGTTACGATTAAAATGCTGAATAAAATGACACCACCCGCATCTCCGAGAAAATGCGCGTTCAAAAGTTATACAATCAAAAGTGTATAAAAAATCAATTTTTTTAATTTTCAAAATAGCTGTTAATTTGAAATAAATTTTGCTTATCATAATTAAATAAAGCTCAAAAAACCTAAATAATCCAGTATTTAAAATTATTTCTCTACGTTAAGTGGTTGCGGAGAAAATTCATTTTTCGTTTAGCGGTAAACGCAGTACGTTGTTAAAAGTCACAGACGCGCGTAGGGTCAAACTCGTGCTGCTCAGCTGTTAGCTATCCGCCTTGAGCCATCAAGAAATTGTTGTTTGGGGACTCTTTTACAATTGAGTAAATATGGCGACGTTATTTCATAACGTAGGCTATATCGTGGTCAATAGACAGAGAAGAAAGAAACGCTTGAAACAGGTCTCAGACCTGTTTCAGGACAATCGTCGATTGTTGAAACAGCTGTGTGCGCTCGGTAGCCTATATTTTTCATATTGTTGGGAGAAAGTATGTGTCAGTTAACTGATACCGTTTATTTCTTAGCCCTATTTGTATGTTATTAATTAAAGCTAGCAAAATTGTATTATAAAAAAAATGCTCCTCAATTTTTATTTTAAAGTCCAATATACAGTGTGTAAATTAAGTATGGAAACAATATAATGCCTCCACAAGTATTTAAGTAACAAAACTAAAACTTTGCAAATTGATTTCCAGTGATAAAGTCTACTTTATAAAGTACTTAAACCTCCAAGAAGGGGGCGGTCCACAAGGAGTCAGAAGAAAATCTTAAATGTAAGCATACGTCAATATGTGCATCAAAATGAAAGTCTCTAAGAATAGAGAACAATGCCGCAAACCCAACCTCAAAAGGATGTTTATTAATTGGCAGGCGATCAAACTTTGCATTAAAATCATATTGCTGAAAACAAAAAATGCAATAACGCCCGATGCACTCGACCTTTTGGTCAGGTTTGTGGCAAATTGCTTTCAAAGCCCTTTTAAATGATGTATCATATGACGTAGGCTAATGTAGTTTCCCTGACGACTTCCACTATAAACGTCCCGAAAGGAAGTCTTAGGGAAAAAATTCAGTGGCTTACGTTATATCGCACATCTTTTTAAAGGGCTTTGCATTCTGAACAATTTGCTACAAACCTGACCAAAAGGTCGATTGTGTTTTGCATTTTTTGTTTCAGCAATATGATTTTAATGCAAAGTTTGATTGCCTGCCAATTTTGCCTCAAACATCCTTTTGAGATCGGGTTTGAGGCATCAATTTGATGTACATATTGACCTATGCCTAAATTTACGATTTTCTTCTGACTCCTTGTGACTCCTGTTTCGAAATCTAAGGACAAAAAGTACTTTATAAAGTATACATTGTCACTAGAAATCAATTTGTAAAGTTTTAGTTTTGTTACTTAAACACTTATAAGACTCATCTTCACCCTTGTAAAACACCGAAAACATGCGTCCGTATTCCCCTGTTTCGGACGGTGGTTTTGTATATTAATTGGCAAAATTTAGGTTTTATTGTAGATTAAGGTTAGATCTAGGTCCCTCGTACCTTATATATGAATAAATACCAATGATATAAGTACAAACAGTCTTAAAAGTAAGGAAAATCGAGTTGTTTTACCACGTCACGTCACAGAGTATTATTTGTTAAATTTTCAAACTTTTGAGATGTGAGGGACCTAACATTACTATTCAAATAAACACTTTCCAAGTTTAAAGAAAATCGGTTGAAAAAAGGCGTCCTAAACAGGGGAGTAAAAGACCATGTTTTGTATTAAAGCCATATGGTTAACATTGCCAACTGCGCAAACAATGGGCTACTAGCCCAAAGTTGAAGATGACTATTTAAGGTATTATATTGTTTCCATACTTAATTTACACACTGTATACTTTATAATAAGTTAATATCTATTTAGTTTTCGAGGTTAACTGTACGAGAGGACAATGTGGTCCTAAAGTTCCCTCCCCTCAATAATGAAGCATTTTAATTTAATTTCATTTAACTGTTGATCCTAATACTAACCTCTTCTACCAACAAAATTACCTTGTAAGTAAAAAGCGAGTCTTGTCACAATTTTACAGTTTGGTATGAGAATGTCAAACGTTGGCTTGAAATAGTCTTGGGAGTCAGTGTGCTGCTCCCACACGCAATTTTCCAACGGATAACCTCAGTGGAGCCTTTTCTCCCGTCTTCAGTGGAAAGGAAACTGTCAAATATACCCACAGATTTTGATGTCTGGAGGTCGAATATCCACGCCCATTTAAGAGGGGTCAGTTTCCTTTGTAAACCATTTTGAAAATATAAAAATTCCGATGGAGATTACTCCACATTATTGGTTCCGTTATAATAAGGATTATACAGGGTGTTTCAGAACTCCTTACCATTACCTTAGGACATTGTTCCTCGGTTATAAACATATCTAAATATCATATTTAAATTGTCCGGAAGTCTTTAGTTACTCACACAGCCGCCATTTTGTTTTTTTCACATAATAATTTTTATTTCCGTAACAGATGGTTGTATTCAGTTCATATTTGGTATTATTCTTTATCATACCAATGTACATTTCCAAGAAAACAATTTTTTTCCACTGTATATTTTCAAAATGGCGGCCATTTTAAATATTCAAACTCAAATATCTCAAAATCGGTAAATTTTATAAAAATTTTACAAAACATAAAAAAGTTGACAAATTAAATTATTTAACCAATGGTACCAAGTTTGTAAGGATTTGACAACAAATAACGGAGATATTGCGATTTTTCTTTATAAAAACACTGATTTTGCATTACAATCAATGCAAATTAAGGCAAATTTAACTGCAAAATCAATGTTTTTATGAAGAAAAATCGCAATATCTCCGTTATTTGTTGTCAGATCCTTACAACCTTTTTACCATTGGTTAGATAATTTAATTTGTCAACTTTTTTTGTTTTGTAAAACTTTTATAAAATTTACCGATTTTGACGTATTTGAGTTTGAAAATTTTAAATGGCCGCCATTTTGAAAATATACATTGGAAAAAAGTTATTTTTTTCTTGATGTTATATTCAAAGCCTCGACACCATTAATCAATTTAATTTAATTTAATGCAAATGAAATAATAATTAGTGACTGAAGATGAATTGCAAAGATTCGAAACTGTAGTATCACATTGATTACTGATTTGACACCTGTGGCGGGAATTTGGTGAGTAATAGTAATATTTTTTTCTTGGAAATGTACATTGATATGATAAAGAATAATACCAAATATGAACTGAATACAACCATCTTTTACGGAAATAAAAATTATTATGTGAAAAAACAAAATGGTGGCTGTGTGAGTAACTAAAGACTTCCGGACAATTTAAATATGATATTTAGATATGTTTCTAACCCAGGAACAATGCCCTAACATATTGGTAGGGAGTTCTGAAACACCCTGTATAGAGTTAGAACTTAATATACTTACTAAGGGCTTGTTTTACAACGTATCTCTTTAGGTTTTAAAAGATTTTAACAATTTTTGTGGGGTTAAATTTATTCGGCAGTTAATTTTTTCCACCAACAGTTTAAAAATATTGGACTCTGCTTCTATACCCTATAATTTTAAAGTATGTGTGTATACTTTAATATGTGTATCCATTCCATATCTCATGGAGTATTTGGGTCTCATGTTTATTTGAACATGCAGGTGTTTAGACCTATTCAACGGTTTAAGGCTCCGGTCTACCCGAGCCCGAATGCCGCCTCGCGGCCGCGGCCGTAGCGCTAGGCGAGTTTTATGGATGCAGAGGTTTACGGGAATCGTGTATTAAAAATAACTAATTAAGATAGAGATTGGCTCTTAATTTTTTCTAAAAGTACAAAGACGGATATTGTTTTCTGTTTTTTTTTTTTAATTTTTAAATAAAATTTCTAATATCAGTTATACCCTAACTGTCTAAAATCATCTGTTTTTCTCTAGTGGCAAGTTTTATAGATGCAGAGGTTTACGGGGATCGTGTTTTAAAACTGACCAATTAAGATAGAGATTGACTTTAAACTTTTTCTAAAAGTAGAAAAAATTATCTCGTCGTCTATCTTTTTAGAATTTTTAAATACAATTTCTAATTTTAGCTATAACTGACTAAAATCATCTGTTTTTCTCGATGCAAATGGAAGGGGTTTTTTTTTAGAATTGTGTCATCTTCTGATAAATGCAGCCTAGAGCTATAACTAAGGTGTCATATTAAAGAAGAATAACGGTGCTAAATTTCCTTAGTTGCACTTGGTAATCTCACTTTGGTAGTTTCATCATAACTAATAGAAATTCAGTTAAAAATCGAGAAAAACAGATGATTTTAGACAGTTATAGCTGAAATTATACATTTTATTTTAAAATTCTTAAAAGATAGCCGATTATATCACTTATTTAATTTTGTAATAATGCTGGCGTTGAATAGTATTTTTATACATATTGGCCTTTGTGTGATTAGATGTTTTTCAACGATTGTTAATTTTAAATGTGATACATTTACAGAATACAACATTTTTCATTGGTAATTTAAATTATTATAAATGTTATTTGTGATATAAAAGTTAAAATTTTGTTGGTAGCTAAACATCTGAGAGTTTCTTAAAACAATATTTACTGAAAAGTACCTGGGGCCGAGCGCTTGCTTGGTAAACTTAAACAATTCGTTGTAGTCATAATAATATCGGCCACAGAGTGTACGCTAAAATGCCAAGCACAAAAGTGTTTTCTTTCAAGACGAAAACGTTCGCTTCGCTCACTCGCCTTTCAGAGTGTTTTAACGAAGGCCCAAGGGTGCTATACTCTGGTATGAGTTTGTTGGAACTGTAACACGTTGATGTTACCTCTACAGTTAACAGCTGATTTCATCATCGTTGAAAATTCTTTTGTTATAAAATTTAATTGCAATCCTAGAAATTACTTATAGTTGTTTTATTTTTTTATTTTCATTTTTATTTTACTAAATAGTCATAACCACCAGTATATAAATTACTGTTAAAAAAGATTTTACTATAGTATCATTCAGTAAATTAGTTACTTTCTATTATAGAAAAAATACCACATGTTTATACTGGAGCACGTGGCTCTTGCTTTGATAGCTGAGTCAGATGTCTTCAGCATTTTTAATTCCATAAGACCAATAAAAAAAATTAAATTTCAATTCAAGATTATAAAGAAATTAAATTTTTCCTAGCGTAGTGGCTTATGTATATACTATTTTTATCCCAGAACCAAGTTGTTTTCAAAGTTTTAAGATAGTCGTTCGAGCCATTTTCAAAATCCGTGTACATACATACATACAAATGTAAATTAACCGTGTTACAGTACATAATTGCATTTATATTATGATAATAAGGTTGTGGTAGTTGACCCTGTTGACACCTTACAGAACGACAGAGCATCGATCGAGATGAGCAAATCAGGGAAATACTATTCGCATTTTCGCGGGGCCCCGAGCCGGCCTGCGTGCGCCGGCGCGGCGTCTGCCTGGCCGTGGCCGCTGTGAACTCCTCCCTTCCTCGAGTTGACCTTTATAATTTTCACCAATGAGTGTTGATATCACCACTTTGGGTCAGCTCGAAAAATTTGTGGATATTTGATAAGCGCCGGGGAAAAGCGGCCCGGGTATGTTGAAAGTAAAAAATACAATGTTTATTTGGGTGTGTTCGACCACGTCTTGTGGCAGAGTTATCTGACATTTAAACAAACTTAAGTTTTTTCATAGTAGATGCCTAAAGCTGACGATGACCTCTATTTACAATTTCGTCGGGTGTATGGGTGTTGCCCCTCAGGGGCAGTGGGCTTTCCACTGTACGGGTGTTTCTTGGCGACCCCGGGGTACCTGAGCCAAGCTGTGAGACCCTCCTCACAGTTCTTCCCGAGCTAGGGCCTTTCTTCTCATCTTTCAGGTCTTAGCTCACCGTCTTTATTCTTTCCTGAGCTAACCTTGCTCACCTTCTTGTTTTCGACCCCGAATCAAGGGTGTCTTTCCACCTTCTTTCGACCGGCGCATGCTGGGGGGTCCTGGGAGTGTCCCTGTTGTGTTGCAGGGACTGATGTGTGCCTCGCACTGCCGATGGTCTCCTCCAGTGTGTCGTCAGAAGCCAGCCGCTTCGGACCTTAGTCAGGGAGTGCGGCATGGATGCAGGGATCGGACTCTGCATTGCCACGGTGCGACCCCCAGCACGTCCGGCACATTTTGTGTATCGGTGCTGGGCAAACGGAGGTTCGGGCCCCGGAGTTCCGGGGTAGGGGTGTCTTATCTCCTACGGGGGGTAGACCTCCGAGGGTGTACCCGCTCTCAGCCGATGAAGGGCCGCCCCTTGCCGCACGATGCGCTGGTGACATGAAAGCATGGATTTTATCAACCGAAACACGAAGAACGTAAAGGAGAATGAGCAAGCCGCTTTTAGGCGAAGCTCTATTGTGCAGAGGTCTCCGACCTCGAAGACTGGGACGCCGACAGTGGGAATTAAAACCTCCCCCCCACCGGCACCGTTCAAGACGTTAAGTGACGCCGGATCGTCGTCCGATCCTGGAAAGAAGAAAGTGGAGGTCAATCTAGCGATGAAGGTGACCGAGGCAGAAACCTCAAAAGCGAGGCTCGATGGAATACCTCCCAGGAAGAGCCCTCTTCGTGCGGCATTCGAGCTGCAAATGCTGCGACAGCAGCAGGACGACGCCCACGAGGAGGAAGACTCATGTCTGAAGAAGATGAAAGCTCTTTTGAAGGAGATGGCCAAGGCCCTCTTAATTCAAAAGAACGTAAACAAGGCCATAAAAGAGGGGATTCCGAAACTCGAAGATTCTCTAGAAGAAATCGAGGAATGCCGGAAAATCAGGCTAAAGGCAGTGAAACAGGAGCGCGATGTCACGAAACGAGTCATCTCTGCTTCGCCTCAAGCTCATCTGGCTGAGTCCCAGACTCAAGCAAGAAAGCGAAAGAAGAGGCAGAGCGGTTCATCGTCGGGAAGCCCTGAGCTCGGGGAGTTGGACTTGGCGCCGAGGCCGGTTTTTGTCACTGCATCATCGCAGACATCTCCTGTCCCGGCTGCTCATTCCATCCCGGGCGCTGTCGTTGTTCCAGCGGCTACTCCTGCAGAGGTTCCTGCTCCGGCGGCTAATCCTGCCTTGGCAGCAAACTCTGCCTCAACACTTTTGGGGGGCTGGAAGACGCGCCTGTCTAAGAAAGAAAGGAGGAGGCAGAAGCAAGCGGAGGCAGCTTCGAAAAGTGCGTCGAGGGTGGAGCGGACGCAAGTCTCAAACCCGGTTGGGGAGGCCTCTGGCAAGTCTGTCAGAAAGCCTAAACAACCCAGGCCTAAGAAGCCCAGGACGGAGGCAATCTTGATCAAGCCCTTAGGGGGGCGATCTTTTGCCGATGTTCTGGGTCAGATTAGATCGCAGGCCAAACCGGAAGAGACCGACACCGTTATCAAGTCTATTCGGCGAACCCAGAATGGGGATGTCCTCCTCGAACTGGGGAAGTCGAGTGACAAGATCGGTTTTGCCGCTTCCCTCAAGACTGCACTTGGGGACAAAGGCTCCATCAAGGCCCTGGAACCGAAGTGTTCGGTCCAGATTCGGGACCTTGATGTCCTCTCCACCGAAGATGAGGTGACCCGTGCGATCCAGGTGGCACTCCCGGAGATACCGGCCGATGGAGTGAGGGTATGGCTGACAAAGCCTAACCGAAGTCAACTCCGGATGGCTGTTGCTGAGATGAGCGAAAAGCACGCCAATAAGCTGCTTAGCCTTCAGCACCTCAGAGTCGGTTGGGTCAGTTGCAGGCTCAAACGGAGGGTGGTAGTTTCGAGATGCTTCCGCTGTCTCGGTTTCGGCCACTCCTCCCGAAACTGTAAAGGGCCCGACAGGAGTGCCAACTGCTTCCAGTGTGGAAGCCAGGGCCACAAACGTAAGGAATGTTCCTCGAGCCCCTCCTGCTTCCTCTGCAAGGATTCAGGCTCCAGTGCCCTCGGTCACTTACCCGGGTCTGGTCAGTGCGGTGCCTTCAGAGCCGCACTTGAACAGGCAAAAGGCAGCGGCCGGTAATTCGCATCCTCCAGGCCAACCTTCATAGATCCTGGGGAGCTGACAACCTTCTAGATCAGCTCGCCCGAGAACTTGGTGCTGACGCGCTCCTTATCAGTGAACAGTATCGGGACAGAGACCCAAACACTTGGATCTCGGACAGCCTCGGTACTGCTGCATTTTGGGCACGTAATACACGAGATGTTTTGGTGCGGAGTCACGGGCGCGGCCGAGGATTCGTCTGGGTTCGGTGTAGGGACGTGACTATCTTCAGTTGCTACCTCACACCCAACGAGGCCGTCCAGGACTTCCGCGACAAGATAGATAGCCTAGAGGAGTGCGTTCTCGGCACCACCGGGCATGTCGTCGTTGGTGGCGATTTCAACGCCAGGGCCGTCGAGTGGGGAATGCCCTCTACCAGCTCCCGGGGGAAATACATCCTGGATTTCATCACCAGGGCCGGTCTTGTCGTCCTCAACCAGGGCGACACACCTACTTTTCGGCGCCCCGGGCAGAGAGGCACGATCCCAGACGTCACCTTTGCGTCTGAGTCGCTCCTTCCGAGAATCTCTGGCTGGAGGGTTGTGGAGGACTACACGGGTAGCGACCACCAATACATCGTTTTTGACCTGCATGATCAGGCAAATCGTCGAGTTTCCGCATCTCGGGAAGGGTCACGCCGGTGGAACACCAACAAACTGGACGTGGTCAAGTTCACCGAAGTCATCTCTCGGGGAGCGCAATGGAATCCTGGTGAGGCTGGGGCCGAGGCACTAGTAACATCCACGATGGAACTGATCGTCTCGGCCTGCGACCAGTCTATGCCGCGAAGGAAACCCCGACGCGACAAACAACCCGTTTACTGGTGGACTGAAGAGATTGCGGAACTCAGAAGAACATGTTTAAGAACTAGACGAGCCGCCACTAGAGCGAGAATTCCCGCAGACAGAGTTCGTAAGTCGGAGGCCTATAAAGCTGCGAGAAAATCTCTCCGCCAGGCGATCAACAGGAGCAAGGCGAATAGCTGGAGGAGACTTCGTGACGACGTTGACTCTGACCCGTGGGGCCTGGGTTACAAACTTGTAACACAGAAACTCGGCGCCCGCTCTCCACCTTCCATCATGGAGGGCGCCACCATGGGGAGGATCGTCGCTGCGTTGTTTCCTGAACATCCACAGCGACCGCCGGTTGACTTCGGACGGGTAGAGGACGTTCCACTCTTCACCTTCGAGGAGCTGGAAACCTCCGTTCTCTCCCTGAAGAGCAACAAGGCTCCTGGCCCGGACGGGATTCCCAGTGAGGCTTTAAAGAAAGTATTTTCAATCAACGCTGACTTGTTGTTGAGAATGTACAATGCCTGTTTGGTAGAAGGGGTGTTTCCGGCTCCCTGGAAAACAGCCAGGCTTGTACTGATCAGCAAGGGCAAAGGTGATCCCGAACTGCCGTCGTCCCACAGGCCTCTCTGCATGTTAGACACGGCTGGGAAGCTGTTCGAGAAGCTGATCCGTTCCCGCCTGACTTCTGCCGTGGAAGCTGCCGGGGACTTATGCCCCCGTCAGTACGGCTTCAGAAAGGGACGGTCAACGATCGACGCTGTCACCGAAGTTCAGAGAGCTGTGGAGAGAGCCGAGAGCCACAACCATTTCTCCCGCCGAGTAGTGCTTCTTGTTACGCTTGATGTCAAGAATGCCTTCAACTCGGCGAGGTGGGTCGATATGTTGGATGCGCTTCGTAACACCTTTCGTATTCCTGCATATCTGTTGCGGCTCATCGAGGATTATCTACGCTCTCGAAGCCTGATCTATGACACGAGGGACGGAACGCGGACGATGGAAGTCACTTCTGGTGCCGCACAAGGTTCAATACTCGGCCCGGATCTCTGGAACGTTGCCTATGACAGCCTCCTGAGGTCCGAGATGCCTGAGGAAACCACTTTGGTTGGGTACGCTGATGACGTCGCAGCTCTCATTGCTGCACGCAACGTTGAGCTGGCCCAACTAAAGTTGAACCGAGTTATGCGGGTTGTCAACAACTGGATGTCCGATCACGGTCTCTCGCTTGCTCTTAGTAAGACGGAGATCGTGATTCTCACGAAGAAGAGGATCGACACCGTCGTCCCGTTTCGAGTGGGAAGGGAGGTGGTCACATCAACTCGTGCCGCCAAATACCTTGGGGTTATGGTGGACACCAAGTTAAGCTGGAGGGATCAGATCTTCCGTACGGCGGACAAGGCCGCCAAGGTAGTGACTTACCTTAGTAGGCTGATGGCCAATGTCGGGGGTCCCCGATCCAGCAGAAGACGTCTGTTGATGTCCGCGGTCCAGTCCGTGCTCCTTTACGGGGCAGAGGTGTGGGCAGGCGCTCTAGATAAGGAGTGCTACAGGTTGCGACTCGCCCGGGTTCAGCGTCAAGCTGCGCTCCGGGTGTGTTCCGCCTACCGGACAGTGTCCGAGCCTGCCGTCCTGGTGGTCGCCGGAGTCATCCCTGTCAAGCTCTTGGCAGGGGAGAGGAAAGCGATTCATCAGAGACGTGGCGAGATCGGCAAGGACACGGCAAGAACAGAAGAGCGCTCCCGAACCTTCCAGCAATGGCAACACAGCTGGGAGCACGACACCCGAGGACGATGGACTGCGCGACTTATCAAGCAGGTCCAACCATGGGTGGAACGGCGGCATGGGGAGGTGGACTACTACCTGACCCAATTTTTGACAGGTCACGGCTATTTTCGATCGTACCTGAACCGGATGGGAAAGACCGGTTCACCGGACTGCATTTATTGCCCGGGTGTTCCCGACGATGCGGAACACACATTCTTCCGCTGTCCCCGATGGGAAGGGCCCCGCCTGGAGGCCACACAAATATTTGGTGCATTTTCGGTGGACTCGGTCTGCCAAAAGATTTTGGAGGATGAGGGCAACTGGGATTGTTTGTCACAGTTCGTCCGGGGCATCCTCCTGGAAAAGAAAACCGATCTGGACCGCGAAGTGGCCCAGATCCCTTGATAGAGCGGCTGGATAAGGACCGAGCCCGACGGGCGTAAGCCAAATTTAGGCCTAGCCTGACGTAATGTGATAAACAATTCCAGGTTAGATTCCTAAAGAGTAGAGGAGGTTTTTTAGTGGGTAAACCCGTTTTTTAGGGGAGCCCCACACTACAGGCTGGCCACCTGTGTGCGTAATGCATTTTTCCGCCTCTCCCTCAAAAAAAAAAAAAAAAAAAAAAAAAAAAAAAAAAAAATGGGTGTTGAATAAAAATTTAAGGAGGGAATCAAAATGTTCAATGAGTCACCTTATTAATCCCTGAGTTTAGGGAATACAAAGAAAAATAAAATAATAAAATAATAATAAGAGGAACTGTCAACGTTGGAGGTTTGTATCTCCTTTCCTAAATAAACATAGGAGCATCAGGTGTACATTCAAACAAATAAGCAGGGTCCATTTAGAAACAATTTTTGACCTTTTTACGGAATTTCCAACTCAATGTAAACTTACACCTAAAGGGCTTGTAAAATTGACTTTTTTATCTTTTACTAAAATTTTCCATATCCTCCAAAAGGCATATTTTGGTGATCGCTGAAAACGATATACATTACAAGCACACAATTGTGAGAAACATAATTTTAGGGTCATTGTAAGAGAAGAAATATTGCGAATGCTGGAGATGTCGATTTTAAGCCACTTACAAATAAGAGCCTTTTAAGATGTTAAATAAAAAAGTAAATGGTTCAATCGATTTAACTCTTGCCAAAGAAAAATTATTTTAGCAAACATCAAAGACAGGTGGATCCCGCTATGTCCATGCCATGTTCCTGCCGTGTTGCTGCCGTGTGATTTTGAAAACCGGCAACCGGTCGCGCAGATAAGTTATCGCTCAGTAAATATTTTACAGTAATTAGGATAGCGGTCTCCAAAATCCCCTATTTTTTAGGAACAGGGAAAAAACTCGAAAATGTTAATTTCCCGTGCCTATTG
The DNA here is from genome assembly GCA_030545055.2 of Neoaliturus tenellus. Taxonomy (NCBI): domain Eukaryota; kingdom Metazoa; phylum Arthropoda; class Insecta; order Hemiptera; family Cicadellidae; genus Neoaliturus; species Neoaliturus tenellus. The sequence goes on along the minus strand of CM061535.1, from coordinate 74,007,900 downwards.
AGGAGTGATAATTTATTCTCTAATATTCTGTACAAGTTTCTAAGCTTTCAAATTTCATTTTTTGTTTATGCCAATTTTAATTGCCTGTTACTCCGTACAGGATTGAAATAGTTAAATCCTAATTTTACAACTTTATTTTATGCATTTACACTGTCCAAAATGAGGTAAAGAGGGCTTGCAATTAAAGCATTTTAATTACCTCTAGACATTCAAATTTTATGAGAGGGAGTTCGACATTTCCCTTCATTAAAAATTCTAATTTTGTAACCAAGACCTCTCTAGAATATAATATAGTTACCGCAGCTGTATATTTGAAACTGGCAGAAGAAACTTTAGAGAACCAAGTATACTGTTGCGTAAATGAACAAGCATACCACAATAAAAAAAGATCTTACTGATTGGTGAAAGTCTTACCAGAATACCAGAAGAGTCTTAGATCAACCAGAGTTGTTTTAAATTTGTTTCGGTTTGTCAAATAGATTCAATAAATTAATTTTGAATAATGATATGATTCAATACGATATTCACGTTGTAGGCACTCCATTGAATCTGTAGAGCGTAATTCATTTCTTTGATTTGTAGTTTTAAAAATATTGCACATCAGGAAAAGTCTTTCCAAACCTGCCATTACAAACCTGCAGTCATAGTCATATTTGATTTGGAAATTAGAATTTTGTCAACCAAAATTTTTTTTGTAACTGATGGTCAACGCGATTCTCCTAAGTTTGACTTAAATAACCTTAATTAAACTGATTGCCACAAAAAATACTATGCTCAAGACACAAAATTTTTTAGATTTTAATCCAAAGTGGGAAATGCAAATTGTGACAAAATTTAAATTCTTTAATCATGTTTGCATATGGTCTTTATATATATACTGCTTTGATCCTTATCTCAGGTGGTTTTTTAAGATCCGGTTTAATTATAAAAAGTACAAATCTTAGAAATATGTAAAGATTTCAAAGAACCAACTTTTAGTATATTTTCCAGTTTATCATTTTGTCATTGAAGTGCTAGAAAACTTGAACAACGCTTCATGAAACACTCAATGTTTTCTTGAGATATGTACAGAACAAACCTTCAAAAAGGTGTCGTACATGGTTCTTTTGTTTATTATATCTAAGTTTAAACGTTTTGCAGACTAAAGAAAAACTGCTATAATTGAAAATTAATTAAGGTTGACCTTATGATCAATTAAGGCTTTATGTCGACATTGGTTTTGAGTATCATTATAGTAGTGTGTTTTGGTTACTTCTGGACCGGAAGTCGTGCCATCTGCCCGAGCAGCTGCTCGAGCAGATGGCGTCAGATGCTGGGGTGCAGATGGCGAGAGCATATGGCGTCTATTTGAAGTAGAATTGGGCATGAATTAAGAGTTAGTTGAAAACTGAAATTCAACTGTGTTAACTAAACTCTAAAAGTTGAACAAAAATTAAGAGTAAGATAAAAACTGAAATTCAACAGTTATAACTGGGGGCCTGGAAAGTATGTCAAGGTCATCCAGAGTAAGTTTTAAAAAAGCCTATCCAACTACCACTAGAAATAGTTCAAAGTTGAACTAGTTGGTGATAGTGGGATAATTCATTTGTGCCATGGGAGAGGTGTTTATCGTTTGAAAGTTGGCGATCGAATGAGAAGCTCCGCCTAGGGAGAGGGCTTATAAAATGGCAACCTTCCCCTACCACTCTTTCCCCCACTCCTTTAGACAAATAACCGGTCGCCAACTCTATGTGGTGAAACTGAACTAAACATGGCGGCCGCCATGGACAATTCTAACCTCAAATCCTAGCTCAGCTGAAGAGCATAGAGGATAATGAAGTAGGAATTGTGGTGAGTGCACTTATATAAGGAATGGTGGGAGTAAAATAGGAAAACCTGTTGAACACAGTCGATAGGAGTAATAAGTTCAAAGTTGTGGAAGCATAGCATAGAACGTAAAATGTCGTGAATAACACTATCGTCAACGTTAACCTGTGAAGTTGTAGAAGAATATAATGGGTTAAAACTGTACTTCTTCCTAACTCTATTTAAATTAGTTCTACACTTTGAAATTGAAGGTTTAGAAGTACTTTGTAATATGTGTTGTGTTCGCAAAAGTTTTAACCTTAAACATTGTGCAACCATTATAACTAATGTGTTACATTCAGAAGTTAAAAGAAGACTGAGGTATAAAAATGAAGTGTAAAGGAAAATTGAAACAGAACACTATAGTAGTAATATTTGAGGTTAGAATTAACTAGACTTAATTAAAGAAGTGGCTAGGAAGCCACATGCTGATGAATGGTAAATTGCATGTTAGAAGTAACGAAGTAGTCATAAAGTAAAACTAATGAGAGGTGATGACTGTGTGGATGCAAGGCAATGAATGTTCGTGGCGCGATAAACTATCTCCCTTTTATAGCGGCAGTAATAACCCAAGCCAAGTGCCGGCAGATGCCGAGGCAAATGACTGGTTGACCGACTTTCACCTGAGTAGTAGGGTGTGTTGGCCGTTGGTACTCCTTTGGGTCAATGACCGACCGGAAAGGTCAATGACCCCCCCCCGAAAAAATGGAGCCCCCCCCCGAAAAAATGGAGCCCCCCCCTTCCCCCAGGCCAATGACCGGTCACCCGGTCACCACCGGTCGCCGACTCTATGAACTAAACATGGCAGCTACCATGGATAATTCTAACCTCACTTGGATAATTCTAACCTCAAACCTTGGTTTTGAGTCGCTCCCCACTCTTCTGCTTAACTTTTACACTGCTGCGAACTGGACTGGATTGAACACTGTACTGGAGTGAAACAACTTCCCCCACCACTGGAGAATTCGAGGAGCGATAGGAGCCCGATCTTTGCGTTAGTCGACAACAAATTTTCATAGCGAAAGGTTGTTGGCGATTTAGCAAGAGGTTTGAAATTAAACAAAACTAAAAGTTAGTTGAAAAACTGAATTTTAGGTTAGAATTAACTGAATCCCATATAACCATCTTGTAAACGTCATATGCCAATGTAAGCCACGTTATAGGTTAGAAGTAATTGAGCCTAGATAACGAACTAGCCATAACGTATAACTAATGAGAAGTGTTCAGCGCGAATGCGAGGTAATGAATGTTTGTGGCGCGATAAACTACCTGGTTTTATAGCGCTGGCAATTACTCCGGGCAGCTGCCAGACAGATGCCTGATGACCGACTTTCACTAGAGTAGTAAGAGAAGTAGGTAATGAATGTTTGTGGCGCGATAAACTACCTGGTTTTATAGCGCTGGCAATTACTCCGGGCAGCTGCCAGACAGATGCCTGATGACCGACTTTCACTAGAGTAGTAAGAGAAGTAGGGGGTTTTGGGACAATGACCGGAAAGGTCAATGACCCCCCCCCCCCCCCCCGGCGAACCCTCCCCGCAAACCCCCCCCCGCCGAAAAAATGGAGCACCCCCCCCCTTCCCCTACTCCTTCCCCCACTCCTCCGGGTCAATGGCCGGTCATTACCTTTCCCTACTCCTTCTAGGCCAATGACCAGTCACCACCGGTAGCTGACTCTATGTGGTGAAACCGGACTAAACATGGCAGCTGCCATGGATAATTCTAACCTCAAACCTATGGGCATGCAACAAGTACTTTGGATCGGAAGAATGACTATGCTATTGCGCATTCGCCTAGTCCTGTATTACTCACTTTAGCGCTACTGCACATGGATAATTCTAACCTCAAACCTTGGTTTTGTGTTGTTGCGCATGCGCCGCTCCCCACTCCTTTGCCTTCCTTTTACACTGCTGCGAACTGGACTGGATTGAACACTGTACTGGAGTGAAACAACTTCCCCCACTACTCGAGAATCCGAGGAGCAATACGAGCCTGATCTTAGCATCAGTCGTCAACAAACTTTCATAGCGAAAGGTTGTTGGCGACTCAGCAAGAGGTTTCAAATATATAGTAGGCCTATATATATTTGAACTTCTTCTACTACGTTGCGTTTTTTAATGCAATGTGGTATGTGTGTGTGTGTGTGTTTAGTTGTAAGTTGTATTTAATTTAAGAAATAATTTGCGCATTGCGATGTTAGTTATAAGTTGGGTTTAGCATTAAGGTGTATTAATTTTAAGAATAATGATGGTATTTGGTTGTGTTGAATTATTTGGTTTTTAATAATGATGTGTTGTTAGTTTTAAGTGTTGATATTAATAATTTATGTTGTTGTTTTGCCTTTCAGCTAGATGTTAGGGGGTAGATTAACTGTAAATTCAGAAGTTCAGTTGAACTTCACTTAGAAGGGGTGGGACATCCGCAAATTGCGGACTAGGTTTTTTGCATTTTGTTTAGGAATATGATGGGTGGGATTAGTTTGGGTGGGTGTTAGAGTTGCGTTTCTGCATTAGCTGTTCCAGTTTCCCTGAAATTAATGGTTACGCTTTGATGCGGACGGGATGTTACGCTTTGATGCGGACGGACCAGGGCCTCCCTGCTGTTCCAGTTTCCCTGAAATTAATGGTTACGCTTTGATGCGGACGGGACGTTACGCTTTGATGCGGACGGACCAGGGCCTCCCTTGCAGAACGTAACTAGTGGGTTGGGAGTGGGAACTGCTAGGCAAACAGGGTGGTGGGAACAGTTTCAACTGTTCCCATCACCTTGGATCATTATAAGTTTTGAATGACCTTGACCCACTTTCGAAAGGGTCAATGACCCCCCCCCCCGAAAAAACGGAGCCCCCCCCGATAAAAACGGAGCCCCCCCCCGAAAAAATGGACCCCCCCCCGAAAAAATGGAGCCCCCCCTCATCACCTTGGTTCATTATAAGTCTTGAATGACCTTGACCCACTTTCGGAATGAAAATTAAAATGGCTATAACTTGATAACGGATTAACGGATTTGGACAAGCGATACATCATTGAAAAGGTCTATTTAAGATAAACATTTTGGTAAAAGAAGAATTCGGTTATCTTATTTTAGTGAAAAGTTAAGTGAATTACTTTAAATAAATACCTCCTCCTTCCCCTTTTTCCCACCTCCCAGGTTAATAATTAGTCACGGCCAGCTGCTACCCCTCTCATTTGCATACTGTTATAAAAGACGAGCCAGCCGCGGCCAGTGTTTCATTCTGATTCCAGACGTTACGCTGTGAACTTGGAGTTATAACCATGTCTTCTCTGCCGACTACAACTTCCACTACTTCTACTTCAACTTCAATTTCTACTAAGACTGAGCCTAAGAAAACTCTTCGTCTGAAAAACCTTCCTGATTGCTACTCGAAGAAACTTGCATCTCAACCTTCAACTTCTGGAGCTATTCTTCCGCCAACCAACACTTCTAGACTTCGTAGTATTTTTTCACCGCCTTCGCCTTCGCCTTCGCTTTCAAACGACTCAGCACCGCCGTCAACTATCATGCCACCACCGCAGAAGCCACTTCGTCGTCCTATTACCCCTTCATTTGAAACCATTCTTCATCGTCTTAGTACACCCGTTACCCCACTATCACCATTACCTCCTACCCCACCACTTACTACACCTGAAGATCATACCTATCACAAAACTGAATCCTCTCGACCTGCTACTAACCCAGCTCCTAAATCACCTTCTAAACCAGCTCCTAAACTTACTCCTAAACCTACTCCTAAGCCTGCTCCTTCAGAGCAATTTCAATTATTACAAGAACGGCGTCGTAGGGCATTTAGCCGTCCCACTACTTGCCCTGAAACGCTTACTAGGGGAATTAAAAAAGGATCACCTTGTGGGAGGAAATGTGTAAAAAACGAAAGTTTTTGCCGTTTACATGTCGTAAAACACATTTGTGAACCACAAGTGACAAAAACCCCCACTGTTGAATACCAATCCAAAATTATTGGTGTGAAAGGAAATAGGCTTAAGAGAGGTTGTATCTATTTTTTTGAAAGTGTTATTGACAACGAACACATTTTGGCAAGTTGTAACGGCGAAAAATATAATATTAAAGTAATTGAATCCTTGCGCAAAGAGAAATCCGTTTATGAGTTAGACTCTAAAGACTATCTCCTCAGACACAAAGTGGATGGTATTACAAGGTGGGGGCATAGAAAGTAAATTCACATAGTTTTTTTCCAAATTGTTGTTTAAAAAATAATGGGGGAAAAACACAATGCGTTATAGCGTTGTGTTTCTCCCCCATTATTTTTTAACACTCTAAGTCTCGTGACCTACTAACCTACTTCCATCCGAGTAGTAAGAAAAGTACTTCCCCCACTCCTTTGGGTTGATGACCGGTCAAGGTCAGCTCTTACCCCTCATTTGCATACTGTTATAAAAGCGGAGCGAGCGTTGGTCACTCATTCATTTTGCTTCTACATGCCGCTCTTGTTGTTTCGTTTCTGCTGTTTACAATATTACCTGCTTCAAAATGCCTCCTAATGTGAATGACCATCTTAATTCTTCCGAAATTTCCGATGTTTTTCTACAACCTGAAGACATTTTAAATAATGATAGTGAGAGTGAGGACGATGATGATTATACTGTTGAACTTAGTGAAGAACGTAAGGTTATAGCAATTGATCCACAATTTCCATTTGATACAATAGAAAAGTTTATAGCCGAAGCTAATAAATGGTTAAATTTAGGATGTTATGTACGAATTGACTCTTTTATATTGTATGGTGATAGTCATTCTTTCCTTGTCACACCAAATGACAGAGACCGCATGTTGCAGTGGGCACAATCTATGATGGAGTGCTACGAACAAGGTGTGGACACTGGCGGCTATTTTCTTGCACAACTAGTGTAATAACAAATTACCCTTCCCCCATGTAGTGAAGAAGGAAAAGAATATTAGGAATCTAATTATAATACTTCCTTCCACATATAAAGAAGAGGGGGAAAGGAGTGGGGATTATAAAGTGGTGGGGGAATGTGTATAAATGCAGGTTGTTTCAAGAGACTTTTATTATTATTGTGGCTTTAGCAGAAACAACATGGAGTTTAAATCTTCAGCAAAAATAAGGAATAATATAATAAAGAAAGAAATTCGCAAGAAAGAAAAGATTGAACTTATAAAATTACAACTTATAATACCTTCCATTGAAATTGGATGTAGCAAAATAAAGACTTTGGTGAAAACTAACGAATATTTGTTACAATTGCTAAAAACAATCGAAGAGTTGAAGAGCAAGAATGGACATTCTACATAGTAAAATTTGAACATTTTAATATAAATAAGTAAACCCAAAAAAGTAGATGTAGAATAGAGAGCAAGGAATAGATCACTTTGTGGTAATGGACTAACATGCCACTTAGTGCTCTATTCCTCGTTCTCGCGTTAAATTGGATTACCTTGACCTATTTGTTTGACTGTTAGAATTTGGTTAACACTGTTGAATTTCAGTTTGAAACTAACGTTTATTTTTGTTCAACTGTTAGAGTTTTTTAACACTGTCGAACTTTAGTTTTGAACTAACTTTTAATTTATGCGAATTTTTAGTTCAACTCAAGTTAATTTATGCGCAAATTTAGTTCAACCAAGTGCCTGTGCTCTAGCCATTTCCACTCCAACATTTGTTCTTTTAACATCTGTCCCATAACATCTGTCCTAACAGATGTTAAAAGAAAGTTTGTTAAAGTTTGAATATAAAGAAGTATATACTAAAACTCCAATGGGAATAAAGAACACGAATGAACAATTAGTTTGTAGAAGGTTAATATTTTGTTGAAAATGTTTGATTTCCTAGGATAGTGAAGAGGATGAAATAGTGGTGGGGGAACCATTATAATAGGAGGAACGTGAGAGCCCACTTCATTTCTTGGTGAAATTTCGAAGAGTAAACATCTCAACATGTATCGTTGCGATAAATGTTCGGAATCGTTTCACGATGAAATTCTATTAGACTGTCATAAAGAACTAATTCACAACAACCCAGAAGAAAAACAAGAACAACAAGAACAACAAGAAGAACAAGAAGAACAAGAAGAACAAGAAGAACAAGAAGAACAAGAAGAACAAGAAGAACAAGAAGAACAATATGAAATAACAGCAACATCTTCAACTACTTTACCAAATCTACAAGTATTTGCATTACCTGGTAAAGTAGTAATGCATCATAAGATTCAAAATGAAAACTTGAAGCTAGAAGAATTTATTAGAGAAGCAAAACCAATTGTAAGTAAAACTTTAAAAGAAGAATTAAAAAGATTGAACTTTCTTAAATTTGGTTTACTACTAGAAGCTATGTTTATAAATGTACAAGAAGAATTATCACCAAGAGGATTCATAACAAAAAACCGAACCATTATGGAAAGTTCAAACATTGATTCAATAGTAGAGAACTGTATAGAAGAAATATTAACAAAAATTCAGGAACACGAAGGAAGAGGATCCGGATGGAGTCTTACAAGTATTGAAGTATTAGATATAAGAGTTCACAAACATGGATATGGACTAATGGGATCAAGTTACATTCCTCTGCCAAAAAGAATTGAAGATACAAAATCTTGTATTAATGTTAAAAATGAAGACAATGAATGTTTTCGTTATGCAATGACAACTAAATTTGTACCACATCATGCGAATAGACCTGACCAAGAATATGAAAATCAAAGATTTAGATACAATTTTCAAGGAATCACTTATCCTGTATCACTGAAAGATATATCAAAATTTGAGAAGAAAAATCCCGGTACGTCTATCAATGTTTTTGCATTAGATAGTTCAAACAAAGTGTATCCTTTACGTATTGCAAAAGAAGAGCTACCAGATCATACGGATTTACTACTACTAACGCGAGGAGATGTGTCTCACTATGTGTACATAAAGCAATTTGATCGTCTTGTTAACAAGCAACTTTCAAAAAATCGAAACAAAAAGATAATTTGCAAGAGATGTTTTAATTTTCAACGAGAAGGAAGAGAAGGAAGAGAATGGTTACAAGAGCACAAAAGACTATGTAACAATAATTATGAAGCAAAGATTAATTTACCTGCGGAAAACAGAGCATTCGTTAAATTTGAAAAGGTTCATCATCAATACCGTATCCCTATAGTTGTATATGCGGACTTTGAATCAACACTAATTCCTATAGAAGATGAAAATTGTGAAGCTAGAAAAAGTGTCAAATATCAAATGCACAAACCAAATAGTTTTTGTTTAATGGTTAAATCAACATTATCAGAAGAACATTTAAACAGATATGGATTAACTTCAGAACCTCTAGTATATCGTGGTGAAAATGTAGAAAAAATATTTCTTGATCACTTATATTCAATAGCTGGAAATGCACAAAGATTATATACAAATATTGTACCAATGAAACCGATGGAGGAAGAAGAAGAAATTCAACATGAAAATGCAGCTCGATGTTTCTTATGCAAAAATGATTTTACTATTGAGAATTATAAAGTTAAAGATCACGATCACCTCACAGGTTATTACAGGGGTGCTGCTTGTAATAAATGCAACTTGAGCTATCGTTTACCACTATTTATTCCTGTGGTTCTGCATAACCTCAGTGGGTACGATGCTCATTTTATAATACCTGAACTAGGAAGAGACGACGGTAAAATCGATGTGTTAGCTGAAACTTCAGAGAAGTTCATAAGTTTTTCCAAAGAAGTTGGAAACATGAAACTAAGATTCTTGGACTCCTACAGATTTATGCCGTCGAGTTTGTCCAAACTTTCAGAAAATTTAAGGAAACAAGATTTCATCGAAACAAAGAAGATTGTAAATAACGACAAACTGGATTTGGTACTTCGGAAAGGTGTGTTTCCATATGATTACATAGACAGTTTAGAAAGATTTAATGAAACATCACTTCCGGCTAAAGAAGAATTCAAAAGTAAACTTTATGACATGGACATATCTCAAGAGGACTATGATCATGCATGTAAAGTATGGAACGATTTAGGATTTAGAACATTGGGAGAATATTCAGATTTTTATGTTAAATTGGATGTAACTTTACTATGTGATATAATGGAAGAATTTAGAAATACATGTTTTGCGGCATATGGATTGGACCCTCTTCATTCGTACACTTCACCTGGATTAGCATGGCAAGCTATGTTGAAAGAAACAAATTGTAAAATACAACTTCTTACTGATATAGATATGGTTATGATGTTAGAGTCAGGAGTTCGAGGGGGATTGACGCAAAGCGTTACACGACATTTCAAGGCGAACAACAAGTATCTGCCCGATTATGATGCATCAAAACCAACAACATTCCTGGGTTATTTTGATGCAAATAACTTATACGGATGGGCAATGTCGAATCCCCTTCCAAATGATAATTTTAAATGGATAGATCCAGAATCGATTGGAAACATAATGGATATACCGAAGCATGGTGAAACTGGTTACATTTTTGATGTTAATTTTGAATATCCTGAACATCTTCATGATCAACATTATGATTTACCACTTCTTCCGAAGACTGAAATTTCCCCTACTGGAAGATGGCCAAAATTAATGATGACTTTAACCGACAAGTCTCGATATGTTGGACACTACTGGATGATACAACAAGCTTTAGACTTAGGATTGAGAATTACAAAAATTAATCGAGTACTACAATTTTCTCAATCTTGTTGGTTAAAACCTTACATCGACAACAACACAAGAAGAAGAGCCACCGCTACATCAAGTTTTCAAAAAGATTTTTTCAAATTAATGAATAACGCAATATTTGGCAAGACTTTGGAAAACAAAAGGAAACATAAGGATATCAAATTGGTAACTGATCCAGTAAAATTACAGAAATTGGTGCAACAACCAAACTTTGGTTCATCTATAATTATTAATGAAAATCTAGTTGTTATTTCCATGAACAAGAAGTCAGTTACAATGGATCGTCCTTTGTATCTTGGAATGTCAATCTTGGATATTTCAAAAACACATATGTACGAGTTTCATTATAAGAAGATGGTTAACTATTATGGAAGAGAGAACATTGGTATTGCATATATGGACACGGATGCACTAATTTACTGGATTAAAACAAATGACATGTATGAAGATCTACGCACCTTTATATATAAAGATGATTTCGACTTTTCCGATTATCCTAAGGATCATCCAAATTACGACTATGACAGAAATAAGAAAGTATTGGGAAAATTTAAAGATGAAACAAATGGTGTGCCGATGATGGAAATTGTAGCATTAATGTCCAAACTGTATTCATTTCAACTGTACATAAACGAGAGGAACGAACATCAAGTCACGAAGAAGGCCAAAGGAATAAAAACTTCTTTCCTGAAGAAGAACGTACAGTTTGAACATTATAAAAGATGTTTGTTTGAAAATGTTGAAACAACTGCAACGTTCAACACTATTAGAAGTTATAATCATCAACTTTTTAGTGTCAAACAAACAAAGTGGGCATTAAGCTACAAAGATGACAAGCGCCATATTTTAGAAGATAAAATTAATACTTTACCATTCGGCCACTACTCTCTAAACCCTATCGACCAGTAAACCTATTCTTCATCCTCTACCTTCTTCCTTTTTCCTTTCTGTAAAGAAGAGGGGACATGGCAAGCCCAATGCCATGTTCCCTCTTTTTTACACTAATATGAAATGGCCTTAACCTATATTCAAACTATATAAATGAGAATAAACTATTTTATGGATCAGTATTTTTACATGCGGTGTACAAGCAACATCTGAAGATGGAAAGTGTGAAGGACAAGATTGTAAATGAACTACATAAACCAGCAAGAAGAAGATTTCCAAGAAGAAGTACAATCATTAAAGTAATGAATGATCTTTATCAAGCTGATCTCATTGAAATGATACCGCACAGTAAATTAAATAAAGGATTTAAATATATTTTAACAATTATAGACTGTTTTACTAAAATAGCTGACGCTTTACCATTGAAGGATAAGACTGGTAAAAGTGTTACAAAAGCTATGGAAACCACAATACAAAGAAATAAATTTAAAATTAAACATCTACAGACCGATGATGGAAAAGAATATTTTATTAAAGACTTTGGAGCTTTGATGAAGAAATATCAAATAAATCATTATTCTACAAATTCTGAAGTTAAAGCTTCAATAATTGAAAGATTCAATAGAACATTAAAAGGTGCGATGTATAAACAATTTTCAAAAAGAGGATCATACGTGTGGTATGACATATTACCACAACTTATAAAAGAGTATAACAACAAATATCATCGTACCATTGGAATGAAACCTATCCAGGTAAATAGTGCTAATGCCAAAATTGTATTACAACGCATTAAAAATAATACAACACCAAAATTGGAAAAATTGCAACCAAAGAAGTTCAAGGTCAACGATAAAGTTCGTATAAGCAAATACAAAGGTGTATTTAGTAAAAGATATCTACCGAATTGGACTAATGAAGTATTTACAATTTATAAAGTGCAACCAACTATACCTGAAACCTATTTATTAAAGGATAACAAGGGTGAATTACTTCAAGGTGGATTTTACGGACATGAATTGTTGAAATCAACAGTCGGTGATGTATATCTTGTCGAGAATATTTTACAAAGGAAAAAGGATATGGTTAAAGTCCGGTGGTTAGGGTTTGATAAAAGTGAAGACTCTTGGATTCCTTCAAAAGACTTAGTATAGTTGTTTAATAGCTCATTGTGTGTTTAACCTTTATACAAGATGGAGATTGTACAACAAAAAGATCGATTTAATATCAATAACATTGATGAATTGACAGTTGACAATGATAAGTTAAATCATGGAAAACATGGTGAATTACTACCAAATACGATAAGATGTCTAATAACTGGTCCTTCAAATTGTGGAAAAACTAATGTTGTTTTTAACCTTATAACTAATCCTAAAGGATTGCGTTTTAACAATATATACATTTTTTCAAAATCATTGCAACAACCAAAATATCAATTATTGGATAAAGTACTTGCAAGTGTACCTGAAGTAAATTTTTACAAGTTTAATGCCAGTGAAACAATTATGCAACCAAATGAAGCAAAACCATTTTCTATTTTTATATTTGACGATGTTTCTTGTGAAAATCATGACACAATAAGGAATTATTTTGCTATGGGAAGACATCATAATATTGATAGCATTTACATTGGTCAAACATACAGTAAAATTCCAAAACAACTTATAAGAGACAATGCAAATATGTTGATCATCTTCAAGCAAGATGAAACAAATTTAAAGCATATATATAATGATCATGTAAATGCGGATATGCCATTTGAAAAATTTAAAGAGATGTGTGGCAAAGCATGGAATGAGAAATATAGCTTTCTCGTTATTATGAAGGAAGAAGATATTAAAAATGGTAGATATCGTATAGGGTTGGATAAATTTGTATTTATGCGTTGAACTACCGATGCTACATCTAGTTACACGTTGAACTTCACAGTGTAAACATGGTGAATCAAGAAAAACTATTGAAAGAAATAAAATCACTCAGTGATTCTATTAGGATGAAGAATCGTGCATTGAGGATGGGTTTAAGTGAAAGAGAAGAATTTCTAGAGACTACATTTAAACCTATTACGGAACCTTTAAAACAGATATCAGAAACTATTGGTAAACCTCGTTATGAAGGAGATGTTTTACTACCAGTTTCTAAACAAGAAGTACAAGCATTAAAAAAAGAAGAAGATGATGATTTATATACAAGTGCTAGTGAGCAAGAAGAAACAAAAGAAGAAGAACCAATTGTTGAAAAGGAAGAAGAACAGCCAATACCAGAAGCAGAACAATCTATTCCAAATTTAACTCAATTGAGTAGCGATATATTACAACATGGACCTCTTGGAAGAAAATATATAATGAAAATGCTACATGACATGAAATCAAACCCAAATTTGAGTAGATCACACATATACGGAGCAAGAATTGATGGGAATGAATTAAAGATCGGCGATTCAAAGCTTGAAATAACACAAGATGATTACATCATTATTGGTGAGCACAGATATAAAGGAACAAAAGGATTATATGAATTAATTTTTAAAAACATACCACTAAGATATTCATCCAAAGATTTAAGTGTTTTTAAGGAGATTCTACAAAATACTAACGCTCATAAAAGAAACTACTTAAAGGATGGAATGATTAATCGTTCACGTGCAACAAAATATAACATCGTTATAAAAAAGTTGTTTCCTCCACGAAAATTGCCAACATTACGTACTGCACCAGCGGTGAGACAACCACTGAAAAGAAAATCTCTATCACTTATGGATTTATCACTTCTTGAACAACATGGTAAAAAGAGTAAAGGAGATACTTCAACATCTGGTAAAGGATTGATGAAAAATCTATACAATACAAATGTGATTTACTACAACGACATCAATAAATTGGTTGATAGAATGAGACTATTGCATGAAGCCATGGAAGCTGGTCATACAGGTTTAAATAATGAATGGGTAGCTCTGATTGACGAACTCAGGAATCGCGGCATAATTGTATAATCGTCCGCGGATATATAAGAGTTGCAGGCATATAATGTGTCAGTTCTAACATGAGCGTTGACAAGTTCGGACGTTACTCCGCGTTAGGAGTGCAAGTTGGAGAAAACAGAAAAAGAAGTGGATTACCGCAAACACCCGAAGGTGACTATAACATAAATAATAAACGTTTAAAGTTTGTTAAAGATCCAGAAGAAGATGGAGATGCAACAAATTTAAAAACAGTAAAGGAGGAAACATCTACAAGTTTAAAACTTGACAACAACCAACTGTATGATGCAAAATCTCACAGGGTTATTAATGTTGCAAAACCAGTCAACAATGGAGATGTTGTTAATAAAGGCTATTTGCTATCTGCGATGGATTACGCTTTACTGTTGCAAAAGACTAAAAGTGGAAAAATGTACAATGCTTTAAATTATAAAATAACTAATGTGGCAGACCCAACCGATGATACAGATACAATCAATAAGCGTTATTTGCACTCTGTAATACCAGAAAAGAAAAAGGATGGATTTTCCTTTTATAAATATACTATAAACGATATTGGATATCCTAAAGAAGAAAGTGATGGTGTTAATATAAAATATATTAAAGATAATTGTATTTTATATAATGATGCTGTTATTGATTGTCATGGAAAAGTGTTGTCCAATCTGAAAGATGGTTCAACTCCATCGGATGCTGCTACCGTGAAACAAATGAATGAAAGCTTAAAAAAAGAAACATCCACAAAATCAAGTAGTGTCAAAGAAAGGTGATGAGTTTATGCAAGGAAGTGAAAAGTTTACCTTACTACAACTACAAAATGACAAGTGGGATGGAAAAAATAAAAAATTGTCAAATATAAATTTAGGCACGGAAGAACATGATGCTGTTATTTTAAAACAAGTACCACAACTATCAGCTACTGGTGTTAACTTTATATGTGGAGGCAGACGATTAACCGAAGTTAAATCTGGTAAAGATGATCAGGATTGTGTTGTTGTAAAACAAACTATAGTTAGAGATAAAATAAATAACGTATATGATGGAAAAAATAGAAGAATATATAACATATCGGCAGGAATAGCTCCGAATGATGTTGCTACTATTAATCAAGTTATAGCAACCTCTAATGACGATCCATCTGTGTATACATGTAATGGTAAACGTATCACAGATCTTGAGAATCCTACAGATTACAAAGATGCTACTAATGTGGAGTATGTAATGAACCTTATGGGTAATGTAATTATAGACATGCACAATCATATGCTTAGTAAACCGAATCACGGTAAAATCCAAGATGATCAAAGAGAACAATGGATTAAAGATGCAATTATCAATAAGTATTAGTAAAACTCGCCAATATATAAGTATGGAATATATAAAAAGTGTTCATTATCATAAAGTATTTCATGGAGTGAAGACGCTCGTTATATAAAACGGCATAATGAAGACCTCATCGTTCAGTCGTCGTCAAGACGTTGGCAAGAAAGGACGTGGTATAACATCAGCTGCATTATCCCTGCTCAGACGGATTCCAATTGGTGCTGTTGTGAATCGAGCGATAGACGCTTTACCATACGAATTACATCTGCCCGGAGGTTATCAATATTGTGGACCTGGAACTAAGTTGGCAAAACGTTTAGCAAGAGGAGATCCTGGAATTAATAAATTAGATCAAGCTTGCAAAGAACACGATATAGCATATTCAAAGTATAAAGATTCAACAAATAGATCAATAGCGGATAACATTCTAGCAGAAAAAGCTTGGCAAAGAGTAAAATCAAGTGACGCAAGTATTGCAGAAAAAGCAGCGGCTTGGGCAGTAACTACAACCATGAAGACGAAAGCAAAGTTAGGTGGTGGAAGACGCAGAGGAAGACCTACAAAGAGAGGCGCTCCCAAAAGAGGTGGAAACATTAAAAAAGGGCGTCGTAGAACTCGCAAGGCAAATGTAAAGAAGACTTCTGTTTGGCAAATGGTAAAAAACGGAGCAGGTTTATACCTAAAACCGTACCGTGTGTACTAAATAAGAAGAATCAATTGATAATTCCAAATAAAGCCTTAACAAATCATCAGTTAAATGATTATGTAAAATGTTTGAAAATACCATTCTTTCGAGGAGTTTTTATGAAAGATGCATTACCAACTAAAATATGGAAAAATGAAACTGGAATCGTAAATTTGGATTCCACCTATGGTCCAGGCACTCATTGGGTATGCTATAAAAAACTTAGACAAACCATTTACTACTTTGACAGTTTTGGCAATCTACCACCGCCAAAAGAACTGCAACATTATTTTCGAAACTCCAAAAACATTTTTTACAATTACAAAAGAGAACAACCTAACAATACTGAAATATGTGGGCATTTATGTTTGGAGTTTCTAGCGAAGAGTGTCAGTCAGCTTTAAGATGTCATCGTATACAGTGTCACTGAGTGGAAATTCATCCACATTGAAAAGTACGCTGTTCCCAGCATTGCGTCTATCCAAGGAAAGATTATGAGAAGCGGCATTACTTGATTTGACTACCTACAACTCAATTCCCAATGTTACGGAAGGAAAGAACAATTTACTACATTATTATGAAACTAAGGATGCTTCAGGAAAATACTCAGAATTGAAAATAATTACATTTCCTACTGGAGCATATGAAATTGATGACATAAACCAATTATTACAGAAACAACTTGGAGAAGACAATATAACCGTTAAAGGAAACAACAATACTTTAAAAGCAGAAATAACTTCCAAATATTATATTGATGTTGGCTTGGAAAACTCTATTGGCAGTTTACTTGGATTTACAGATACCAAAAAGAAAATCTTAACTCCTGGAACTACTCATTCAGGTGATTCAACTGTAACAATATTGAAAGTAAATAGTATCGATGTCACGTGCAACATTATACACGGATCGTATAGAGATGGAGTTAATCAACATATTTTACATACATTTTATCCAACAGTAGCTCCCGGTTTTAAAATTGTTGAGAAGCCACAAAACTTGATATACCTACCGTTAAACACCAGTTTCATTTCAGACATCGTACTGAACATATTGGATCAAGACAGTCATAGTGTTGACTTTAGAGGAGAAACAATTACTATACGGATACACATTAGAGCAGCAACATAAAAGTCAACATGGGATTATCATTTAAACCACAACAGAAGAGTCGGGAGCTCAGTAGCTCCTCGACATTGGAAGAGTTAACATCGGACAACATTCGTTTTCTACAGAAGATTGGATTGAAACTTAACAGCGATGGATATCCTGGATATATCTCAAGGACCAACATTCGACGAAACACTATGGGAGAAGGAATATCACACGCACAACCCTTACACTTCATCAAAATTAAACAATAACGATGAAATAAGGATTCCCATTCAACAACAAGATATTTACACGTTACCATGTGAAAGTTACTTGTACATCGATGGACGGGTATTAAAATTGGATGGAAAAACTGCTTCAACAGTTCCTTTTATAAATAACCCGATGGCATATCTTTTTGATGAAATAAGATATGAAATATCAGGGGTGACGGTTGATTCAACAAAAAAGGTTGGTTTAACAACGACATTGAAAGGATTAACATCATTAACACCGCATGAGAAGAATTCAATAGTCACCGCCGGATGGGTTGCCCCCGATAAAGACACTATAACACCAGCTTCCAACGGTCACTTTGATTTTCATGTACCTTTACGATTGCTTTTGGGATTCGCTGAAGATTACAAACGGGTAATAATAAATGTCAAACAAGAATTAGTATTACTCAGATCTTCAACTAATAAGGACTTAATACTTGCAGACCCTGCAACTACGGAAGATAAACTGGAATGGCAACTACAGTTGGATAAAGTTGTTTGGAGAGTACCTCATGTAAGATTGGCCGATGAACATAGAATCCTATTATTGAGAAAGTTAAAATCTGACCGTGATATTGTGATGCCATTCCGAAGTTGGGAATTTCATGAATACCCTACACTACCTCAGACAGAACGACAAACATGGACCGTCAAGACATCAACTTACTTGGAACGAGCAAGGTACATAATACTCGGTTTTCAAACTAAGCGAAAAGATGTTATCACTGCAAATGCTGGTCAATTTGATCACTGTAAAATAAAGAATTGTAAAGTTTTCCTAAACTCTCAATTCTTTCCCTATGACAATTTGAATGTCATGTTCAGCAAAAAACGTTTTTCCATTTTATACGATATGTATGCAAGATTTCAATCGTCATATTATGGAAAGACTAATACACCACTATTATCACCTGACCAGTATTATTCCAAGGCTCCAATAATTGTAATCGATTGTTCAAAACAAAATGAATCGGTAAAATCATCAAGTGTGGATATAAAAATTGAAATGGAATTTGAAGAACCAGTAGCGGATGGAACTTCGGCATACTGTCTAATTCTACATGATAAAATAGTTACTTACACACCGCTGACCGGAATTGTGAAGAATGTACTTTAAGAAGAATTGTATCTGCTTTAATTTTTGAGGTTAGAATTTCATTTGTGAAAGACAAGTTAAAAACAAACAATTATGTAATTGTATAAATTTCAAGGATTTTACGAAAAATATAAAAGCGAGAAAATAATTAGTAGAAACTTCATTCTATCTTCAACCGTCGTATGGGAAACATCATTCGCAAGATGAATTCTACTAACGGAGAAGAAAATACACCTCTAATGGATGATAATAGTTCAGATATAGAAAAACAAGTTGAACGAGAAATGGACGAGTTCCTAAAATTCAACAAACATAAGAAGAGAGAAGAAGAAAAAGCTGAAAAAGAAGTAAAAAGGAAGAAGGTTGAAGTTAACATTACAACCAATATTTTAACAGAAGTATTTCTTCGGATTATAGACCCAATTTCTTCATGCATGACAAAAAGTATATCAGTTGGAATTTTAAAATCAATGGATTATTCACCAATTGTTATTTTAAATCATGGAAACAAAATGGTTACTTTCAGTGAAACTACTTGGGAATCTCTCATAAAACATTTACATCTTTTGGAGTGCTATTTAAGTAACAACACATTTGGAAGAAGAACAAGATTAAGTTTATTGGAATCAAATATTGAAGTTGATATAGTAAAACATCGTGGAGGACAAATTGTTCGCTTCAGAGATTTAACTACACATAATGTTAAATTATATTTCACTAAAGAAGAATTTTACACTTTAAGTTGTACTACCGGTCCCGTCACCAGATATTTGAAACAACTAATATTTTCAAGTGCAATAATTAAAGACTATCTAATTGATACATTGGACAAAAAACCTTTTGTTCCAATTTTATACGGTCCCGTGGATACTTCAATCTTTAATAGAATACCTCAAGAAGTTGAAATGTGGAGACAATTAAACAACTATCACACCAATTTTAATATTGATGAAGTGGCACAAGAAGTGAAAGAAGAAGAACAATCCTGTCTGTTATAAACATCGGCTCATTCAATTTTTAAGTCAGTTGTTAGTAAGACTTCATCATGAATAAACGGGTTTCGTTTTCTAATGCGCCACATATAATGGAAGTTAAAAGAGGTATAATTGAATTTCAAGCTTTCCGAGGAAATGATGGTAATTTTATTATTAAAGAATTAGTAATCTTGGACATGAACACATCAGTAGTTTATCATTATTTGTTCAAACCTCCAGTACCATTTAATAGACTAACAACTAAAGCGAAAGTTACAAACAAATGGTTGAACAAACATTTTCACAACTTAAGATGGGATGAAGGTTTCATTAATTATAACATGATGCCGCACATTATGAATCATTATTGCAAAGAGTTTAAAATTATCTACACAAGGGGATTGGAAAAAGCAAATTGGATACAATCATTTACAAGCAACGAAGTGATTAATGCAATAATTGATAAAGATTTCCAATGCTACTTCAACGAACTTTGTATTTCATCAAAAAGTTTTAAACATCGAAGGTCGCAGTGCGCTTTAAAGAATGCCTACCGCTTGAACAATTTCCTTCAACAAAGTGGTGGGTGTAGTGTCAGTAGTGGGAGTAGTGTCGATTATAAAAGCGAGAGCGCTACCATGACGCAGCATGAGTATTACTCTAACCTCCGAAGAGACAACATCTCCGACGGACATTCTTATTAACAAGAAGATTAACAACAACATCAAGATGGCATCACAGAACTTACTTCAAAGTTTAGTTGATCAGTTCAACGCTCATTCTAAATCATCAATTCTACCTACAAAGAAATGTTCTGAACTAAAAGAAGAAAAACACTACATCATTCATACGATTAAGAAAATGGAAACTTCAGTAGGTGATGCTATTAATTGCACATTGAGCGAGGCTCCATATACAGTTGGTGATGAACCAAAATTTCAGATCTTCCTACCAAGACGCTTTGTACAACTTCTTCAAAATGAAGATCTTCGTGTAGTTCAACCCGGCGCACTCTATTTGGTTTCGCACGGACCAAGTGGAAACAACTCAACTGAACTAACTATTCATGTAACACCTACTACTGATTAGTTTGTACATAACATTGTAACTATTTGTTTGTAATTGTTTTTCAATAAATATGATATAAAGAAAAAACAAAAAAAAATTAAAAGAAGCAACATATTGTGATGTCTTTGTACATTACAATATGTTGCTTTTTTTAAAAATTCCACGGGATGACCTTGACCCACTTTTGTGTGATTATAAAAGCGAAAATCTACTTGTAAAATTCATCAGTCTACAACTACCTTTCGTACCGTACACATCTCGCTCACTCTATCGCTTAATATAAAAACTAAAAGATGTCTCTCAAAGTCAAGTGTGCATCTTATGATACCAACACCATTACAACTTTTGAACAACTCGAAGATTTAACCAACGAAATGCGAGTTTTACTTACCGGTGGTTATCACTTAACTGTTGATGTTAGTGCTACTAATACAAGGATGTTCACTAAAACAAAATATTGCGATGATGAAATATTTATTTCTACACAACCTACAACTTCTTCATCGCCAACTGGTCAACATAACATCAAGTTCCAAAAGTATTACCAATGTTGAATAACTTTTGACAGACAAAACTACAACTAAAGAATCACATGATCAATGTGAGTTAATAAAAAGGATGTGATACTTGTATAAATAATCATTTGCTTCTCAGCTCTCACCACGACAAGACCTATTTAAGAAAATGTTGTACAGAATGATGATTCAACTTGATGGAAAAATCTATGGAAAAGACTACAACACCGTTGAACAAATGACCCAAGATTTAGATGTATTAACTAAAGAAGGATATCAAGCTAAATTAATTTTAAAATTTCCTGAAGTACATCCATTATCAACAGAAGAACTTGTTGCTATGGCTAAGGCGGAGAGAGAGAAAAAGTCTGAAGAAAACAAAGAGAAACAAACTTCCTAAATTTTAATAATCCTTACACTTGTAAGGTATAACTTTTTAAAACTCCATTTGGATGACCTTGAAATTACCCCCACCACTTTTCACAGTACATAAAACTCACTATTCAACACTATACACTCTTATTCTTTCACTGGACTCCGCAGCATCAACATGGAAGAGCAAAAATACAAGTACAAACCTCGTTACTGTTGTGAACAACAATGTACAGATTTAGGGCCAATGATGGTGGATGGGTTAGCTTGTACTAAATGTGAATTCTTCGGATCTTGTTACTGCAAATGCAAAACAAAACAACTACCACCACCGGAATTGCGAACTTTGAAAATTTACAAATCGAGATATTTTCATACATGTTGTCCTCAAAGATGTTTCAAATTTCACCCTCTCGATCTTGCTCATTGTCAACGCACCAAGGTTCATACAGATGATTTTTGTACATGCATGATAAAAAGATGTAAATACAGGTCAGATTGGTATTCCGATCCTGTAGAACCATCAAATGTGTAATTTCAATTTTATATTCTTTTTTAAAACTTCAATTGGATGACCTTGAGATTTCCCCCACTACTGGTTGTAATTTTTATATAATATTATATTCAACTTTAAATCATTTCACTTCCAACACTCAAACTAACAACATGGAAGCAAAATTTATCAAGTTTGAACATATAATAACTGAGAGGGAGGAGATGGAAGAATTGTTTCAAAACTTACTTTCTATCATGGACAAATATCCTATGAGATGGTTCAGAATTGTGGTTCAATATTTAAATCCTGGTGAGTTATTTTCTTCATCATCACAGAGTGAGGAAGACGAAACAACTAATTCAGTTAGAATAATTGAATTAAAAGACGAAGAAGAAGAACTTAACGCTTTATTTGATCATAAGCTCAAGGTCGCCATTATATAAGCCCCCTCCCTATGTGCCGATCCTCATTCCATCCCCGACTCTTCAACGATGAACAACTCTCCTTTGGCCCGAATGAATTCTAGTTTTGAAATAAACTCTAAAGAAGAGTTACAAGACATTTTTAATATTTTACAAGAACTTGTAGATAATTTTACAACCATTAAAATGAATTTGGAAATAACATACGATTGTCCTATTTGTGATAAAGTTGAAAGTTCGGACGAAGACAGTTTACTAAATCTAACTCCTGCACCATCTGACACTACTGATGGTAATAACGAAGAGCAAAATATTTCCCCCACCACTTCTTTATAATTCTTCGCTCCCCCCACCACTTCTTTATTTAACTAACATTTCTCGCTTTCACTTCTCATTCCGTCTTCGACTTTTGAACTATCAACATCACTTGTTTTAAAATTTCAAACACTAACACAATCATGATGGATATAATGGATGAAGTTCTCTTCATAACTAGAATGGAAGAGGATAAATTGAAATTGGAAATTAAACGATTGGAAATGGAACGGGAAAACCAACTCGAAATGTTACGTTTGTTCAAGCTTTTCAAATACATCATCTGGGGACTCTGCGTTTACCTTCTCATCGTCGTTGGTGTTTGCATTTACAACTCTGTAGTTCATCACAAAAGTTCAACTTGTTTAAACTCTGCTGTTGCACATTAATTGTATGTTCACAAATAAAATTCAAAAGTTACTTCAACCTATCCCACTATCACCAACTAGTTCAACTTTGAACTATTTCTGGTGGTAGTTGGATAGGCTTTTTTAAAACTTACTCTGGATGACCTTGACATACTTTCCAAGCCCCAGTTATAACTGTTAAATTTCAGTTTTAAATTAACTCTTAATTCATGCCCAATTCTACTTCAAATTCAGGGCATATGCTCTCGCCATCTGCACCCCAGCATCTGACGCCATCTGCTCGAGCAGCTGCTCGGGCAGATGGCACGACTTCCGGTCCAGAAGTAACCAAAACACACTACTCATTATAATTGTAAATATGAAAGAAAGATAAGCGGGGGTTTTTTACACATTTAGTGATGCCAGTGTTACAGCAGTTTAAATATATTAATACATTTAATACTAGAAAAAATCATTATACAGTCGATGATTTTCAATGTTTTAATCTTGATATAAATAATTTACTAAACATTTAAAAGGTTTACCACAAACACAGTTCATAAACAAAGGAAAAATAAAAACATTTAATGTTGAATAACATGGTATGATGGTGCGATGCATAATAAATATGTAAAATTAATTATTCATCTCGGCAAAGTATATTAGAACAATAAAGTCTTATTTGAAAAAAAATTTTTGGTATTACATTGGGATTTAGAATTGAATGTATCTTAAGAATTTTAAGTGCATTTACAATCTGATGTTTGTATCTATGTGTGAAATTAAATTATTATGAAGTATTAGAATAAATTAACGAATTCCACTGAAAGGAAAAAACATATTACGGAACTAATAATAAACAATTCTTATATTAATCTTAGAACATTAGGTTGATATTGGTTTTCAACAAAATTAAAGTTGGAAAGCATAAATTCTGCCTTCTATCGTTTTGAATTTCCTGAATATATTTCAAGTACTACACATTCGGTGGGAACGGTGGTATATTATATAATAAACAGTAACTATTATCTCTTTCGGAACCATGATACTGTGCTGAACCTTCCTGTATTGATTTCAGCTCCGGAGCGAAGCATTTTCCGCTACGGATGCAATAGATCAACCAATACATGTAGACTGTACCACACATAAAACTATCTCAGAAGGACGTAAAGAGTGTTTTAGCAAAAACTAACGATAAATAGTAATGTTTTTTATAAACATACATAGACGTCTGCTCAAATGAATATCGATATTCTGATATTGATAAAACAAATGTAATACGCAACAGAAATATTCATTAGTAAACAATGCAAAGCGCAATAAATCATTTAAAAATAAAAGATACTGTTCAACTGACTTTTATTTGAAAAAGTACTGTTTTAGTACTTAATTCAGTGTGTGTGTGTAAGTATTTTTTGTTTGTTTTACGAGTATTATTTGAATGTGAACAAATTTTATACATATAAATTGTTAAACAGAAAAAGTTTATATTTTATTTATATAATTTAAATATGAATTAGGAGGCCTAAGTAAAAAATCTTCCAATCACTCAATATACTTTTTTTATCAAACTAAGGAACAAGTGGATATAGTTGAAAAAATTGAATGAAATAGAAACATCCAGGTTCGAACAGCAAAGTTTAAAAAATACATAAGCTACATCTATTTGTCTTCTATACAAAATATTTGTAAAGTTAGACATATTTTATACTTAACTGTATTACAATTAAAAATAAAATAAAATTCTGAAACACTGTTACATTACTTTAATCGGACGCAAGATAAGAGTGTAAAACCTCCTGAATATGATGAAAAGCTAAATGCAGGTCAAGAATAAGACGAATAATTGTTACCATCATCGTAAAATATATATCTGCGTATAAGTATATAGGGGCCGTCCATAAATTACGTCATCGCTTTTTGGCCATTTTTGGACCCCCCTCCCTAAAATCATCCTACCATCATAATTTTTCTGATCCCCCCCCCCTCTTGGAAAAATGACGTCATTTTTAACAAACCTCCGTTTTAAGTAAAAACAATGATTTTTAAACGCTACATGATAAACTAAAAAAATTGACCAATATAATCTGAATTTACCTTCAGAAACAAAGCCAAAATGACTTTCTCAATGGAAAAATAAACTATAAAACAACGCCTTAAAATAGTCTTATGTATTTTATAGGTAATTATTTTATAATAGTTGAGTTGTGTTAGACTTTATAATGGTTTTACTGTTAAAATTTGATATAAAACATCATATTTAAAATGACGTCATATCAAATCCGACCCCCCCCCCTCGCACATCACATTACCGTCATTTTCAATCTGGACCCTCCCCCCCCCTATTTTCAGATGACGTAATTTATGGACGACCCCATAAGAGAATTGTAAATAAAAATAAATATTTTGTCATGGTTAAATAGTATATGTAGTAAAAGACAAGGGAAGGTTAGGTATCGTAAAGTCAATTTTATTAGTAATATATAAGGCTGTTGGGAGATGGCCCACGCCAAATTCTTCCACTAAATGTTTACATTAGCAGAAATTAGTGTTTAACTTTGTAACGGTTTTGAATTGTTTTGTTTGTTTGTTTGATTGTTTGTTTTTTGTTGATTTTTTTTAGAGGAGAAATAATTCTTTTCCGCACACAGATGGCTAGCATGTAGTGTGGGTCTCCTACAAAAATATAGTAGACTACCCACTTAAAAACTCCTCTTTCATTTTCGGACCCTAGCCTGGGATCATCTATCGCATTACATCAGCACCAGGCTTACTTAGGCTTTTGCCCTTTAGGGCTCACTCCGAATCCAGCCGTTCCTTATTCCAAAGATCTAGACAGCAATCCTGCCTAAATCGGTCTTCTTGGATCGGAGGACTTTATGAACGAAATGCGATAAGCAACTCCAATTGTCTTCACCCTCTAACGTAGTCAAGCAGACCGAGTCCACAGTCAGCAGTCCAATTTGACATGGGACCACCAGAGTAGCCGTTCCCAACGTGGACAGCGGAAAAACGTGTGTTCCAATTCGTCGGGAACGCCCGGGCAATAAATACAGTCGGGTGAACCGGTCTTGCCCATCCTGTGCAGGTGCGACTGCAAATAGCCATCATAACCCAAAAAGAATTGATTCAGAAAGTAGTCCACCTTACCATGCCGCCGTTCCACCCTGGGTTTTACCTGTTTTGATAAGTCTCGCAGTCCATCGACCGCGACTCTCCAGATCCCAGCTCTCCTAAAATGTCCGGTAGGTTCGCTTAAGTTCCTGTGTTCTTGCCTGGTCCTTGCCGACATCAAATTGTCTCTGAAAGATCACCTTTCTCTCCCGTGCTAAAAAATTTACAGGAATAACCTCAGCGATTACCAGGGCAGCCGGCTTGGACACTGTACGATGCGCGGATGCTACCCCGAGTGCTGCTTGACTCTGCACTCGAGCGAGCCTCTTCCGGTATACTTCCTTTGTGAGAGCGCCCACACTTCAGATCCGTACAGGAGCACAGACTGGACTGTGAATATCATCAGTCTTCTCTACTTGACCGGGAACATAGTTATTATATTATTATGACTTGAGAGGGACATAATCCGACATTGGACATAAGCTTGCTGAGGTGAGCAACGCTCCAAGTAGCCTTGTCCGCCGTACGGAAGATCTGTTCCCTCCCGCTAAATTTCGTGTCGACCATAACCCCAAGATATTTTGCCGCCCGCGTAGTCAGGATTACTTCGTTTCCCACGTTTGGTGTATTTGGTATCAATCCTCTTCTTTGGGAGGATCACAATCTCTGTCTTGTTTAATGCCAGAGACAACCCGTGGTCACTCATCCATCCGTTGACAACGTGCATGACTTGATTCAGCTTCAGGTGGGCAAGCTCAACATTTCAAGCAGAAATCAGGGCGACAACATCGTCGGCATACACAACCAAAACCGTTTCATCCGGCATCTCGGATCTAAAGGGACTGTCGTAGGCGACGTTCCATAGATCCGGACCGAGTATCGAGCCCCGCGCGGCACCGGATGTAACATCCATCGTCCGCTATCCGTCTCTCGTGTAATAGATTACAGTCTTGCTTGGAGGTAGTCTCCGATGATCCGCAACAAATGCACTGGAATGTGGAAGGTGTTGCTCAACGCGTCCAACATATCGACCGATCTCGCCGAGTTGAAGGCATTCTTGACATGAAGCGTAACAAGAGGCACTACTCTGCGTGAGAAATGTGTGGCTTTCAGTTCTTTCAACTGCACGATTGTCCTTTCTAATGCCATATTGTCTGGTACATAAAACCCCAGCAGCGTACACAGCAGGTGGGTACGAATAAACTTCTCCAAAACCTTTCCGGTTTTCCGGAAAGGTTTCCAACATACACTTGCCTATACGGGCGTATACTTTGATGACGGTATGTCCGTGTCGTCTTTCCCCTTACTGAAAAGAATAAGAATAAGAATAATGTTTATTTCCAAAAGAAGGGTAATGTTTCCAAAGAAGGGTGATAAGCCTGGCTTTCTTCAAGGGGACGGGAAAACCCCGTCTGGAAACAGGCAAGCGTTATACTTTCTCAGTAAAACCTGGGAGTTTTCGCAGAGAAAACTTTTTTAAGGCTCCCAATCCCATCGGGGCTAGGCGGCTAGGAGCTTTTTGTTCTTCAGAGAGAGAACAGCGTCTTCCAACTCCTCATTGCTGAAGAGATTAATGTTCTTTACCTCTCCGAAATCATCGCGTGGGCTCACTGGATGTGGTGGAAATAAGGCGATAAGGATAACGATAATTATACATGATGGTATCCTCCATTATGGAAGGTTGAGATCGGGCACCGAGTTTCTGGGTTACAATTTTGTAACCCAGTCCCCATGGATCGGAGTCGACATCCTCCGTAAGACTCCTCCAGCAGTCAGCCTTACAATGGACCGTCAGAGAGCCTTCCTCGCGGTTTTGAATGCTGCGGACTTAACACAGAAATCGGGGCACCTTCGGGCTTCATTGCAGCGCGTCTGGCTTTTAGACAGACTTTCCGGATGCAAGCTATCTATGTAGTCCACCAGTAAACGGGTCCACCCTTTATACTAGTAGTCAGTCCAAAAATTAGGGGGAAGCTCGATTACACCTCAAATATATGATCCATCGACCCTCTGTCAGTTTTAATAAATATTGTAAAAGTTGGAGATGGTTCGGTGGTCCATAGAACCATTATGTTTAATTTTTAGTTTATTTTGTGATAGGGGTCGATGCACCATCAACCTTGTTTATAAATTATTTTATTAAATATAAATTTTGGATGATGTACCATCAACTCCAAAACTATAAATGTATTAAATATAATTTTATACTAAAGTAAAGGGTCGATTACTAAGTTAAATTATGATTTCACAAGGATTGATGGTCCATCGATTTTGTATGTTAAAAAAACTAACTTTTACTCCAGGGTCGATGGTCCATATATTTGAGGTGTAATCGATCTAGCCCCCAAAAATTAAAGTATTATTTAATACGCCATATTATGTGTATAAAAAAATAATAAAACTATAGTATTCAAATACTTTAGTAAGTTACCACCCCTCATTTAGACAAACACAATTGGTTTATTCCATATGAGAAACAAATGGTAAACTACATGTTACACTTGAGTGCCCATTGAGATACCACCAGTTAACTATATCAAAAATGCATTTATCTATAAAAAGACATAGAATATAACTACTCAATTGGTTATAAATGGTGAATCAGGTTTGACATTTTATATAAAAACAGCTGTCGGGGAATTCCAGCGGTCTATATAGTTCTTTGGGCTATATTACGAACACCTATCCGTCTTGTTCCGTATGGTTGGGGGTTTTTTTTGGGGGGGGGGGGGGGGGGGAGAGATGGATGTGTCTGTTGTGTGTGTGTGTGTGTGTGTGTGTGTGTGTGTGTGTGTGTGTGTGTGTGTGTGTGTGTGTGTGTGGGGGGGGGGGTGGAGGGAGGTTACGACGACTATTTTTGTCAACCGGAAATATTATTTGTTGGTCAATATTATCCCACATGTTGAATTCGCTGAAGCTGTTAACTACGAAAATGGTATCCATTTTACTATTTCTCTAGATCAATCAAGTTTGTACTGTATTTTATGTTACATACTATGTGAAATTACCACTACTTTAATAATAAATTACTTGGCCCAAAGGATATTATTGTATAACCAAAGCAATTTGGCAACATAATTGAACCATAACTGGGAGGAAATTATGAAAACATGTAAAGCTCCAATAGGGTAAACGGTTACGGGTCTGGTGTATTTATTTATATTATGTGGAATAAATATAAGAAAGCAAAATAAAACTAGATATTGATCGACCAAAAACCTTAAAAAGGGCGAAAGCTTGTTAGGTCTCTACTAGTTTAAGCTCAAACTTGTTAACTAATTGACCTCTAAAAAAATTGTATTTATATTCTTCATCTTAAATTTAATGGCTTTTGATAACTAGGGCATACTAAATAATTTCAATGCTCAAAAATGGTAATATGTTACAACTTCATAATTTGTATTAGATATTTCTAGGTTGTTTGTTATTATTGGTGATAAGTAAACCACATAGCTTTAAACCCCCATTAAACACAATAAAAGTAAGTTTACCTGTAAATCATGATTAAGATCCAAAAATAAAATTTTTACAATATAAATTAATTTTATTAATAGTTTTTAATATAACATGTAGCTATTCATATAAAAAATTTGAAAAATGCCACTTTCTATGAACAGCAAAATTCCATATGATGAAAAGCAGGAATTGGGATACTTGTTCAACACGCAAAAGTTTGTTAAGGAAATCCTTAATCTCTATTACAGTAGTTAAAAATAATAAACTCGATACTGGATGTTAGATGATGTAGTGTGGAGAAGTTCCTTTGGTTGAAATATTGAAATCGTCACACACGGACGATTTCAATAGATTGGAAATACAAAAGTATTTTTATTGGGGCGACATCACAGATGCTGTATGACTCCCCAGTGCGCCGTTAGAGAGGTAGCGATCAGCTCTCGGCGGAGAGGTCAAAAACATCCACTAATGTCTGCCGTTTGTTGGCCCAACCAACTTTACCATCCATTCTCCCCTTGTTGGGACTACCAATGGGAAACACTTATGCCTATGATTTGACTAGCAAATAAACATTTTAGAGATATGTTTTATAATTGTTTCATAAATTGACAGTAAAATAACTTCGTTTTAGTCAGAATATGTTTATATTAGAGGAGTTTTTCTCTTCCTTAATTGTGGCAAAACTAAATATTCTCGAACTTGAAACACATTTATTGGAATATTAATGTGAGTAGGAATGTTTGAAATCCACAAATATACCATTCCCTTATCCTAAAAAAACGATACCTTGCTTTCCTATTGTTTAAACCTGGGTGCATGGCCGCGAAGAACGCTTACAGACTTTTTATGAGGAAAACACTACGGCTTCAAGATAAATTTTTTAAGCTGTTGTGTGAATATTTTCGAA
Source organism: Neoaliturus tenellus (assembly GCA_030545055.2). NCBI lineage: Eukaryota > Metazoa > Arthropoda > Insecta > Hemiptera > Cicadellidae > Neoaliturus > Neoaliturus tenellus. Next base: position 73,977,060 of record CM061535.1, on the reverse strand, counting down.
TTATTCAAGGGCAAATATACGGTATATTGGAATTACTTTTTAGCCTAATACTGGTTGTTTCTCTTTGGGACAACAGTTGAAATATTGTTTTTTGGTATTGTGTACCGACCTAGAGAAAAAAGGACTTTGAAATTGATTTAAAACAGACTGTACACTATTTCGTTGTCTTTTAAATGATTCCTTAAATATTTAAATACATAATGTGGCTAACGCACAATTTGTTCCCATGGTTTTCTCGTATTTTCTTAAGTAGAAACTCCCTTTTGGGATTGTAAGATGAGACACTAGATAACGTAATAAGCCGGTCGGCGCGCAGTCCCTCAGTACACAGTCACCGTCCGGTCCGTGCCTAGCGTTAAGACGGAGGTGCTTTCCGAGTGTGGTAATCGGTACAAGTATGAGTGTCCCGTAGTTCTGGGTACAAGGATGAATGTCCTGGAGTTCCGAATGTGGTACACGGTACAAGTATGAGTGTCCTGGAGTTCTGGGTACAAGGATGAATGTCCCGGAGTTCCGAATGTGGTACACGGTACAAGTATGAGTGTCCTGGAGTTCTGGGTACAAGGATGAATGTCCCGGAGTTCCGAATGTGGTACACAGAGGTACACGGTACAAGTATGAGTGTCCTGGAGTTCTGGGTACAAGGATGAATGTCCCGGAGTTGCGAATGTGGTACACGGTACAAGTATGAGTGTCCTGGAGTTCTGGGTACAAGGATGAATGTCCCGGAGTTCCGAATGTGGTACACGGTACAAGTATGAGTGTCCTGGAGTTCTGGGTACAAGGATGAATGTCCCGGAGTTCCGAATGTGGTACACGGTACAAGTATGAGTGTCCTGGAGTTCTGGGTACAAGGATGAATGTCCCGGAGTTGCGAGTGTGGTACACAGTAGAAGTATGAATGGCCCGGAGTTTCTAGTGCGGTTCACAGTACAAGTATGAGTGGCCCGGAGTTTTTAGTGTGGTACACTGTACAAGTATGAGTGGCCCGGAGTTTCTAGTGTGGCACATGTACAAGTATGCATGTCCCGGAGTTCCGAGTGTGGTACACGGAACAAGTATGAGTGGCCCGGAGTTTCTAGTGTGGTGCACGGTACAAGTATGCATGTCCCGGAGTTTCTAGTGTGGCACATGGTACAAGTATGCATGTCCTGGAGTTCCGAGTGTGGTACACGGAACAAGTATGAGTGGCCCGGGGTTTCTAGTGTGATACACGGCACAAATATGAGTGGCCCGGAGTTTCTAGTGTGGTACACGGCACAAGTATGAGTGGCTCGGAGTTTCTAGTGTGGTACACGGCACAAGTATGAATGGCCCGGAGTTTCTAGTGTGGCACACGTTACAAGTATGAGTGGCCCGGAGTTTCTAGTGTGGCACACGTTACAAGTATGAGTGGCCCGGAGTTTCTACTGTGGCACACGTTACAAGTATGAGTGGCTCGGAGTTTCTAGTGTGGCACACGTTACAAGTATGAGTGGCCCGGAGTTTCTAGTGTGGCACACGTTACAAGTATGAGTGGCCCGGAGTTCTGATTTTTTTCCGGTCTATGTCATTTACCTCTTAATCTAATTTGGATTTATCTTATGACGCTTACGGTAACTTTTAATAGAAATGTATTACATTTGTTAATATTTATTTTTATTACTAATTTGTTAAGGTTATTTTGTGATTATTGGTCTAAAGCCCATTTATTTAGGAGAGCCTTTGCGAATGAGTAATGTAAATATTAAAGACAGTAGGTGTTTATTTTTATCTTGCAATATAAGTTTTTATTAAAAATGTAATTTTTTTTGTGACCATCTCACGGACAATGGTTCGAATCACACGGTGGAGGGAGTCACTGCTCAAGATATTTTTTGCCCAGTACATATGATGCACTTTTAAAAATGAAAGTTTATTTTTATTAATTTCTGAAACATTTAACAACACGTTTCTATTTCATACTCTTATATCGCTACTCGTCGTATTTATTACGCCATTAAAGAAAAAATGGACGATCGGTATCCGTAAAGTGTTTTCCATAAGTCCACATTAAGCCTAAGTCAACTTATGCTACATCGCTATGTTTATACAGGGTGTCCCGGAACTCTCTGGAACCCTTTTGTATATTTGTTCCTTGCATCGAGACAAGAAAAAAACATCATACAAATAGGGGTCTAAAATCCATCGTTTAGCCGCTAGCCGCCATTTTGTTTTTTTTCACGTAATAATTTTTATTTCCGTAACCGATGGTTATATTCAGTTCATATTTGGTATAAATCTTTATCATACTAATGTACATTTTCAGGAAAAAAATTAATTTTGTTCACTGTGTATTTTCGAAATGGCGGCCATTTTAAATTTTCAAACTCAAATATGTCAAATTTGGTAAATTTCAAAAAAATATTACTTTGTACAAAAAAGTTGCCAAATTTAATTATCTAACCAACGGTACCAAGTTTGTAAGGATCTGATTTCAAATAACGGAGTTATTGCGATTTTTCTCCAAAAAAACATTGATTTTGCATTATAATTAATGCAAATTATGGCCATTTTCACAGAAAAATCGCAATAACTCCGTTATTTGTTATCAGATCCTTACAAACTTGGTACCGTTGGTTAGATAATTTAATTTAGCAACTTTTTGTACAAAGTAAAAAATTTTTTTAATTTACCGAATTTGAGATATTTGAGTTTAAAAATTAAAAATTGCCGCCATTTTGAAAATACACAGAGAAAAATTTAATTTTTTTCCTGAAAATGTACATTAGTATGATAAAGATTCATACCAAATTTGAACTGAATACAACCATCCGTTTGAGAAATAAAAATTATTACGTGAAAAAAACAAAATGGCGGCTAGCGGCTAAACGATGGATTTTAGACCCATATTTGTATGATGTTTTTTTCTTGTCTTGATGCAAGGAACAAATGTACAAAAGGGTTCCAGAGAGTTCCGGGACACCCTGTATATGCTTACACTTTGAATTAAATTCGATTTTCTTATAAACATTATTTATTTAAAAAATAAATAGTGAAAACATTAAGCTGTCTACTGGTTTTCCAGTACCCAACATTTTTATATATTTTATTTTATAATCACACTTATAAAACTGTTAGTTACTTGAAAGAACTACAAGTGTTGAGTATACAAATTTTGTTATTGGTACTTTATAAAAAATTATATATGTTGGAGACATATGGATGAAGAAGTAATAGTAAATCTTTTGATGCCAGGCTTTCGGAAAATTACTTAGAACACAAACCATTTCATATGTGTATTATGTACTTTAATAGAACCAATTTTTTTCTTGGACCAAGTTTTCCCAAGTTAGTCACTTTAAACATAGTTTTAAGGTACCGGTATTCTGAGCATTTTTCTATGAACCCGACTGAAAAAAGTGGGATCTGTTGTAAGTTATAGTATTTTAAAGCTGATGTCAATAGATTTGTAATGCAATGTCTAAATTACAATAATTTTATACCCTTTATCTTTCGGTCATTTTACTTTGCTGTTAGAGATATTAAATTTGATGTGCCTAAAATCAACTTATGCTACATCGCTATGCTTTCATAATATGCTTACACTTTGAATTAAATACGAACTTCTCGGGTTCCATAGCCCTTTGAAGGTGTGCAGTAGGTAAGAAATTTTAAAACTAGATTTTTGGTTCCCAATTAAATTTTGAATCTTTTAATTTTATAAAAAAATGAAAAGTGAAAACATTAAGCTGTCTACTGGTTTTCCAGTACCAAACATTTTTATATTTTATTTTATAATCACACTTATAAAACGGTTAGTTACTCGAAAGATTTCAAAGAACGAGATTCAATGTCCCATTGGTCCAAAGTCGCGGATTTTAAGGAAACCATTTTTCCCCTCAAATGTTGTTGGATGAGTATAAAGGCAAACTAGATGGGTTTTTGAAAACCCCTATTTAACCTATGAAGACCTTATATTTAACAGGTTATAGTGTCAATCGTAAAACATTGATTTGAAAACGTCGTATGACAAAGTACATTATTCAAAATATCATATCTTAATATCTTCAAAGTGGACCAAGGTGACTTTAAAAAAGATCTCCTCTCTCAAGAATTAATTATAAATCTTGAAGGAAACCAGTGTTCTCCAGATTAAATTGTTTGCGATTTCTGCATATTTTATTCCAAGAAGATACTTTCTCAACTACATCTGCTCCGCCTTGAACGATCAACAAAGGTTTCATATAAAAGCCTTTTCATATAATCTTTGGCCTACCGAAACATTTCATAAGAATTTAAGGGCTTTAGTAATTCATAGAGTTGGAGGAAAAATAACACTAGATGATATAAGTAAGTTTCATTAAACTATAGAATGTTTTATTTCTAAATACTTTATGATTGTATTAAATATAACAAATGTTAAACTGGAATAACTAAGATTTGAATTGATAAGATTACCTTTTGACAGGTAATTTTCATCTCACAAGCGATATATTACACTGCCTTAGTTATGAAAGTATGAAACTAGTGGATTTTGGGTTGTTAACGGTGTGATAGTCATAACTTCAACTAGCTCCTTACCTTTCAACCAATTTTCACTTCGCTCTTTAAAACCAGAAAAAAACAGTTGAAGTTAATTTAAAGATTTAGTTTTTAGCTTTAAATCTTTTTGCACCACTGTATTTGAAAGATAAAAATGCTTGGTAAAAGAAAAGAAAGGACCCGGAAAAGAATCTTAAAGTGAAGAGTAAATATGAGACATATCCATTTAGACTAGGATTGTACAAATAAAGTCTAACCTTTTTGAGATGTATATTTTATTTGTATTTTAAACGACTCTCACATCAAGACCGAGCACATTCTAAAACCCATTTTTTATTGTTCAATATTTGCACCGCACCTCATTTGAATTTAAGATCAGACCACATAACTCGAATGTGTTGTCTTATTGGATACATTTTAACGACCAAAGTTGATTTAGGTTGAATTGGTATAAGTGGCCCTAAATGTAGGCCTAATAATGGAAGATTAAGACTAGGAAAAATTAAAAATATCCTCTTAATCATACCAAACCATGCTATTCATTATACTGTTTAGTCATTATACTGTCTATATTGTTGAGAACATTGCGATCAACAAAAACAATAAATTAAGGATTACATCGGTTTTAATCTTACACGATTCAAAGATAGAAAATGTATTTAATCACCTGAAATTGAAATACCCCCGTCGCAGCAGACCTGCGTACTCAGCTAATTTCCAAAGGGACTTGATATTTTGTACTTTTCCCATAAACACCATAGAAATAAGCATGCAGGTTTACCGTCATGGGATGCTGTTAGTTGTTAGGAAATGTAATGATTAGATAAGGTCAAAATCAAATTGTATAAATATTTGGCACTTTTAAATTTTCCCATAAACCCATATGGGGGTGAGTATGTAGGTTTGCCACCATATGGATGTTGTAAGGAAATATTTGTTTAACAATACCGATTGAATGTACGTACCAAGTTTTACCAAGTTATATCAATAAATAAGTGAGATACGGTTTTGTTGATTTCTCATAAGATTAACATATCAAATTTATTTTTGCCTTTTCTCCGTAATCTGTTACCAAGCCAAGTTAAACATGCAAAATACAAATTTGTTTTTTTTTTTAAGCTCGTTAAAATAAAGTAAACAATAACTTTTTTGGTGAATGCCACTTATATGCCCATGGTATTGTGGGTGGTTTGTAGTGGATCTGATGTCTATGTCTATGTCCATGTCGATGTCGGATGGCACGGTCGGCCATTAGAAGACATCCGGCCACAACGGCGGCGGCGGCGGTGCGGTCGATAGACCCTATACAAGTCCTCCTTTAATTGTCCCCACCATTTTGTCGATATTCCGATCGGTTTCACCTACAATACCTGCATCACATATCGGTTTGTAGAAAAATAAAACTACCGTGTGTTAAAAAACTTTACAGATTTAAAATCTATATAAATTATTTGACAGTTTTTTAAAACTCTTCTTTAAAGTACCTGGTGGTCCAAGCATTTGCTGTTATGTCATCCACAGATTCATATAACTTTTTCCTACTATCCCGAGTCAAAATAATCTTGCTTCTTTTCAAGACGAAGACGAGCTCGTTCTCTTCGCTCACTCGTTACATGCCACGCTCAATCGTTTCGCTCACTTACCCTTCCAATTTATTACGAATGGTTCTGCACTATGTGGTTCAACAAATTCATAACAATTTGTTGAACCATATGTTGAAACTGTAACACATGTGTTTTACTTCAGCTATCAGATGATTTTACTATTATTAAATATTCTTTTCATTAATGTATAATAAATTGCATTTCAACAGTTCAATTCTTAATTTATTTACCTAAACAATCGTAATCGTCTGTGTTAAGTATTGGCATCGGCAATTGGCTACAATGCAACCACATGTTTATGCTGGAACACGTTGTGTACTACACTTCATAGTTGAGTAGGTGTTTTCAGTTTTTCTTTCATTTTGATTTTTAATTCCACAAGACCAAAGTTAAATAAAAACAATTAATTAAAGATTATAACGAAATAAAATTTTTCCTAGCATAGAAACCTATTACATTATTTTTATGCTAGAACTATTTGTAGGGTTTTGAAAACATTTTTAGAATCGTTTTCGAGATCAGTGTCTATATAAACTCTACATAGAAATTATACCTTACTAATATTATCTTTTCGAAAAGAGTTGTTTTTAATTTATTTTCTTTGAAAATGTTTGTTCTCAAATACGGGTGCTAAAAAAAGACCTTACAATATTAAAAATCCATATAGATTCTCTGAAAATGATTGTGGTGTAGATGGTGTAGTGAGATATATCAAGTTTGGACACTCGTAACTTGCTAAAGGTAGGTTTACACTATGTAGCAGAGCTATATATTCAAAAAAGTGACATTGGATATAGCCCAGATACATTAGCAAATTTAAGCCTGGTTTCTCTGCTATATAGCAGAAAACGTGCTATCCAAAAGTTTGGGACACAGCTATATGGTGTAAACCCACCTAACTCTAAATCCCACCTAAAGGCCGGTTTGGAACTATCTAGTTTACTAGCAGCTAATATTCGCTATCAGCACAAGCTAGGCACATTAGCGCCAATATTCTAATCTACACGCGGCTAGTAGTATTGGAGCTAATTTTAGTCCTAGTCGGCTGCATAAGTATGTACAGTGGAAGCAGTTGCTAGTGTAATTTCTATAAAAATGTCTTCTGTTAATTTAAATCGCAGTGTTTTGAGACAAATTTTAAGAATAGATGTAAAGGAATTGTGCGAAAAGGAACTTAAAAAAGACTAACTTTGTGGGTTCGAAAGTGGATTAGGAGGCGAGAAGGGCTTTGAATACTCTTTTAAGAAAACTGGTAGTGGAGGGTCCTGCAGAGTAATTTAATTTTTTGAGAATGGTTGCTTTAAAGTTGAAGAATTGTTGTTTTGTCACTAATAATCCCGTTAATAAGAAAAAGATACTGGTAGGAGAAAGACTATAACCCCGAAAACTAAACTTCAAATAGCTCTAAGGCATTTAGCAACAGGAGACTCATTTCCTTCTCTACAATACTTGTTTCGTGTGCTACTGGATTAAATTAAGGATTAAATCGGTATCCACATGATAGGAAGAAAAGGCTACATTTTGTTGTTTTTTTGTAGAACTTTAATTCTTCAAACTAAAACATAAACCACACTTGAGTAAAGTGAAGGCTATACCTTAAAGTAATTTTCACTAGTGTCAATATGGGTGGGATTTGGTACTACCGAACAATGTGTGTAAAAACTTGTAGTATAACTGGAGTCGATCAGTATTGTTTTTCACTTAAATAATTTATGTAAATAAATTAGGTTGCTAAGGCATTTTAACATGATAGAAGTCCTTTTTCCATATTAGGAGTTATTTTAGTATTTGCTGGATAGATCGTATGATTATTCAACTATACACGGGATTTTTAATCGATTGCTCTAAGAAATTCTTAACTATCCTCACAGGAAACCGTGTTCAAACCATTGCCTTTTTATAACTGTTGCGCATCGCACAAATGTGTAACGGTTCAATAGTCTGGATTCCGTTGGACTTAGTAATGGTAGCGATTTTGTTTGAAACGATAATTTTTGTTGGTCCTAACTAAGTATGGCTTTGAATAGTTTCACAAGTTTCAACTTTCGACTTATATAAAAAAAGTAGTAAGAAAGAAAATATCGCATAGATGCGTTGAATGTAACTAAAAATTATATGTATGACGATATTTTTAACGAAAATTTTACCTCGGGAATTTTATATAATTTTATATTTATGTTGTTCACAAATTTAAATCTACAAGATTAATGCACTACTGTATATCTTTTTTTTGTATATATGTCACAGGCTCCTAACATTATTACGTATACCTTTTTTTAAACATCGTAAAACATCAAAAGTTTTAAAAATGAGCAAGGAACAAAGATTTATAACTGGGAAAGTATCGTCTTATATTACCTAAACTATGCTTTTGTGTAGTATTATGTATCAATAGCAAGTAAATAGGCATGAAACTTACTCAAATATCCTGCACTAAAATGAACAAGAGATATTAAAATGGGTTGAATAAGAATTGGTTAAAAAAGTCCTGAAGTATTATGTGCTGACTAAAAGGATTTCTAGGAATCTCAGAAAATCCATTAGCCCCACGCTGTTCGCTTTTAACAAAAAACCATAATTTCCTTAAAAATACTCTTCCCAACTCATTCATATTTCAACTTTTGGAATGAACCACTGAAATAACATAAAATTTTAATGTATCCTAAGGCAAAGAATTAGCCATATATGATATCATAGTTATTATATTTAAATGTTAACTGTAATAAATTTTACTATACAAAAAAGGTTTTGAATTTAAGAAATTACAGCATATACAATATTATCAATGAAAACAATTATCTTCGTACCGAGTAAGGAAGACATACTATACGATTCGTAACATGTTTATAAGGTTGTTTCAGGTTGAAAATGAAATATCCATTTAATACATTCTTAATGAACAGCGGATTTTATGAACCGTACTGCCTTACGTTTCCTAGCCAAGCCTAACGCCCTATTCTTGCATTATGTAATCCCATGGAACGGGAGATGGAATAATTAAGAATCGAAAAAATTGGTGAAATATGTGATGTACCACCTTTTTTTAATTTGTTATGTATTAATAATGGTAACAGTAAGATTGCAAATACTGTATATCTTACATACAGGATGGAAAAAGAGTTTTGGAAATGATATATCTTTGAAATTATTTAAGTAACACAACTAAAACTTTGCAAACTGATTTAGTGTCTTGAAGTCTATTTACCAAATCACTTATTGACATGAAACTCTTCTTAATATTCTGACTCCTTGTGGATCATCAGAAGAAAATCTTAAGGGTAAACATGTGTTGATGTGTACATCAAATGAAAGATCTAGTACAAGTTACCATCTACGTTGCGTACGTCACAAGCTAGGCCTCAAAAGGATGACCGAATTTAAAATGGTAGGCGACTAAACGTTGTATTAAAAGGATGTCCATAACGTCTTGCCCTGATAAAGAAACCTAATAATATGAAAACAATTCGTAGTAAGATAAAGTTTTATTTTTAGTTTTAACAAGTCACTTCTTGAGTTTGTACAGCTATGCACAAACTCAATACACTTCAATGTGTGCGCCTCGGACAGCATGTAAATCTTCTAGATGACTTTTTAGATAGTTTTTTAATATCAAAAATTTTCAGTTTAAGACAACATTTCCTGAGTAATGGACGTCACTGTATATATTGTTTTGAATTTTAGATTATTTGCATTTAAATTTCCTTCGGACTCCGTGTTAACCACCATCCCTTGGGGGTTCAATGTCAATAATTGGAATAATTCGGAAAACAGATTATAAGATCGTAAATTAGCTTATGAAGTTTTAGTTTCGTTACTTGAATAATTTTAAAGACGCCATTCATTTTCCAGGCTTTCTTTCACTCCGTGTGTAGAGTGGCGTTCGCCTCGCCTTGAGGTCATTGTTGGTCGGGCCTTGACCAGCCATCAATCCATTTCGTGTCGAGTTTTTCAGAAGTGCTGACGCCAAAGCATTTTTTTATGTCAGCTTTGCTGGCCTGGCAACATTCGAAGTTTTTAACATAAGTTAGTACCCAATTCGACACATGTTTATTAATAAAGATGTGCGGAAGGGCCAATCAGGAAAATGCGAATCCGGCTAGGTGAAAAATTAATTTTCACATTATTAGGAGTTAATATTAACTCTATATATTAATAGGCAAGGATGTTTCGTTTCCTCTTTTTTTCTCAGCTCGTGTGCATCGTAGGAGAAATCCATGCATACAGTTAGAAAGGTATTGTAATGTAGATGAGCAGAATCACGTTTTAATTTACATCGGCCCATGGGGCTACACCCTACAGGCTTACAAAGTTTCAATGTTAATCTTATGAGACAAGGATAATTGAATGAATCAATAGACAGCTGTTGTAATAACAAATGCTGGCAAATCATTAAGAAAGATGCTTCAGTTTTATCATATTGTTTTAACTAATTGGATCCAGACGGTCCAGATCAACTGAAAAATATGGTTGAATTTCAACCAGAAGGGGGTTTCTAGTTAAGGTTAGTTCATACACTTAAAATAAATAAACCCCTATTTTTTAAGTTAGTACTCCAAGTGTTACTGAGTTATTAATAATAACATTTGCCTATTAGTATTGACCGGAAAGCTAGCCAAGCTACAAATCAAATACTCATCAATCCCAACTTACTAGTAGTTAATACTAGTTTAGTACAAGTTAGTATATACGAAAGCTAGTAGGCCTACTCATAGGATGGCCCAGTACCTACTTATTGCTTGTGGTAGAGCTATGACAATATTAATCAATTTTACTGCTAATAAATGATGTTTAAAAGAGGTGGGGGAACTAAAATAGCACTTCGCAAGATATCTGTTTTGATGCTATTTGTTTCTCCACTACTACATTTGGTTCTACAGTATAAGGCTTATCCAGTGATATTGATGCTTTTGAAAACCAATATACATTATAGCCTACTATAAAAACGAATACCACATTTTCTAAGTTTGTCTTTTGGCACCTTATAACATTATAGAACATAATTATTTTAAATAATAGTTCATCATATCTGTACTTGAAAGGTTTAAGATTTGGTAATTTAAATAAACTAACTAACTTACATTTTCGACCCAGGCTCCAATTAATTATCTTTCATGTTTTTTTAGTAAAAATTTCCAAAACTGTAATAATTGAGTAATTGGGAAAATGATATTGAATAATTAAAAATATCTGACAGAATATAAAGGGTGTCCAACCCCAACTCTCCGCTTAAACTTAAACTTATCCTCGGTGGATGCACTAGGTCAAGATATTTTAAGATGACACTGATACTTTTCCCAAAAAAATCTAGTTTATTCTGTGATTCATGACGATATGTAGAAATTTTGAAATCATACTAATGTTAAAAGTAAAGTACAAAATGGCATTATCGTAGGTCTAAAATGCTTTTCGTCTGTGTTTATGTATGTTGTATTTAAAAACTATGGAAACTGATGTGCTGAATCTTAAGCACAGATACTATATTTATACCAAATACTAGTTAATTTATGATTTGATTTTTATTTTTTTAAGTGACCAATCCTAACAAAGGCAAAAAACAATCAAAGCAGAATGTTACTATACATAGATTAGAAATAAAATAACTATATATTGGTTTCTTTATAAATAATTAAATAAACACTATGAAATTATAGTATAATTGTGTCTTTTCGTTAGGTAGATTCGCCTTTAAATAATGTTATTTTAAGCTTCATTACAAAAAATATTTGAGGTTTGATATTTACACTCTTCTTTTTTCTACTTTTTTGATATTGAACCATATCTATATTCAATTCAGAAAAATGTACATAAATTATCCTTATCTTATGTAGTATTTATCTATTAGCTTATTTAGTGTTTATTAAGTAAATATTATAATTTATCTATAGATGAAATTTTGTATTTCCAAAGCTTTGTTTAGTCAGACTTTGTCCTTTTACTTCAAGTGTAAAATTACCTCCTGAAGTTTGAATATAGCCTATTCATGAAATGTTCTGCACATATGAAATATAAAGAGTGAAATTCATACTTCATACCTTACTGAGTAAATTTGGACAATTCAACCAATAGTAGTAACATTTTTGTTTCCATTTAACCAAATTAAATGCAACGCATCATAAAGATTTGTATGGCCTAATCCTACAAACATCTTTTGAATTTGTGAATGTGCATCCCTAACCGTCCCAATTCCTCTATTACTGGCTCCAGGAAGTTTTCAAATTCTCTTATCAGAGAATAACTCTAAGTTACCGTCTGAACCATTTAGTATAACTACTTGAGAAATTAAAGGACTGCCTTAACTTTCATTAATTAAAACTTCCCCCTCTCTCTATCTTATTCGCTTCCAACTATAAACTCTTGCAACAAAGAAAATCGAAGATAGTATTAATACTTTTTTTATAAACTCGTTACACCATTTTGCTGTGTAATGAATTCAAGATATGAAACAAATTCAGTTTTATTTTTTATTCTCTCTGTACATTTGATAGCAGATAAAATATTTATATATTGAAAATGTAAATTAACTGACCAATGTATTAAATAAAATTGTAATAATATTAAAATCCATATGAGAAGAGGTTTTCTGAGTATTTAGTCCCTCAAAGATCTATTTTAAAAAGCTAATTAAACCTTAGTTATTATCGTATCTGTAAAGTAAGGAATGAGGTAAGTAATGAGGTATTATTAATCATCCTTTGATATTAAAAGTTTTCTAGAAGGGTAATTTTCGAACTTAACGCAAGCTTACACAGAAAGTTAGTGTTTAATTAACTTTGATGTCTATATCACACCGGCGACACGGATGCGACACGTCATGAATTTGTGTTCTCTTTAAAAATTGTAAAAGTATATAAGGATTCGGGGGGAAATAACACATTCGTGCTGACTAATTAAGAATTCAGGCTAGGTTTTTATATGTTTTGTTTCAAATCTATAAATCTTTTGTTCCTAAATTTATAAATAAAATTTATAAAAATCTTTGTGCTGTGCCACATTTGTTAGATTTTGTAACATTTTATGATCTTTCGCTCCAATTGCGAATTGCCTAAAAAGAATCCAAAGAATTTGAACATGTTAAACTGTATAAAAAATTCAGACTTTTTAAAAGCGATTCTAAAAAGTAAAATATCCAGAAGATTTGACATAGTCTTAATTTTGAGATTGGGTACGCAGCCGTTTAGCTACAAGGAACACTGTAAAAATGAATAAAACAATTCCTTATAGATCTAGGACGGTACGCATAACCCGTATTAGCATGCTTCAACATGATAAATTGTACAAGATGAAGGTTTTGGTAAAAAAATTGACAGGAAAAGGGATCAGCCAGTGTTTTAATATACGACGGTTCAAAGAGGGCTCAAACCGATGTACCGGGATAATTTATCAACTCATTTACCGATTATAACATGTTCAATGCTAAAAATGTTCAATGCTTAAATTTAATTTTTAATTAAGAATGTTCAATTAAATTGCCTTAGGGAACTCAAAACTTGATTATGGTTCAAAATTGAAAAATCCACCAGAATAGGTAGACGTGTTTTGTACTAATTCGTGGACCTTGTGCTGTATGTGCCATGACTTCCCAATTGGAGCCTAGGTTAAGTTCCATGACACAGATATTTCGCGTTTTTTAAGACTCGAACTTAGAGAAAGAGATGAAAACCTTGCAGATCTTGACATGCTGAAAGGTGTTAAAAGGTATTTACATAAATTATAATTTGACACAAATCCGCCTTTAAAAGTTTGAATATTTGAATATTATTTAACATTTTATGTCATAGATAATATGTTTCAAATTGAAAGTTTTATCACAGAAAAGTTTTCACCAAGTTATTCAAGATCAGGGGTTTAACCCCTCGCCTGAGACCCACACACTCGGCAGGGTAATGCACAGGGAAATCTTTGTGGGCAATTTTGGTTCGCAAGAGTCTGTACGATCCAAATTTGGGTGAATAATTTCCCCTATATTCCATAAAACTCCCCGGTTTGTATATATCTTAGTGGTAGTTGTAGTGTCGTGTGCTGAGAGAATAACGCCACCGTCTTCAGTCAAGTAATTTCAATCTGTATTTGTCCTGAAGCAAACTGAAGCCATAGGGGTCTGTAAAAAGGCACGGAATAATAATCTGTTTTTACTAAAAATTTTTAATCTGTTTTTACTAAAAATTTTTAAGTAAAAGTTTTGTAAAAACTCGTTTTAAAGAAATGTGAATACAACCACGCCAAAATGTACTACTGGTTAGTGAATATGAGAAAATAGGTTGGTTAATACAGTGTGTTTAAGAAAGAATCATGAAGAAGAATGTATCAAAAAGAATCATTCGATTTGGAAACTGTATGTTTCCGAAACTAATAAACAAATACAACTTTTGTTTGGTTGCAATGAAAGTGAAGTTCAAAAGGTATAAGCCCCTCTTTAGATGCACATCATAAGTTCAATGTGGTATTATTCTTTTTTTTTATTTTAATACATTTTAAACTTCGAATATAAAAAAACCGTATCAGCATACGTTTATCCACAGTCAACACTCCAGTATGGTTCGACATATGGACACAATGTTTAGAGACTGTCGATTCATCCTCATGTTATATCAGTAGACAAGGAGACCGGGGAGTCACGAACTATAAGAGGTCACGTAATACTCAGTTAAGTCACGTAAGCCCCAGGTTTTGAGGCATGGTGGTATGTCAGCCTCTTTGTGCATTTTAATCATTAGAAAATAAATTTTAGGCCTTTTCTTGATCTAGATTCCTAATACATTTCGGCTACCGGTACTTATTAAATAGAAAATACTTTTTGTACAAAAAATAATAAATATAATTTGAACACAATATAAAAAATCTTTAATAGAATGAAAAGCTTGCACTTAAAACAAGGGTAACAAATGTCTATTTAATGAAGAATGGAAAATGATTTATTTGTTTACCATGGAAGTATATGTAAGAGTTTTGTGGGTCTATCTTAATTTTATATTATATTAAGCCATAATAATACCGTATATTTGATAATATAGAGTGGTTGCACATACGGTAGATGAAACGCTACTTCATTTATGGTTGATTTACCTATTTATACTGATTGAGGCTATGAAAAACTTGTTGAAAAGAGACTAAACATGTACGTTATACTGTACATTATTTATACGGTTCCACCATCGTGAGCTGAGAATTATTTATATATAAATAGCGTTTAGCGTTTACCGTAATGTTTACCGTATGTTGCAAAAACTCTATAATATGAGTGTTGAAAACGATAATTAAGAACTACCTCATCTTTCACCATAAACAAATTCATTAACACCTTTTACATTTCAAGTTAGTGTCAAATTAGTTTTTCTATTGAATTTGAAATTAAATCTGCTTGTTTTAGAACGACACAGTAGTGTTGATATTGTAAAAAAATTAGTCGGGAAAATTAAATAATTTTTGGACAGCCAATTTCTTTTGAAGTGTCTTAAGTGGCATGCCCTGACATTCCTAAGAAAAGTTCCATGAAATCCCATATGGGGATCATGCCAAAAATAGGGGGTTGGCCCATAAGAAGTTACACTAAAATTTTGTATTAAGCTTACTAAATTTAAAAACATTACAGAAGATTTATACATATCAAATCAAAGTTTTTTTTAAATGTTAATTACAATGCTGTAAACCCGACATAAATATTACAGTCGGGAGGAAAATGGCAGACGTTAAAAATTCAGATCAAAAGTAATATTATAAAAACTTTGAAATGCAATAACTGCCGATATTTTTTTCCGTTTAAGGTCTGGTTTTCGGCTATCTATTTTTTTTACTAAGACTTTTAAAATTATGAATAGCGTGACTATGGACTAAGAAAAAGTTTTCATGTCTTCCTCTTTTGGATGTCCATTTAGAGGTCAGTTCAATGAGATTTTCTTTAGTTCGTATTTTTGAAAATGACAATGTGTTTCCTTGTAAGATATTCTGTGTTTAGCAATTCCACTCGTTCATATATCCAGCTCCATTCGTTTTCCTTTTACTATTTTCACAAATGTGTGTTATTAACTCGTTTTCATGATACAAGTAAAAAAATAAATAATAAAAAGTTAAATTAGTAGTTGTTTGTTTTTGTTTAATATTTTGTATTGCTGTAATTTTAAATTTGCTTAGAAATAGTAATTATTGTACTTCTTTCCAATGTTCAGTTGGCAGTAAATTTAGGATATAGTTTTGCACCGTTTACCATGAGATGAGCGCTGTATATTTCTATTGTATTAATTTTGTATTATGTAATTGTTTTGTATGTATGATGAGCACCCAACGACAAATCTTTTAGATTTGTTGGGACTCCATGATGAGTGTAATGAGTGTGATGAGTGTGATGGTGTATTTTTGGGAAATAAACTTTCTGATTCTGATTCAAGAGTAGTATGACAAGCATATGACAAGCTATCCGCATTTTCAATTGTAATTGCAAAAGTAAATGTTTGCTACAAACCGGACCTCAAAAGGTCAAGTATTTAGAATATTATTACATTTTAAAGAGTTTAGGTCAAAATTTGAATTTTATTCAAAGTTTGACAGGTTGCTATTTTTGAGTGAGACAACTTTTTGGGGCGGAACTTAATTTAATGCTACTACTCAAGAGTTTTAATTTGATAAATATATAAACCTATTAGTAGACAAAAGGTTTATTTCTGACTCCGCGTGAGCCATTCCTTCTTTAATTTGACTCCTATCTTTAAAGGTAGAAAGTAACTGAGTAAAATAGTTTACTTTTACGTTTGTCTATTTTTTCATCACTTTGATGCAATACAGTGCAATAATAATATAATGAAATATTTCTGCAATAATATTAAACTTGACTCCTTTTTTTGACAGCAGTCACATTTACTATTTTGTGGGCGTCACGTCAAGGCCAGTAATACGCGGGGATCCTACTACATTGATACGCACACAAAGACACACTCATACACACACGCGCTGTCTCTACCCACAACCAATGTGGTGGAACTAGCAAATGTTACTAGTCTTGAAAGCGGGTCATAGTCTAAAACAAATGCAGTCAAAGATAATGTTTCTGGCTTTGAAATGGAACCGTCGCAATCAAAATTAAAGTAAACTTAAACCGTCGTAAATTTGGGATTAGGGTACATAATGAAATACAAGACGCAATAAACAACAGATAACAGTTTGGTAACAGTTTGTCTAACGGTTTGGTAGAACAAACCAGGATATTTAGAGTGTTGTAGGACCACTTGACCTATTGAGGCGATGCAATTGAACCTGAAGTAGTACTGTACAAATATTTATGTGGCTGAGGTCCAAGGAATTCTTAAACTAACAGGTATAAACAGGCGTTGTCTACTGTCTCTGTTACTCATAGATTTTCATTTAGAACTATAGATTTAAATTCTGAAATAAAACAAATTAATATAATTATAAATAAGGCTTGGTTAGTGCCGATTAGAACGATAAAATGTACTCTGTTAACTAATTATTAATTTACTGTATTTTGTGAGAAATAATGACTGAAAGAGTTTGGTAAGAGAAAAATATCCCAATTTATTATTTTGCATAAGAATTTCCAAAAATATTCTACTGTTCTCAAGTCACATAAGTCACATGTAGGTTAATATGTCATGTAATAAACTAAATATGAAGAAATTACTTTTCCAGTGATATACCAAGGAACTAATTATTAATTAAATTTACTGTTTATATTGCTGAGATCTCTTTAATAAATTTTCTCACAGTAGCCCATTTAAAATTACGGGACAATTATAGACTAACATAAACTACACATTTACTTGATACTTTAAGGGACGTTTATACATTTATAGGCTAACTCAGTCAACCGTTTGATTATAAAACGATCTTTAAGACTAAAGGACATCTGATAAATTTATTTCCAAAAATATTTTTATTTGGCTACTCCATTAAAATAATGTACATGAAAATAATAATTATATTTTCTTTTATAGTTGCAATTAAATGGAAAATATTTGGAGCGGAAGATAAAAGGTAGTAAAAATGGACGAATGCGTACTAAATGGTGGTGTATCCTATTTTTCATTTGAGGGCACACTAGTTCTTTCGCTTGTTACTGGTTATTGCAAAATACTTGAATGCAAAGTGTCTATTATAGGGGTTATTGTTCTGAAATAAACACTTTTAAATGTACCTAAGTTTTAAAAAAATTAATGACATGACAATACTCTTAAGAAAAAACTTAAACGGTTTTCCAACCGATAACTGTCTTAAACTGATATCAGAAAAACGGAGGCTGTACCATGTAATGCACAGCTGACATACAGGGGTCCTTGACATACAAGGGTCACAAGGTTTAATATCTATGATAATTAGATATAACGGGTGTTTCAAAAGGAGCTTTATGATTTAATGCATTGAGAAACCCACAGTATATGCTTTTGCGTAAGAAACCCTCAGATCTAGTTTTGCCACATGGTCAGCTATTTCCGAATCCCACCGGTGCAAGCGCTGTTTGACATTGCGTTTACTTTACCTAACTCGCTCGAGCTGTCTGTGTTTCAGTTTAATAAACTTCTAAAAAAACTAGCATATTACGAAAAATGCAGCCATATTGGACTCTTGGCGTACTTTGTCTGCAAATAGAGCTGAATTGTTGCATAAGCTAAATTTGATTCTTCTAATAAAACTATATGGCTTTACTCAAGTCCAATGAAGGTAGCCGTTTCAAGTAACTGCCACTAGGGCTCATTTCGGCGGAATTTTAACCACAGTAGTATGTCAAAACCTAATGCAGTTTTTTGAAATTCAAACAAAAATCCTCTTTGTTGGTTTTCTTTATGATATATGAGTATTTTCAAAGTTTTAAAGTCCTTTTCGAAACACTGGTTACATTACATTGGCTTACATACGTATGTAGGGTTATACCTACAATCAGTACTTATTACTTACTGACTAATCGATTTTGAACAAACTTGCTAGCTTACACTTATTTGTAATTTGTAGCAATAGTAAATAAATGGCCTCAGGTGATCAATTGTAATGTACAAAAATTAAGTTACAGGATATTTATTTTTCATTTCTCGACCAAAGTAGCCACCTTTTCGGATAAAACCAAATAAAACCGGGGATACTTAAAACTAAAAATATGTTAAATTGATTAGATTTGAACCTTTAAACATCGGTCAAAAAGTAGTTTAATGTCAAAAAGAATTTTAGCTCCCCAGATATAAAAGTTAGCCATTTAAACACTTTAGGTGAAACCCCTGTTTGCGTTTTTTTTTTAATAATAATTATATATTTTCACCACTTTGGAAAACAGAAGTTTTCAACACCAGCTTCGATTGTGAAAAATATTGTTTTCCCGCTCTAGTGTGGAAAAGTCACTTGGTGTTTTTCACACTAGTAATCACTTCTGATTCTCGACATTCAATTCTAAGGAAAATATCTTTTGTGGAGCTAATAGTATATTCATCATCGATCAGCTGATCTGAATTTTACAACATATAAACGGTGCGAGAGGGTCATTGTACTACCAAAACCAGATGACAAACTAAAAGGTTATTTTGAAAACTTGTGTATGTTAATTTATAATTGTTATTTAATTCAGGTTTCATGAAAATATCGTTTATTACTCAGAGAACAGTGTTACTCAGTGCCTTGATCGAAAATCACCACTTGGCTGACTCTTCGTGCGTAAGCTATAGAGTGCAGAACGGAAAATAGCACTTTAGAAGCTCGTCAAGAAATTACTCTTCTCAAACATTCTAAATCTTAACGAGTCGTTGCCCGTCGATACCATACGGATAAAGCTCCATTCGTGAGAAGTGAAGCGCTAGGCAGATCCTGTGAAACATGTATTAAATGTAATTTTTTTAATCCTTTTTACTTCAATTAATCAATTGTTTTACATAATTAAGTATCTTTAGGTAGAGGATTATTACAAACAATTCTATTATCAAAACTCATTTACTTTTGATCCTCCAATTAGATAAGTGTATAGTTTAAATATTATAGAACTGAATTATTTTTTCCGTCCATTTGAAGGGCAATATATTATAATTGTGGTACTGGCCATAATAAAGCCAATCCTTGCTGTTCTACTGTTTTTAGACAAATTACCTCATGTGTTTACAATCAGCTGATTGAAAGGCCGCACAATAAATTTATTGCATTAGTTTGGAAATTAAAAATTTTATTAATTTAAGGAATTAAGATAACGTTAAATTGAATAAATCTGCAAATGTCGAAACCATTTGCTATTATTTATACAAATGCATGTAAATCGGTTCAGTGGAAGACTCAGACGAACTGTCTAAAGGATTAAAAAAGATGGATTTCCCCCCATGTTAAATATTCATAAGAAAAATTAATTTTTCATTTAGTACATATTAAAGTTTAACATTTTTGAAATACAAATAAAACCTAGTAATATATTACCGAAAGTCATTTATTTTGGTGCACCCGCATGTAAATCGGTCCAGTAGAAGTCTCAGACGAACTGCCCCTCCTCCTTACTGATGCAAGGATTGATGGATGTAAATTGAATGAAAGCATGCAACTATTTACTTTATTATTTAACATAGATGATAGAAATCTGCTTTATCTGATACTGTAGTCCTGTCCTCTACTAAGGTTTTGGATAGGGGAGGTGGGGAAGTGTGCTCATTCTAATACTCTAAAGCACTACTTCTAAAGAACTAATTGTTAAGTAATAATATTATTTATAGTAGTTAATCTAATACTTCTTACAATGCACTAAACACGTATCCTTTTACAGGTGGGTATGTAGACTTTGAAGAATTCATTCATCGCTGTTGGGTGAGCAATTTTAACAAATACTAGATTTACAACTAATTTTACAGAGTTTTCTCGCTGAGGAACTTATTTCAATGTATTTTACTACAAATATATTTCAGGCTTCTATTTCTGTAGGGAATGATTATTAACTGTAATAGAAATGGGCCGTTTAAGGAAAAAAGTCGTTTTAGGAGAATTTTATGTAGGCACTTCTGAATAATACTTGTAACTGTTAAACTATTTAGCAAAATGTAGTTTGTGAGTTCGAGGTCTAAATAATTTGACATACAGGATTTAAACAATTAGATCTCATTGCCTTGTAGAATAATTTTAATCTCTTCAATTACGGTCAATATTATTAAATTATTTCAATGGGAAGTTTTAAAACTACTTTCCGAAAATTTACTTTTAAAATTCATTCGTTTAATTTAACGATATAAGTTGAATTAACATAACTACTAGCGAAATGTTACCTCTTATTCAGATTATGTAGGTGTTATACGCAGGAAATGTTTTTATTCATTAATTTTTATAATTGAAAATTTTTATTTCAATATTTTGGTTGTATAGAATTTTTCCTTCTTCTTGTTTATATCAGATGATTGCAAATGAAAAATGAAACTTACAAAACATATAAAATCGAAAGAATGTTCAAAGTTATATTTTACTCGACATTTTTTTGTAATTTCAACAATCATTAAATTTTCAAGAAATGCATTATGAACAGGATTTTATCAATATATATTTAAGTTTCCAAAGTTTGATTCTATATCAAAGGGGCTTAAAGTTGAACCTCAGTGATGAGGGGGGGGGCTATGATTCTATTCCTGTTTTGGACGTGTGGGATTAAAGATTCATTCACATACATTGAGTATTCCAGCTGTAACACAAAATCAAGTTATGAATTCTCGGACTGACATGTCTCTAAAATCTTTGATTAATTTAGTATAGCTCTACATATCCGTAATAAAATATTTTAACATTTGAGATTTTTTCTACTCAACGATCTTTCAATGCGATGTAGGAATTTTTATGGTAAAATATTATTCATGCATGACTCGAATAAATTGCAGAAGAAAACAAAGTACATCAGACAATAAAAAATATTATATCAATTTCAAATACCAAGCATTAAATAACGGTATGTAGCTGAATAAACTTGCTGACCTAAACTAATATTATCACAGTCACAAACACTGTAGGCCTAAACATTGAAAATGTAATAAGGTGGTTACATGAAAAGGTGAGTAAATAAGATTAACAGGTACGTAGGTTATTAGATACAACATATTAATTTTCCATTAAGTAAGTCGCTATGAAACAAGTAAATAGAGTATTTCATGGAAATATTATTTAATCCTAACCAACTATTAAATACAAGTACCAGGGAGCCGAGCTTCGCTCTATAAATATGTTGTAAAATGTTACAAAATGTTTAAAGTGGCATTTAAGATAATTATGTGAGGGTGAGACGTAAGAGCACAACGGTCTTCCCTTCCTTTAGGTCTTTTTTAAAACTTGATCCTCCTCGAGAATATTTGAGTAAAAGACGTATTTAAAATGTAAACAAGGAATTTAAAGTGGTGATAGACGTTTTTGAGTAGCAATTTTCCTTAGATAACATTTTTGATCTATATGTATATTTAGAAACGAAAGCTTTGTGTGTCTTGAATAGGCGTAAAGACGATTGGACCAATTGACAGGAAATTTTGTAAAACTGCACTTAATTTATCTAAGAGAAAGATTAAGATAGGCACATTCCTGTTATTTATAAGCTTCTGGGTTTTGCCCTAGTGGCCTTGCAGATTTAGGCCCTATCAAACGTTGAAATTTAAACGTGTATACAATAGAATTATCAAAATGCAAACTTTTTAATACGTTGTGTTTAAATTTCTTTAATATTTAATTCAATTTAATAATTTAAATAAACAGCTGTTAAAATTTTATTCTTCGAGGCCTTGGATTATTTTGGTAAATATTTATACCCAGCTAAAATTGTAAATTCTAGGAGCTGTTGGTAAAAACTATACATAACATAGTTTATTAAATTGTAAGACAAGTTGTTTACGCATTCCCAGAAGTCAAAACCCATAAAACCTTATATTTGATTGAAAGCTCCGCCCCAGACATCTTCAAAACTACCATGTCATTGTTATGAAAGCAAAATTTTAGTGATGAACACATAAAATCATTTAGGAATATTAATTAATAAACAGCTGTTCTCATGTAAAGTATTGAGGGAAGATTGGTATTAAAAAACTAAATGATATTGTAGACTTGATGCGAGTGAGAATAGCAAACGAACTCACCTAAAACACGTAACATTTCTCCGGTTGGCATTGCAATTTGAGTACCGTTGCAAAGCACGGGTAAGTCAGCTAATAATATCTCTAAATTTAAAGCACAATTGTCTTCATTTCTCAAACACCGATGTATAGAAATTTATTCAGAACCGAGTAAGTATGGATATCCCAACGAGGTTGAAATATATGTACAGTGGAGTGCTACTATCATAGCTAATTTTGTCGGCTGTTTATTGCTGCCATTTTACCAACGATTCCCGATATTTCTGTGGTAACAAGGCTTTCTTTGGTTTAACTATTCCTGTTTAACATCTACAGTCCATCTGCTTAGAAATTTTACCCTCAATACGAAGATTCTATTGTAACCAATCTCAAAAGCACGATCACAGACCATAAAATCAAAGTAATTTTAATGACAAACAACGATTAATCAGATGTTTTAAAAGTGTAGTCTGTGATTTTTGAAGCTTGTTGCGACTAATCTGAATACCTAAAAATGCGTAACTGAGGAAAGGGACTAAAATGTGGGTGGTTACCAAGAAAATGGCGGAAACCATGAGTAAAATAGAACGAATGATCAGAAGAAAAAAAATTAACATGCATTAATCACTCTATTTCTATTTAAACCTCGTTAAAATCCATAAAAAATTGTTCTGCCCTTGAAAACTAGAGAAAAGTAAAGCGGTGATACTATAGGCCTAAAGGATTACTTCTCCTTATTGTCACTGAAACGCTCTTTCTAGGTCAAAATGAGCATATTTATTTCGAAAAAATCAATACAAAAACAAACTTGTGAAAAATTATTTAGGCTGTCTGTTTTCATACAACCAATCAGCATAGTTCGTAAATAAAAATTACATCTTGGTGCTATATGTTTTTAAGGGTGGCGTTCTACTTCGCCATAAGGATGACTCTACTTATTTGTTCCTGTATACATTGAAGGTATTTATATGTTTTTAACTTATAAGTCTAATTATATGATTTACACCTAGATGATTTTCTCAATGGTAAAAATTTATTCACGATCTTGCTATGTGATCCAAGGTTTTTCGTTGTTTGCTTTTATCGCTCAATAACGAGTTTCCATTCGAGCTTTGAAGATTATGCCAAACTACCAATACAACTAAGAACTTTTTTCATTTCCAATACACGAACTGGCTACATGGTTAAAACGCGGTACTTACATTTCATAGAAAGTTTTATTATCAGGTGATCTCTCCAATGCTTTTCTTATGGCGAAAAATATTCCCAAGAATGTTTATTTGCCCTCCGGAACGGTTTTCCGCCTGTACTTTGCGAAATAATTTGTAACCACATAACCTACTACAAAACTTTCTTTTTGTTTAATTAATATAATGGGATTTTATCAAGATTAAATTGTTAATTGAATAATATGCTAAGGTTTTCTGATTTAATATTTAGTTAATCTAAGGATGTTTACCGAATTGTTACTGTCGGATAAAACAAAACAAAAAAAGAGCTGTATTAAAGTGTTTAATAAAAAATTCTTTAATAAAAATTCAGTTGTGAAATATAAAAAGATCAGTTTTTGGCCTCTTTGCTCCATAAAACCACGTCCGCATATATATTTTTTATTTTTATTTCCTCTGAACAACGAAACTTTTCTTAGTTACTTGAATGGTAAACTTTGTCAATTATTGCAATAAATAAAATACAAACTAATTTGAGTTAAACTTTAATTAAGATTCAAATCCGACTTGAAAGTTAAATTATTTTTTAAATAGCTGACTTAAGATAATAAATAAATCATACTCGATACGTTAAATAAAATTAAAAACATGATTGTATTTAATAATTTAACAAAATAATGTAGTTCAAGTTAGAGGTGCTACTATATTCTTAAAAAAATTGTTTTTATATTATAAATACATCATACTAGGGTAGACAACACTATTACACTAATTTTGGAGTAAATTCCGGTCTTGTGTTTATGATATACCTCAATTTTTCAGTAGATCAGTGTTTGTCTGTTGTCGTTCGGTGTCTGCTAATGCAGCTCGGTAATGATATTCGTGTTAAAGGAGTTGGATCTTAATGCTTCCTAATGGGGTCTCACATCAAGCCCCTCTTTTATTCATGACTCAGTCTAATTTGTTATTTTTATAAACTAGTATACGTGTTGCTCGAAATCGAGCAATTTATTTTAATACAATACAAATGTTACTTTATCTCTAAATCAATGACATCCGACCAATCCAATATTGTGAGTATCTGTAATCACCAAAAACAACACGTATTTACAGCTGATTATTAACACATGTTTAAGATGCTTTATTCAATCCCAATGTTATTTAAATGGGAAATTTTGGTATTTCAATGGTGGATAGCGCCTCTATTTTCAGTCCGATTCTCATCAGTTTTTGGCGGAAACAACTACAGACCAAGCCCTATCCAACGACACTAAAAACTTAAAAATCGGATGAAAATTGTAGGAGGAGTTCTCAAGACAAAAAAACCCTTAGCGTATTAAATATTTTTATAAATTCAAATATGTTGTAAAAAGCCAAATAATGTAGATAGTACGTCACATTCAAAATGAAACATTTAGTGTTAGACCCATTTCATTAAATACCCCCCGTCGCAGCAGACCTGCGTACTCAGCGAATTTCCAAATTAGTAATATTAATTTTGACCAGCTAAACTTGTAAACAAAATTTCATCACGCGCTCATAAATAGGGAAATAAATGTCTATTCTCCTTAAGATAACTATATGGAAAGAGTATGCAGGTATGCTGCCATGGGGGACACTAATAGTAGGTTTTTAGCATAGAAAAAATTTATTTCGACCTTATAAGGCCATATTGTAAGTTTCATCAATATCTGCCCATAAATAAAAGAGTTTGCCTATTCTCCATATGATTAACATGGGAAAAGAGTATGCAGGTTTGCTGCCATGATAAGTACAAAAACCAAGATTTTTTACCTTAAATGGATGAATCTCAACCAAATGAAGCTAAATACCAAGTTTCATCCAAAAATATTGGTTAATAAATGAAATATTAACACATCCTTATTCTCCATAAGATTAACATTGGAGCCCCAAAAGACAATGTACTGTCTTTAGATTTTGTAATATCTCGGTAACCAATGGAGATAGAGCAAAGCTTCAAAATACTAAATTGTGTGTTTTTTGAGCGAAATCCAATGGTCAGAATAAAAATTTAAAATTTTTAAAATTTACATATGAAAAATAGAAAAAACCCATTTTTGGGGTACAAAACACCCCAAAACTACCCCTTCCGGGAGGTCGATATGTCTGGTTTTCGAACTCATCCGAATAAACGTAGGATTACACATCTCTACCAAATTTGGTGTTGATTTGACCATTTTTACGAGAGTTATCGTGTCTAGGGACACATATATACATATATATATATACATATATATATATACATATATATATATATACATATATATATATATATAAATTTTAATGACTATTATTTTTGGTCTCTGGGTACCTCAAAACGAAAAAGTAACATGGTCCCGGGCTTAGGTCTTACCATGAGACCTACGGTAATAGCTTATTCCCCATGGGAAATTCGCTAAAAATATTTTATAAAATTTAAATACTGAAATTTTGATGCCATATGTTGAAAGGTGAGTGTGCAGTGCGTCGAATGACTTTCATAGTGATTTCCACAACCTGAATTATTTACAATTTCTTTCGAAGCCTGGCACAATTTTCCCCAAATGCAATGACGAGTTGACGCGAAAAATCTGCATAAATCGATGCAAAAGCCGAGTTTGGGGTGAAACTGGCGTGAGGGTTGGCAGTTACTGGGGTTGGCGTGGAGCGCTGCGGCAGACACCCTTGCCGAACCCTCAACCCTTCCAGCGCCAGTGCCCGACTGGTGATTGGAACGACATCGCAGAACTGTTAATTTGTCACTAATACTTGCAAATCACCTTTATAACTGTGATTGACCTTGTGATCTAAACTGTTTTCGGTGGCTAGTGACTAACAATAGTATGAGTACATTATATGATTCAGCTCACTTGGTGATTTCACCTAGATAGTTATACATTTATTACGTATGCCAGGAGAAAAATTCCGAGATTTTCAAACTATAGCATAGTCACAGTATCCCCAAAATTAATTAATTAACTAAAGTTGTGGTCACGACTGATTTCGTGACCATGAAATCAGTCGTGGTCAAATTACTGGCAATTTGACAACGTTGCCAAACTGCCAGTGGTTATTAATTTAATCATATGTTTTATATTTATGAAAAGTTTTTTGTCTGGTTTATTAAATAATACTGATTTTGACCATTTTATAGTATTTACATTCAACATGTGGTCTAGGCAACGCTGGATGCATCGAAGTACACCATTTTCGACAATCTCTCTCATCTCTTGGTTTCATGTGATAACATTGCGTTTTCAGTCACCCACCTGATTTTGTGGCTGCTATTGTAGATACTGTATATACTACTTATTATGTTTATTAAACAAGTTATAGTTAAACTAGCAATATAAACGAAAGTATACTATAAGTTTACAGTTTTTATGAAAAAAGTACGTGATGAGTATTGTACTTGAATAAATGATTTTTTTCTCTATTGACAATAAAAAATAGTGTAGGGTAGTAGCCTTTAAAAAGTTATAAATATTCAAGCAAGATTCAAAATGATATTGTAAGTACAAAAGGTTAGTAGACTTCAGGAATCGAAGTGAAAGAACTTAATCACTGCAGTAGCTGTACCATGCAACCAATTAATAATAAAATATAGAAGGTCTCACCAATGGACAAAATTGTTAAGAAAGTTTCGGTCGACGTAGTAGAGCACACTCCACCGTGAGAGTGCGCACGAGACCTGTTAGTCAGTTTACATTCTGACTTCGTTGAAGATGGTCACCATCAAAGATCTCTCTCGCCCACACACGACACCCACAAATCATGCATAACCTATGACAGTTTTACATAACTGGACCTATTCTCACAATTGATGGAGGAACACTTTCATCCTCCGATTACTTTAGTGCTCATTTGTAACTCAAAGTAAATAAATTTGAAAATAGTGGGATGCCATGAAGCTTTTTTTTCAAATAGTCTAGTAAAATAAGCTAAAAAATAACTGAACCCGGAAGTGAGTGCAAGCTAATATATTTTGACCGATTCTTATGTAAAATTACCTGAGAAAAACGATGGTGAAAACCACTCTCCGACTCTGTGCTCGCCTGCTATGGCCAATTTTTCAAAATGGTGGCTGTAGTTTTATAAGTTTTTGCTGAATATCTTTTGAACCGTTAAAGAGAGCTAAATTTTGTAAATTAGTAAACTTTAGAAAATACAATTTTTTACATTTTGATATATAATATGTATAGGTTTTTTTTACGGGGTTTTATATATAAATTTTTACTACTGGGTCTCCAGATACAAAAAAAAACCCATTCATTAAAATTTTTATATCTGCATATATATACTTATTAAGACACATATATAAATATGTACTTAAATTCCGTGAAGCCAGTAAACCTGTTAACGAAACGTCCGATTTTTAGCAAACTTGACATGAAGGTGTAGGACTAGGTATATTTCCATTATTTATGTAGTTTGGGATTATCAGACTATGGGAAAAGGGTGATACACAGGTTCAAATTTGTCTAAAATAAGCTTAAACCCTGATTTTGGGCCAATTTGAGACAAATTTGAACCTGTACATCACCTTTTTCCCATAGTCTGATAATCCCAATCGACATAAATAATGGAAATATACCTTCATGTCAAGTTTGATAAAAATCGGACGTTTCGTTAACAGGTTTACTGGCTTCACGGAATTTAAGATACATATTTATATATGTATCTTAATAAGTATATATATACAAATATGAAAATTTTAATGAATGGTGTTTTTGGTATCTGGAGACACTGTATTAAAAGGTTAACACGGTTAAAGGCTTATATCTAACTTTTGGCACCACCGAAATATGGATTTCCCAACTGGAATACGCTTCTGTGGCTTGGTCACCACACCAGCAATTCCTTTCTGATGAAGTTGAGAGTGTCCAAAGAAGATTTATAAGATTAGTTGGTGACCGCCTTGGCTACAATTACCTTAATGTGCCCTTGGGGGATGTAACAAGACTGCTTAACATCACCACTTTAAGCATTCGTAGGGCTGTTACTGACCTATCATTCCTTTTCAAATTGGTCAATGGTCTCGCTGACTGTCCATCGCTCCTTGGAAGAATTGACTTCAGAGTTCCCTCTCAGACTAGGTCTAACGAAGTCTTTGTCAGGCGACATCGCTCTTCAAACTACGATGCCAACAGCCCAAGCCCGCCTTCACAGACTTGGGAACCTGTCCTCTTCTTTTCCTGACATCTTCAATGGAAGCATCTACACTTTCAGGAAGGAGATCACCTCTAACTTGTCTCGGCTAGTTTAACCCCCCTTCCAGTTTCATCAGTTGCTGTGAACATTATTATCATTCGTTGATGTCAAATAATAATTACGCCACGTTGTGTTTGTTATTTATTGTTTATTGTTATTTATTGAGAGTTATCTATGTTATTCATCGTTAATAGTTATCAATGTTTTTATTGTTAATAATAGTATCATTGTTATCGTTCGCACATGTCATTCATTGTTATTGTTTGAAAATGTTTATCGATTGTTATTTATATAATTATTGTCATTCATTGTACATTGTTTTTCACTGCACATTGTCACCTATAATTACTATTGCACACTCTAACTTCATCGTATACCAATCTTGTCACCATTGTCACATTAATGTGTATTCAAATTTCTCAATAGGAGGATGAATGTATAATCACGCCTATGTAAAATGGAGACTATCCGTTGAAATAATAAATAAATAAATAAAAGAAATTCACTTCAAAGCCCACAATTGAAAGTAGCTTTAAAGAGCAATATCACTTTTATTGAATATAACAACCAATACATATAATACTATATACCAAAATGTGCAACATTTTATTTTCTAAAGATTACTAAATTACAAAATTTAGCTATCTTTAACGGTTCAACAGGTATTCAGAGAAAAAACTACAGACGCCATTATGAAAAACTGGCCGTAGCAGGCGAGCGCACTGTCGGAGAGTAGTAGACTTTTCGCCATAGTTTTCACAGGTAATTTTACATAAGAATCGGTCAAAATATATTAGTTTTCAATTACTCCTGGGTCGAACTATAATTTGACTAGACTAAAAGAGATTCGTTATTTTAAGTTATTAATCCGTCTATTGTTATGCTTTAACTTATTATAGACTTTAAAACTTCTAAAGCTAGATATTCTTATGCAGATATTTTACTTAAACATTTGTTAACACAAGTAAACTATAGTTTACGAATGATTAAATAAAGTATAGTTTATTTGTGTAAACATATGTTTAATAAAATATCTCCATAAGAATATCTACCATTAGAAGATTAAAGTCTATAATAGGTCAAAGCGATTACAATTGACGGATTAATAATAATAAATAAAAATAACGCTTCTCTTTGATAAAAGCTTTCTAAGGCAGGGCGCGCATTACTTCGGAATCGGCTCGGCCGGAATCGGCTCGGATGCTGGAGCGAATGGTCAAAATGCCGACGGCAAATGCCGATCCGTGCCGTGCCGTCCCGATGCAGTGCGCGCATCGCATTACATTACACGCAAAGCAAATTTAGGCAGGGCGCGCACTACTTCGGAATCGGCTCGGCCGGAATCGGCTCGGATGACGGAGCGAATGGTCCTTGGTCAAAATGCCGACGGCAAATGCCGATCCGTGCCGTGCCGTCCCGATGTAGTGCGCGCGTCTCCATTAGATTACACGCAAAGCAAATTTACTCACTGGGCCGATTCCGGCCGAGCCGAGCCGATTCCGAAGTAGTGCGCGCCCTACCTTACTCACTGTGCCGATTCCGGCCGAGCCGAACCGATTCCGAAGTAGTGCGCGCCCTGCCTAACGTTAAACCAAATAAGTTAGGAAAAATTTGTAACCTATATCGTACAACACCCATATGGCGACAAACCCATAAACTCGCCCTCGTGGAGTTTACGAGGAAAATGAACAATATCAGAATTTGATTCAATTTAGTATGAAATTATGGTATTGTTTGATACCTGCACTGGGAAAGTATCCTATATTTACTTAAAACAATTCCATAACTGCAAACCATCCTCGTTCCGATGGTTTTTATTGGATAATAAAAAAATACCTTATTTTTTTGGAAATTTACTGAGTCAGCAGGTCTGCTGCGACGGGGGTATTTTTTGCATTTATTGATGCAAATGACTGGATCGCAGGATAGACTGAAATCATCGAAAGTGACTTTTTGAGTAATAATAACCGTTAAGGTTGTGCATGCAAATTTGTTTCCAATTTTTGCCTTCAAATACGTTTTACGTTGTAAATATGATGTGCAATTTTAATTTTTTATTTTGGACAAATACTTTAAGGGCTATGGAAGGTCAGAAGCACTAAAATATGTATATTTTGGTAGAATTCTTAAAAGAAACCTATTTTGTCTACAGATGTGAAATGTTCGTGGTATGAGATTAATTCATCTTTGAAACCTAACACATATTTAATTATATAAAAAAAATAAACTAAACATTTACTGAAAAATTATATTTTATTTGCTTGGAGTAAAATGGACTTGAGTTTGAATTTATGTCATTTTGAAGAAAAATCTTTAAATCTTCTATAGTATTAGGATTTTGTTAGATCAAAAGAGTATTTTCATTAACAGCGAGTATACAGTTGGTACGACATTTTTACGTGGTGACGTTGGCAGCAAGCCTGGTGGCGTTGCCAGAATGTGAGGAAGGCGGGCATTTTACGATGACAATAACATCGAATCAGCTGACCTAGAGCAATCACCACTGGCCTAGGTACCTCCTGAGGACAAACAGCCAACGGAGATCTATCACTATAGCTTATAGAGGCAAAACTGCACATAAGTCCTATTTGTTTTAGAAATTCAGGAACCATTTATGAAACATTCTAGTGGAGTAATATCTATTAAAACTGAAGCTGTAATTTGATTTAGATGAGTGCATTTTTAAACACCCTGTATCTGTTAATTCACCGCTCTTAATAAACGCGTGATTATGGTGGATGTAACAGTTTATCTAGTTTATACGATTTACCTAGCATATGTTTTCTGCTCGTTTTGTGTCATTCAAACTGTTAAATTTAGTTATCACTGAGACTTTCGGCTGATGGTGGAACAGTGTGAGTCTTTTACACATTGTGACGCATTAAAACAGGACACTTAGTTAATTGCTAACTATGAATCCTGTAAAACCCGAATGGCTTAGCACTTTCAATTAGCAAGGCTGCAGCTCTCAGTAATACTGTAAACACATACCTTGAGTCACACAAACTCAGAACAAAATTAATATTAGTATATTGAAGTAAGTTAGTGGGATGTTGTGATAGCCATCGGCCTTCTGGTCCCTAAAGATAGCGATTAGTCAAGAATGGGGACCGGCCCGTGTCACGATCATAGAACTATAAACATAGTTTATAGTTCTATGGTCACGGCATGAGAAGTAGTCCCCAATACAAACATTTGATAATGGGGAAACCCCGTGGGGTAAAACATCCATCGTCAGACTTGGAACCCCGGCAGCTGGATATGGAAGATTGATGTCATGTACTCGTATTATTTAATGACTCGGTTAATTTATCTAATTTTACTTCAAATTAATAAATTTGCGATTTCCCAAAACACGTTAAACTTTGTTAACAAGTTAAACTTTGTTTAGTTCAATATTAAACATATTGTCAACTTTGGTTTGAACTTGGGTATAGGCTTGGAGAAAGCGAACCTTAAAATTCATAAATATCATGCTGACCACATATTACCGACCAGCTAATGACCGAATCATAGAAAAGTAACTATTAAACACTATTGACCAGTTATCCGGCTGTGCGCAGTAGCAGTCATAATAGAACTATTATTATTGCATTCAAATGCGGCACATGCTTCAGTGTTGATCAATCCGATCGTGCAGGGGTGTACACGCGATCCTCTGACACTAGCGTTCAACGACAACTCAAATATTCGCGTAGTTGGTGTTTAAGTCCCTCAACCATTGTTCTGTGCCTCTTTTAGGCAAAACATTCTACTCGGGTTCTATTGTCGTTGTAATCACCCGAAATTCATGGAACATATTATCAAGCTCTACACAAACCTTACTTAGTCGAGGATATTTATTCGGTTATTTAGTCGAGGAAATTTGGGTATTTTTAGAAGTTACATGAATATTACTTCTTTCGTACAGCTGGATTATTACTGAAATGTGTCTCACTTACAATAATTGTTTAAAGCAGCTTCAACCTTTTGTAAAAGCATTGAGCCAAAAGAAGGTCTCACTGTTGTTACTGGTGGATAAGGAAACCCCGACCAAACTAATAAAGTACTGCTAAAGTACTGAAGTAAAGGTCACTGCTGTGATTCTTTCAAGAGTTTAGGCTTAATGACTTTTCCAAGCCTGTACTTCTATGAGACTGTAATGTATGCCAAGTGGCATGACCAAATTTTAGTCCCTCCAAGACATTGTTATAACACTAGAAATAGAAATGTAAGAACTGATGTAATGCACAACTTAAAACTTTTTGAATCCAAACCAAATGCTGGGGCTAAGTTTTTCCAAAAACTGCCAGTTGAACTCAAACCAGTTGAGAACAAAAACATCTTTAGGCGAAAGCTCAAATCTAATCTCGTTTAAAGTTGTTTATATAAGATCGCATAACTTTAGTTTTGAGTTTTTACAACCAATTTATAATTTTTCCTTTACATTTTTCCCCATCCTTGGAACCTGACTTGTCTCGTGTCACTACGTGGTCAATTGGGCCTACTCTTCAGAAGTAATAAGTAAGTAAGCCTGCTTCTAAAGGGCATTTCTTGCAAGTCCCCTGAAGGGTGAGCGATATAAAAAAATAAATAAATGGGAAAAATGAGACCACTCCTGTCCACTCATATTCCTCAGCTTAGCGTCTACATGCTTGAGGTTAATATCAACCCCCAGCTGTACAGAACATGAACGGATAATGAGGTGTGGGAAATTCGTTGTATTGGACAGCTAAAACCACATGCTATGATGACTTCGTTTGCTGTCCTGGCAACCATGAAACTCCGCACCAAAACCTGTCCTTGGCCAAACATCATTGAAGACTTATTACTGATAACATATTGAGGCTGTAATTTTCTGATACTTAAAATAAATCTCAGGTAGACCTAAGTGTTTTTTATAATATGTGTAATAATATGAATGGTTGTGAGAGAGACATTAGGTGACGTATTTAAACTGCAGAAAACATTCATTAGTAACTTCGTTTCAGTTTTTGCCTTGCAGGGAAATATAGAAAGTAATAGAAGAGAAATAACTATAGCATACTACAAAAAACCAATTCAAATCAATATATTAATAGGCAAGCATGTTTCTTTTCCTCCTTTTTTCTCAGCTTGTGCGCAACGTAGAGGAAATCCACGCATACCGTTAAAATGGTAGTGTGTTGTATATGAGCAGAATCCTATTATAATTCACATCGGTACCCGGGGCTGCACCCTACAAGACTTTTTAAAGTTTCTATGTTAATCTTAAGGGAGATGGATAATTGTTTGAGTAATTAAGACAGCTGTTGTAATAACAGATGCTACCAATTCAGGAGAACATATGTTAGTAGTGCAAAATTGGGGATGCTGGCTCAGTTCAATGACCCCTGAGGAATGTGCTGAGTCACGGTGATGACATCATCGATGACGTCATCGATGACGTAATCAATGACGTCACCGTCAATTACGTCATTTCTGTGACGTCACACCCATGACGTCACAAAAATGACGTGCTGATGACGTCATCACCCCTTACGTCACCAAGATGACGTCACTGACGTCATTAAGGTCAAGGTCACGCCGAAACTTAAAATTTTTTGGCACTTTTACCGTTTCTCGCAGTACGAGCCAGACCGAGCCAGGCAACATGGATTACTTCAGCTGACTAGCAGTTGTATTTCTTGTTCTAACCATTGTAGATTATGTTATGAGCTCAGTAACAAGATAGGATTTTTTAAAACACAATTTGAATGACCTAGAAACTTCCCCCTCCACTGCTTTGCTACCCCCACCACTTGACTATTGGTATACATGAGACACCGCAATTGGATACCTCATTCCATCTTCAACAGCCAAACCTACAACATCAACAATGGCAAACCTACCAACAGATGAAAGATGTCCTCACGCATGCTGTGACTTCGTACACGAGTTAGAGAAGAGGATGCAAGAGAGGGCGATAAGAAGAAAGCAGATCCACTCAGAAAATATCATTATAGTGAACGGTTATCTTTTATTGTTCGGCCTTATTATGGTTGTACTGTTCATACTGTACGGCATAGTTACATGTGTCGGCAAGGTTTCGAAAGAAAACGCCCGCCACCATCAATTGGAAAATTTCAATGTTACTTTGTAGGTTTTCTTTTTTTTTTAACTACGTTTGGATGACCTTGAGACTTCCCCCACTACTCCACCACATCCCCCCCACTACTTCACCATGTTCCTGCATGGGCCTCACATCAAGCGTCATTCCTTGTTCGGCAGGCAACCATGGCTGACAGCATCATCACCCAGGCTGACTCCACTACTGATGTTGGAACAAGTACAGGTTGGACACTGTCGATCGACAGTGTGCACTACTTAGAAACAATTTGTGCAAGGATGAAAGAGATACTCCGGAACAACCCTGGGATTATAATTCAGATGAATTTCAACTATGATTGGTCGCAAGTTGGATTGTGGCGGGACGATGACGGCCAGCACTCACCACAATATTCACCGATGTCGCCGATTTACCCGTATGGTGAATCTGATGTGGATGAAGATGTGGGAGACAACGCAAATGAAGATGTGGGGGAGAACGTAGATGACGAGGTTGATAAGGAACAACCTTTTTTAAAATCCAATTTAAATGACCTGGAAATTTCCCCCTCCTCTTCTTCTTTTTTTTAAACCCAATTTAAATGACCTTGAAATTTCCCCCTCCACTACGATTAGGTCTTCCCCCTCTACTTTTCAATACTGTTACAACAGTCTGCAGCTCACTTCATTCCTTGCTTAGCTACCATGGCGGACAGGACTCTATCTCAAGGTGACTCCACTACTGATGAAGAATTTCCATTTTGGTGGACTGTTCATTTGCACGACGCGGCAGAAGTTGATATGTTGCAACAAAAATTGATATATGTTTTCAACGAAAACGTTAACTTTGAATGTAAACTGGATATAGATTTTGATGCTAGAGGAGTCTGCGCAGAAGCTTCAACTTCCACCCAACCTCAACCGAGAGATTTTACACATCTCTACACACCTATTGCATCGGAGGATATAACTATCGCTGAGGCTGACTCAACTACGAGTGACGCTGAGCCGACACATTGGGTGCTCATCATTGACACTTTGTCCAAGGTCGAATTGGTGTGTAACAAGTTCAAGGAGATGATGGTAGAAGATCCCGGCCTTCGCTTCAAGATAGAAATCTATTTCGTCTGGGGAGCACCTGCGCGGGACTCTTCGTCTGACAGCTCTCCAAGTACTACGGACGAGGAGGAGGAGGACGACTAGTCATCTTTTTTAAAACTTGATTTGAATGACCTTGACCTTTCCCCCTCCACTGAGTTTATTTAAGCTGCACTCTCACTGACTACAGCATCATTTCATCGTGCACCTTCACCGCAGCAACATGGAGAGTCAAATCAATTACTGTTGCGAACGGAAATGTTTTTCATGGCCGAATGACATTGATGTGGTGGATGGCCTGGCTTGTAAACAATGTGAAGCTTTTGGTCAATGCATGTGTAAGTGCAAGTCTTGGAAGAAGCCGAAACCGGAGTTGAAGACATTCCATGTGTACCAGATGAGAGGGCATATGTACTCTTGTTGCCCTGAACGTTGCATTGAATTTAAACTAAAAGTCTAACCGGCTGCAAATTTTGCAACAACAATTTCGCGGGATTTTGCAAACATTATTTAGGAGCATGTCGGTACAGATCGACTTGGCATACCGAAGCACTAACTATCAATGAAATCGCTATAGAATCACAAGAGTAGTCTTTCTACTCTTTGACTTTTTTAAAACTTCGTTTGGATGACCTTGACCTTTCCCCCTCCACTCGCCTTAGTTTATATAAGCTCCATTCTAACTGACCACAGCATCACTTCATCGTGCACCTTCACCAAAGCAACATCAGGTATGGAAAGTAAGCACGTTTCATGTTGCGAGCAGAAGTGTTTGGAGGAGCCGGGCGTCGTCTATTGTGGGAAGAAGTGTTTGGAGGAGGAGCCGGGAACACGCTATTGCTCTCGAAGTGTTTCCTCTTACCAAGATGGCAGGTGGACGGGTTGGCGTGTCGACAATGTGAATCCTTCGGATGTTGCAGATGTAGATGCAAGAAACAACAGCTGTCACCACCAGAACTAAAGACTTTCAAAATTTACAAGTCGAAGTACTTCTACACTTGTTGTCCGCAGCGTTGTGTTAAGTTTCACTTCTCTAATCTCACCAGTTGTCGGAAGTGCTACGGACAACCTGATGGATGGTGCACACATTTTCTGGACTCCTGCCGCTACAGATCGGATTGGTTTACAGTTCCGTTGGAAATTGATGAAGTCGCCCAGGAAGCACAAGAGTAGTCCTTCTACTCTTTGACTTTTTTAAAACTCCGTTTGAATGACCTTGAAATTTCCCCCACCACTTCTCATATACCTAGAGCACGCAGAGGCGGACAGTCAGTCGCTCGGTGACCGTCGTGGGGTGCGCATCGGTGTCGGCGCTCTGTTGTTAAGTTTTCAAAGTCAAAGTAATATGAAATTGGGGTTGTTGTGCTTGTTCAATGGCCTCTGAGGACTAGTGGATGACGGTTTAGGCAAGGTCATGTTACAAACTCGGGTTTAACTAGGCACTTTTGCTGTTTCTCGTTGCAAATTCGCTCCAAGTCGTCAAGGTCACGGGGACTCTGACTAAAGTACGGAGCGTAGTGCGAGAAACGGCAAAAGTGCCAACAAATTTTAAGTTTCGGCGTGACCTTGACCTCAATGACGTCAGTGACGTCATCTTGGTGACGTAAAGGGTGATGACGTCATCAGCACGTCATTTTTGTGACGTCATTGACGGTGACGTCATCGATTACGTCACCACCGTGACTCAGCACATTCCTCAGGGGTCATTGAACTGAGCCAGCATCCCCAATTTTGCACTACTTATGTTTAAGTTATAAAACATTTTAAATCTAATTGGCTCAAGATGAACTAAGTTTTTCGTCGAATTTCGACCAGTGGGCGATCCCTAGTGATTAATAAGAACAAATTAAGTTTAACAAACCTATAACGTTATCGGTTTATCGCAATCAATTTTCGCCTTTACGAACCGGAATCTATTAAAAAAATCCGTCTCTTGTGGAATTTAATAATAGACTAAGTTTAAATACTTTAATAGTAAATACTCTTATATCTCTGATTTTTTGAGGGGGGGGGGTGGGGGAGAAGAAAGAGTGCTTTTACTCACACAGGTGGCCAACCTGTAGTGTGGGACTCGAAAAAAGCCAAAAGACTACAAACCAAAAGAACTACCCTTTCACTTTCGGACACTAGCCTGGGATCAGTTATCACATTACATCAGAACTATGCTGGCTTTGGTTTTTGCCCTTTTGGGCTCACTCCCTGTCCAGCCGTTAATTTTCCTAAAGATTAGGGCAGCAATCCTGTCAAAACCTGTCTTAATGGATCAGATTGGACTTTTTGAACGAAATGCGACAAGCAACTCCAGTTGTCCTCACCCTCCAGCATGTTCAGGCAGACCAAGTCCACCGACAGCACTCTAATATGTCGTGTGGCCTCCAGGCTTCATCTGGAAAGTCCGGGCAATAAATACAGTGAAGTTAACCGGTCTTGCTCATCCTGTACGGATACGGCTGAAAATAGCCATGACACGCCAGGAATTGAGTCAGGAAGTAGACCACCTCTCCATGCCACCGTCCCACTCAGGGTTGGAAACGCTTGATCAGTTTTTCAGTTCATCGACCGCGATTCTCCAGCTCCCAGCTCTTCTGCAATGTCTCGTAGGTTTGTTGACGTTATTGTGTTCTTGCCCTGGTCCTTGACGATATCATCTAAGTAGTCCTCCTGAGAGTATATCCCAGCCCTCTGATTGGTCGAGAGCAGGTCACGTGACCGATGACGTCATCACGCCCCGCCTTCTGATTGGTCGAGAGCAAGTCACGTGACCGATGACGTCATCAGGCCACGCCCCTTTTCCAAGATGGCGGTTTTCTAGACCACGCCCCCGGCGGCGGGAAATTACCTCACTTTTACCACGTGTTTGACCACGTGATCCAAGATGGCTTCCTAACCTCACTTTTGCCATGTGTTTGACCACGTCTGTAACTACGTGAGTCAGGAATAAAATTTTCACTGTGGACTGCCGGGGTTTGAACCCGGGCCGCCAAGTTGGTGCGCCGCAACGCTGACCACTAGGCTACCACACTGTTGTGCTGAGAGCTTTGTATTGTGTCTGATGGCACAGTAGTTTGACGATTTACACAGAACGTATGGTCTTTGACTATAAGAGTGTATTACTATCATTGGAGCTTTTAGTTTTATAATTCTCCACCAGATTGAAGCACTCGTAATTTTATGATTACACCACCTTTGAGTTTTCTTGTAATGATTCCCCACCAGAGTGTACCATGAGAAATTTTCATGTTGTAGTTTTACGATTCTCCACCAGATTGTAGCACAGATGGCCTAGTATTGAGAACCCCGTGATTAATATAGGTTTTCACCTTGAGTGGTAGCTGGATGTTGCTTAGAACAAAAGTAGACAAGGGTAAATGAGAACATATTTTGTGATTAACATAGATGATTTATTAAAATCTATTTAAAAATACAAACATTAGGTGCGGAGCCTGAGGGGCTTTCAGTTACATGCATCTTGTATCCTTCATTGACCATTATTTCCAGATCGCTGTCTTCTAAGACCTCGTTGTACTTGTTCGGCAGGAACACCGATGTCTTCATGTCGTTATCCTGGATCTCCAAGACGACAGCCATCCTCCCGAAGCGTGTAGTGACTCGTCGGGCTCCGACGATCAAAACCTCCGGGCGTCCAACGAGGTCTTTAAGTTGAATTGTCTCCTGGCTTTTGCTGAGAGCAACTAGCTTTGCGTCGAGCGACATCTATAAAACACAACATTATTAAAAACGGTTAAACACACACACACACACAGAGAGAGAGAGAGAGAGAGAGAGAGAGAGAGAGAGAGAGAGAGAGAGAGAGAGAGAGAGAGAGAGAGAGAGAGAGAGAGAGAGAGAGAGAGTGAGAGAGAAATCATAACCTACCATTAGATTTTAAAGATGTTTACTTGTGAAGTCTTTCTAATGCAGATATTTCAGTAACTCGCATTATATAAATGAAAATTAAACTAGCAATAAATATGGCTAGTACAAAAAGTCTATCAGACAATGAAATTATCGAGCAAAAGGCCATGTTTGTCACATCTGTCTGTTACATAATATAGCTCTCGCATCATAGCACTAACTAAAACTCTTATGTACTCACGGTTATATGTAGGTGTCTAGTAGCGGTGACTCGTCAGGAGTAGAGCTGAGAGCAGACTGATTCCATGCTGTGCAGCAGGGCTTTTATACCGGCGGTCAGGCTCCCCACCACAATTGCTTCTGGTTACGTAATTTAGCTAAATGTTTACTACATGTTTTTGATTGATTACTACTTAAAAAAATAATCGTAATCTGCCTAGCGCAGTTTCCCTACACACAGGACATCTATGGATGCGGAAAGCACACATGGGACAAAATACATGACCGCAAGAGCGCAAAACAATCGTTGGTCGACGGTCCAGACAAACCCTGCATACATTTGTGTCCGTTTCAAATTGTTCGGCTCGCATTTGCGTGGGAAGCGGGTTAAATGGAATCACCCCATGGCTTTCAGCCAGACGAGCCATCCTTTCGCTACAAGCACCGAGGGGCCTACTTATACGATTATACAGATCCCGCCATATTGTCGGGGCTAGGGCGAGACGCTGTTCATCATTTGTTTCTACAAAAAAGTAATTTAGCATCCCCAATGTCCCTGCTAATTCTAGCATCCACTCTGAGAGAATGTCGATGACCTCCGATGATTGCCACTGAGGGAACAAAGCAGCTTCACTCTGAAAAGTAAAAATT
Source organism: Neoaliturus tenellus (assembly GCA_030545055.2). Taxonomy (NCBI): domain Eukaryota; kingdom Metazoa; phylum Arthropoda; class Insecta; order Hemiptera; family Cicadellidae; genus Neoaliturus; species Neoaliturus tenellus. The sequence continues at coordinate 73,935,672 of CM061535.1, read as the reverse complement.
GTATTAGTTTGTGAGTTAAAACACACACACACACACACACACACACACACACACACACACACACACACACACACACACACACACACACACACACACACACACAATTATTTAACAATATACTTACTTGTATCAAACTGTCAACACGTATACATTCAGCGTGTAGTAGGACTGCGAGGATGCTGCCACCCATGGTGTTGTCAATGGTACTCAAACAAAGACGACAGGCTCCAGTCAGACGTTGTCTGTTTTGACATTCAACCCTTTCAGACTGTCTTTGAATATTATTTTCATGCTGTAAAACATAAAATAGTAATGTTAATGAAACAATAAATAACAATTAAACATAGTTGTACACATGCGGAATTATTGTAACCCACCGGTGAGGAAAATTGAAATAGTCTTCGGCGTGGTGGAAACTCCTCAGAAACGTGATGGGTTGGATTTCTGCCAGGAGAATGGAGAAGCCTTTGTTGAGATTGATTGTTTGACTCGTTAAAAGTTACCCCTCTTGCCTGTAATATAATAATTTTAAATTACTATATAAAAAGTTAATTTATATATCATATAAAATATTTAGTTTTACTTATACTTACTATAGGCTCGTTCAATCTTTGTCGACGAGGAAGAAACTGAAATGGATCCGGCGATGGTTGACTCTGTCTATGGTGTGGTGATGCAGAACCAGTTGAATGTTCCATTAATTCTTGATGGTCCGGAGTTCTCAACTGTAACAATATTGATAAATTGTAAAAAACTGTTAAATATGGATAGAATTAAAAAAAGCAGTGGTCTTTTGAAAAATTACTTACATTATTTGTTTGAATGTTTCGCATGATGGATCCCCCATGTCTTGTTTCTGTGGATAGTTCTGATAGTGGAGGGCGAGGGGTGACAGGGCGAACAGGGCGATTAGCACCAGGTGTTCTCCTTAATTGGTCATCAAGCTCTTCCCTGCTGGAACCGTAGACCCTTGGAAGATTAAGACGATTTCTTCGCGGGGTTGATGTTTGAAGCCCTTCAGCCCTTTCAACAGCCGTCAAAAGCTCCTCGTCCGACGAGAACATTCTGTAAATCTATAAGGAAATAATTATTGTATTGTAAACACACACACACACACACACACACACACACACACACACACACACACACACACACACACACACACACACACACACACACACACACACACACACACACACACACACACACACACACACACACACACACACACACACACACACACACACACACACACACACACACACACACACACACACACACACACACACACACACACACAGTTGATCTACTTACATTTCTATCTGGAGGCGTGCATGAAACATGAGCAATGATTGCTAGGAGAATTACTAGCTTCATGACTGATAGTGGATGCACAAAGCTCGTATTTATATAACAGTTTTACACACATTATCTCTGACCCTATTGACCCAAGTTTCCAAAGCATTGTACAAATCTTAGTTGGTTTGTTAATCGTATAGTTATAACCTCCGGGGTGACAGTTGCATTTAAAAGTAGATTACTTGGAAGTGGTAAAAAAAAGTTGACCCAAGTTTCCACACCACAGTAGACCATATAGGTCAGGCTGTACGGGTCTCGGCGCGTTCTTTTTGTTAACCCAGAGCATCACCAGGAGTCCTAGCCTCTGGGGTAAGGGGCCCCAACAACGCCCACTTACGGTGGTAGCCAAACCAAAAACCAAATTGCTACCTCCCTGTAACACAATGGAGTTTTTAAAACCTCCGTGGGCCGGGTCAGTCTCCCAGTCACCCGCGGAAGTATGCTACTTAAATCTATTTAACGACCACTGATGATCCGTTCAAGTCATCACGGGTGAGCCCTCAACCGAATGCCGAGCACACCCGCCCCTTTACTAAACACCCTCAGTGGTATACTATGTACATTGATTTACAACCTTCCACCAGTCCGTTCAAGCCATCACGGGTGAGCCCTCAACCGAATGCCGAGCACCCCCGCCCCTTTACTAAACACCAGTGGTGAGGTATACTACTTACAACTATTTACAAATCTCCACAGGTCCGTTCAAGCCATCACGGGTGAGCCCTCAACCGAATGCCGAGCACCCCCGCCCCTTTACTAACCACCGGTGGAGATTTATTCATTTTCCATATACTTGTGATCGGTTAGGAATTTGCCACTAACATTTTGATACAAAGCGATGTTGTCCCAGTCAACCTTATCAGAAAAGTCATGAATAAATTGTTCTGATAGAAACTGATATCTGCTGAGAACTTCCCAGGCTGCACTGTCAAAGCTGAGTGCCATTTCTCTAAGGAAGATTTCGGAAAATAATTTCTTACGTAATATTTTTGCCCACGTGACTTTGTGGAAATATGTTCTCAGCATATCAAGAGAGAAATCATAATACTCGGAAAGCAAATTCCAATCTAAAAACCGATCAAATTTCATAATAAAACTGTCTGTCATCACACCGATGGGAGCTTTCGGCTCCTTTGAAAGTAACTGCCACGCAGACTCCATTGTGAATGAACAAAATTAATTAATACTTCTGGTTTTATAGATGCTGTTGAAAGGACACGGCACTTTGTAGTGCACACTTTGTGTCACAATTCCTGTGTTTAGGTATTAGACAGTGCACTTCACACGATTCACTACGATTCCAAGTTATTTCCCTGACATCGTGGTGAAACTCGCGTAAAAACTCGCACTTTTCAAGACCGTTGGTGTAGATAGTTTCAAAAGGTCTACACAAATCACGAATAATTTGTTCGTCATACGGGACACCAGGGTCATCCCATCTCATGTGATGGAAATGACGAGAAAGCCAACGAGCGGTTCGTTGCATTTTTGAATTTAAATTATGAAAATAATACGGAGTCTGGAATATTATCTGACTCTGTATATATTTTCCGACAATAGACAGTTCTTTAATAATAAAACGATTTTCGTTATCTTTGAAACCATGAAACTCAACTACCGCCTCCATTTTTTGACCTTTGCACCTCGTCCAGTAAACGGTCGGCAATGAGACTGGGCAGACTTTCAGGTTTCAACACGTCCTCCGAACCTGTAATAATGTCATGAATGTACTGTTGAATAAAAAGTTCGTTGTAAAATAACTCGTTAATGGCCCTGTGCACGATAGGAAGGTAACTCAAAAACTGAACCCACTCACTTTGATCAAGGGTTAAAGTATGCTCCCCATCATAGAGGAATACACAAGATTTGCCAAAAATATTTTTCACTTTAATATCCTCTCCTCCATCGAGATTCACATAAAACTTGGTTTTATTTCCCAATGCATTTGTAATTTCATTGAATCGTGGTAAAAACTGATTGAATGCATCTAAAGACCAAAATGTTGACCCTTTACGCCCTTTAAATAAAATACCTAAACTTGTTCCCCTATTTTTAAAAATACCAATAATCACGCATTTGGTTAGTTCAGTGTTTAAAAAGTGAACAGTTTTCAAAAAAATACCATTTAAAATATCAATTGGTTCCTTACGCCGAGGAAAACGAATTAGGTCTGTGTCCATACTTACCTCAGCTGCCAAAGTTTCACCACGCACCTCTTCACTGGTCGACTCCATGGCTACAACTGAACTATTTACACAATTACACATAATTACACTCACTGCTCCTCCCCTTCATCGCACAAATATTCCCCCTCCCCCTCGGAATATACTTTTACTCGTTCTGTGTCTGGTAGTAACGGGATGACATTAAAATCTTCTTCTTCTTCTTTATCAACATCATCCCCATTTATGTAAAAATCCTTTAGCGATACATAGTCACTGTTATCCTCATTGTATTCTCCATTAATGTAAAAGTCAAATTCAATCCATTCGTTTTTATCGAAAAAATCCACCTTTTCAAGGTCACTGGATATGCCAGTTTGTTCTAAATCACCGACTGTAAGAGGTTCTACCAGAATTGTGTCAAAATTTCCATTCGATTCCACATCTAAAACTAATGGTGTTCCATCATATTCAATTCGCCCGACAACTGAATTATCTCTTACAAGTGTTAAAAATACACAAGCTACTCTGTTGTCAGAGGAGACAGAAGGGACAACCTTACCGTACGGATCCATGTTTTAGTCTGAGTAATTTTACTCGAGGTGTTTCTTTTTACCACGACCCCCCACCATAGAATATTTTACATAACTTTTTTTACTGTTCCTGTGAGTAAAGTGTATATTAGATGTGAGTCATGTAAGATCAGACAGTAAGCTGTGGTTTTATCTTTAAAATTTTCTTTAGCTTCAAATTCCAGTCTCACATCAACAGGTCCAGACTTGATTGTATCATTTTGTTTCGAACAATCAATCACGTACAAAGGAGTTTTATCTTTAAATGTTGTTAAATCGACACAAGGATATGTATCGCTACCATAGTAAGATTTTTGAAATCTCGAAAACATCTCGTAAAATAATGCCATGTCACCATGGATATTGTCATAAGGATAGTATTGTGAGTTTAAGTATAGTTTCACATTGGTCAAGTCACAGCGATCAAAAACTGACATATCTTTTTTCATCTGATTTTTTCTATCTGTTTGAAACGCTAGTACAACATAGCGTGGTTTTTCAATTTGTGACGTAGATTTGACAGTCCAAGACTGACGAGTGTTTTGCGGGAGGATGGGGAATTCATGGAGTTCCCAAGATCGAAATGGTAAATGAACAGGTGTGTCTTTTTCAATCATTCGCAAAAGTTTTAAACGAAAAGTATCTACAACCGATACGTGAGGCATCCGCCAGTATAAACTTGTTATTTCTATTTCACAAGATGTTGCGTCAGCAGAAATGATAGCGTTAAGGTCAGAGGCTGACCTCAACAAGATAAGTTCTTGCTTGACGTTCACTAAAATTCTTTTGTAATCTTCGGCAAAACCAAGTAGCATACGTAGTGGTATTGAAAAATTAAATTGATCAGTTTGCGACGTTTGCCCGGCACCTAACCAACAGGCGTTTTTTAAAATGTCCTTTTCAACTTCACGAGTGGACAGTAGGCCTTTGATTGTAGTCGTTATGCCCGGATTTTTTGTATGATCCACCTCAATGCCCCCGATTTCGTATCTGATATCATCAAAAAGATAAGCTATAGCATTGTTAACAAGTGATGCAGTAGTGGCAACATTGTCTCCTTTCTTTGCAGTAATTTTACCCGCAATATATATTGTACTCTCGAATGGAGCAGTAATAATATCTTGTTGACTGACGGATATCCTGATTTCATCGTTATTTTTAAATGTACACGATGCATATGGTTTATATGTGTGGTATTCATACCCTATCACTGTATTTTCATACTCGGCTGTTCTTTCTATGGCGAACATTTTCCACTTTAAACCCTAGAGCCTCTAAAAATTTAATATTGAACGATGTTAATCGTTCAGTTTCCTTTCGCACAATGAGTGGTGTTGAATCTGTCTCGGGCCTAAATACTAAACCCATTCTACCGCTTTCGTAGATGTAATCTTAATGATATTATCTCGTCCCTAAAATTTACAAAATTTCCGTCCTGATCTTTGAGCTGAATTGAAATGTTACTTATCCGCTGGACGTTCACCGGCAAATAAATGATTGGATTTGGTATGACTAGGATTTTATACCCTGGCTCGACAGTGGGATAAAATTCGTGGATTGTATGACCCTCAACGCCATTCTGAAACGAACCCCGCACAATATTACATTCAACCCTGATTGTATTTACCTTTATAATGTTGACGGTGTTTGTCGATACATGTTGCTTATTCTTAGGGTACAATTTTTGTTCAAACCCCAAAAGTGAGGCTATCGTATTGTCTTTCTCAAAGTGTACATCTTCCACACACTTCATCTCTGCCTTAAGTGTATTATTATTAGCATGTAATCTAATATGTACATGTTTTTTAATTTCCTCTTCTAAATTTTCAATTTCATAAGACCCTTCTGGGATGGTTATTTCTTTATCGCCATAGTAAAATTTATCATTCACACCTTTTTCTATGTTAGGAATTGAATTATATGTAGACAGGTCTACCAGCCCTATCTCCCAACTGCCTACGCTCACATCAACAGGAGGGAAAATTTCACAACTAATGGTGGAACCGCTACCGCTAAGGCAAAACATTGGTTAGAAACTTTAAACACAAATGTCCGCAAATAACTGAGTTAAAGTTTTGCTGTCGATCGTAATTATACCTAATTTCAGCTGAGGGTCCGAAATATTTAAGTATTTCCACAGGAGGACGAAGGTTACCAAAACTATCAAAATAAAAAACTCGATTGCCTCGTTTTTTATAACACACCCAATGTGTACCAGCCCCGTTGATAGAATCTAAATTCACTATAGCTGTCTCGTAATTTCTCGGACGAACGGGTAGAGTATCTCTCATGAAAACACCTCTAAAGTTTGGAACGTTTAATTTGTTTACATAGTACTCGAGCTCGTGGTTAGTAAGAGACTTTAACGGGATGAACGTTTTTTTTTTTTACCTCCGCCTCTTTTCTTTTTACCAGCTCCTCTCTTTGGATATGGTCTTAGGTACAATCCCTTGCCTTTCTTTGCAGGCTTCTTTACACAGCGTCGTCGTTTCCTGCTAGTCCCACCACCAAACTTTGTTTTGGCCTTCATCGCTGTTGTCACGGTCCAAGCAGCCGCTTTTTCAGCTAAACTCGCGTCCCTTGCCTTAAATCTATGCCACGCTCGTTCTGCAAGCTCTCTATCAGCTTGTTGTCTCCTTTCCGAGTCGGAAAATGTTGAATAGGCAATGTCGTGAATTTTACACGCTTCGTCTAAAGGATTTACTCCTCGATCACCTCTAGCTAATCTCTTTTTTAATTTGGTTCCGGGTTCACAAAAATTATAACCCGGAATATGAAGTTCAATGGGTAGCAAATCTATCGCTTTGTTGACGGCAGAACTTAAAATACCTCCTCCTGTGATGAGAGCTAGCTTTCGACTGTTTGATGTTTCCTTAACCCCTGCCATTTTATTACTAAGTAATTAACCACAATGCATTATCGCTAAATAGATCTTCCCATGATGATTCTAACACCTTTTGCTTCCACACATCAGCCGGTACAATGGAAGATCTACCTTTGTGCATGCCTTTATATACAACATAGGCTAAATCACCCAATGCCGTTTTTAGATATTGTTTGTTAACAGCGTCGTCTAATTCAATTGGTTTTGCGAGATTCGCTATTCTTTTATTGCTGGCACTAAAAGTATATCCCCTTCTTACAAGCGTATTGTCTGTTAAATATTTTAAAGTAACCGCATCACCTCCAGCCAATGGGGGACCAACATCCTGAATTGTAAACTGATGAAATGAATAACTTTTCAAAGGGTCTATTTTAATGGGTATTCGTGAATGTAGATACTTTTTAATTACAACATCATTACTGTCTACAGGATCGATAGCATTAGTGATTCTTTTACCATTAACATCGAATACGTTTTCATCATTTAATTTCAAACAAGGACTTGTATGTTTCTGCAAAGTTTTTAAGTTCACTCCATCATTTTCATGAAGCGGATCTGCTATGTTAGTTAGTCTTTTATTGTCTAGGTCATACTCACTTTTATTATTTAATTTCAAACAAGGACTTGTATGTGCTTGCAGTGTTTTTAAATTCACTCCATCGTTTTCATCAAGCGGATCTGCTACGTTAGTTAGTCTTTTGTTGTCTATGTCATACCCGCTTTTATCTTCTGTCATTTTAAACCCCTCGCCTTTTGGACCTCTAAGTCTTTCCGTAGACGTATGACGCCCGAATTTATCAATGCTCATACCTGTATAGGTATAGCGACCAAACTTGTCCACGTTCATTTTAATAATGATTTAAATCTGTTGTTACCAGAACCTTTTATATACCCACCTTCTTGCAGTTCTTCGATAATATTTATAATTTCGTTACTATGTGAGTTATTCCCCGTTTCCGCTGACATTACAAGTAAACGTAACCTATCAACAAGTTCGTTCGGATCATCCCAGTGCAATATGTCACGTGAAACTGGAGACTTCCACTGCATTCCCGAGCCTTGTTTTGTATTTGGAAACAGTTTTTCTATAATGCTTTTGTATTTTGTGGAAGTATTTCTATTAACATTAGCCGTACTTTTATAGCCTTTCTTATGTGCGTTAGTTTTTTCTAATATTTCCTTATAAATTTCTTGGTCATTTTCGTCATACCCATACGGTGTTCTTTTGAATATTAGTTCGTAGAGACCTTCGGTACCGCCATAGGCAGTGCCATCTATAATTATTGAACCGTCTTCATCAAATTCTAACTTTTTATTTCCAATCATAAGAAAGTCTCCTTTTTCACTAAATCTTGGGCCGTATGTATGATCGATCATAGTTTTTCTACCACCACGGTCTCTCATAAATAAGTCCATATACTGTTTAGTTAAATCGTTTTGAAACTGTTCATTTATATACATTGAAACAGTGTTCCTTCCTTGTGGTGTAGAAAGAAGGGTGTCAATTTGACTTGTATCCGGCGGTGGGCTAAAATCTTTACTTTCCTCCTCCTCGTCCTGTTCCATTTCGTGATATTTCTCCTCCTCCTCCTCCTCCTCCTCATGTGGTTCTTCTTTTTTAATTGTTAACTCATTTTTAGGTGTAAGACCTGCCTTTTTAATTTCTGATATTATTGGTTTATATTTCTTTTCGAAAAACCTTTCACTTTCACTAACGCCCGACTTGAAACTGTTATACTTTCGACGAATAGCCTCTTTGAGCTTAGCTATACGTAAAATTAGATGTTTCTTGTTCGACTTCATGATAACGACTGTTTTTACAACACAAATAATGGATATTAAATAAATTAAGGCATCTCAACTTGTCTGAAAAACATAGCACGCTTCTTATATCTTTTTACATAATTGATAACGTCCAAAAGTGAAACCCCCTTACTAAAATCTAACCCTCTGAAATACCTATGTTCCCTTGCATCAAATCGTGGTATCACATAAGGACGCGTAAAACTTTTAAACACCCAAGCTCTCTTTACGTCATCTCGCCATTCCGAAACATGTGTTACAATATACTTATCACTTTCCACAGTTTTCTCCATGTACTTTTTCAACATTGCCATCGGTTTGTCATGACGTCTGTTATACATGAGATAAGAATTTAAAAGCCAAAATTCACACGGATTGGTCCCTGTAAAAGTTCGCCACTGTTCAAACAGCTTTCTATTTGATACGGTGTATACACCTTTATTTTGTGTTATACCAAATCTCTCACATTGTGATGGGACTGTCGGTAATGCTTGTTTCAGAAACTCAACCGTGTATAAGCCTTGACAGTAGTTATTGACAGCTGCAAACGGTTTTCCCCTAGGCCCTCTAGGTGTACCATCGGGAATCGGTCCCCAAGCAGTATTATAACTAATATCAATATAGCAATTGAGCAACATGGCTGTACGATAAATTTCCAGGGGTGGTCTGATCGGGATAGTCCTTTCTGTCAGCACAATACATCTTGAAGCATGCGGTATTTTACATCCGTAGTCCAACATTTTCAAGACTATTTGAGCGAAATTGATACTTCCATGTAGATTTCTTAGCGGCAATACACTGCCAAATATGTCGGGGAAAGGTCTAAATCGAGATATTAAATTCTGGGGGTTTCTAACTGTGGAATTAATCATATCTTCATGATAAATAACCAGCTCCAGTGGAACTTTATTATCTTCACATTTATTTAAGAAACGAATCCAAATATCACGGTTATAAATCCTTTCACTTGCAGAAATCATAAGCAACACCACTGGCGGAGTTAATGCTGAACTCAAGGGTTTTCTATGCCTCCAACACCTTCGGCTGAACGGATGTCCATGTTTACCCTTCCTACTGCAATAGTTACCACAAAACCTTTTCCTTTCTCGATAGTAAAATGTGCATAAGTTGGACTTAACATTATGCAATTTACTGTTAAACCCTTTAAGATCAGAGTACGTATAGATGCGCACCATTATAAGTCTTGTATAAAACTGTCCAAACCCACCCGATATCTCCCCTTATCAATTTCACTATCTTTATCAATGACGATAAACCCATGATCGTTTTTCCATGCTACGCTACATATTTCTTTAAACTTTTCAAATTTCATGTCTGTGTTGACATGATCGTAATATATATGCCGAAGATTCATATCATCCTGTTTGAAAATTATCAATAAATTACAGTTATCTCTAATCAACTGTTTCGGAATACGACTGTACGTCTGACCTAAGTAAAATGTATCTATTTCGTTGTGGCGCCCCATAGTAAAATAATTTCTAATATTATTATGTTTTTCACATGCTATATCATCAAATATCATAATAGAATTTGGTTTAGCATCATTCGGCAGGGGGACCTTAGCATTTTCGTTAAATGCAAAGTACCCAATTTCCTTGGGCATGGTTTTGGCTAGAAACTTATATTTAGGCTGATAAAGGGATTTTGAAAAAACATATATATTTTTAAATCGAAGACCGTTTGGGTCGAAAAGCATGTTGAAAAGCACGTTTGTTTTGCCACAGTTTGACGGTCCACAAATGATACACCGTATAGTGTTTGGAAGAAGTGTCCCATGTCTCTTCTCCGTGCTCATACCTGAACCAACAAAAAAATCAAAATTTTCTATTGGTATCTGTACGGTATGTTTTACAATACGCATCTTGTGAAAAAGTGAAAGTACTTTCAATTTGTATTACTATTTTATAGAACTCTTTTGTACCCATGAATCGTGTGATTTATCAAAACCTAACCAACGCACCTTAACTCTGTCCCCCTTGCGTTGTAACACTTTTTCAACAAGGTACACATTGCCAGTCTTTGATAGATTCAGTTCTTGTTCATAAAACCCACCTTTTAATATTTCCCCCTTATAGTCCTGTAAAATATAGGTAACAGGTTTTGTAGGTTTAATTGCGTGTATTTTAAAAACTTCGTTCGTCCAATTGGGAAGGTAACCTTTTGTAAAAACCCTTTTATACTTACTTATCCTGACACTATCACCCACTTTAAACTTTGGTTTATACTTGACCACTTTAGGCCGCTTATTAATCCTAGCCAATATATCTTTTACATGTTTTTGCCTCACGTCTTTTGGTTTCATACCAATCGTCCTATGTTTCGCATTATTATAGGATTTTACTATATCTGGTAATATATTTAACCATTCGTGAGTCCCTCTAGCTGTAAACTCTTTCCACATTCGCGATTTTAATGTTCGGTTCAGCCTTTCCACGATACTTGCTTTCATATCTGAAAATGTCGCATAGTGATTTATGCCGTATTTTCTTATTAACCCTTGAACATTTTTATTAAACCATTCCTTACCATCGTCCGTTTGAAAGTGTTTCATTTTGTGCTTTGCTAAGATAGGTTCTAAAGCTTTGGCCACTTCAACACCCGTCTTATTTTTTATCGGAACTGCAAAAGCATATTTGGTAAAACAATTTATCATTGTCATAATGTATTTGAAACCATTGTTTATTCGAGCATAAGGTTGCATCTCAACTAAATCCGCTTGATAGAGATCATTAATCCCCTTAAGAGTAACTTGTCGCCGAGGATATCTTCTACGCGCCTGTTTATGCAATTCTTCAGCTATTGTATTTCTGACATTCATTGTTATAATGATAGACTAAGAGGGGTTTTCATCAATTTATATTTACCCCGGGATGCTACGGCCCCACCACCGCCGTAGCTACGTGACGATCTCCAAAAAACAAACTGTCGCCTCTGTTCCCCCTGAGCTTATGGTTTTTCTTGGCTCGGATCAGCGGTCCAGCTTGTTCTATATTTACATAGGTTTATGTAACAATTACAAAATTCATCAGCATGCGCATAACATTTTCTGCAATGGAGAAGATTTTCAAGATGAAACTTGACACATCGTTGGGGACAGCAGGTGTGGAAAAACTTTGACTTGTACACTTTCAATGATTTAAGTTCAGGTGTCGGCAGCTGGTAGGTTTTACAGCGACATATGCAAAAGCTAAAATGCTCACAAGTTCTACATGCAATTCCGTCAACTTGCATTGTAGGTATTACAAAACATTTCGCCTCACAACAGTAGGTATCCATCGTGTAGATGTTTACAGTCCGGCTCTGCAGAGGAAACTAATACGTGCGTTACAAAATCAATTTATATACTGGACTAACAATACTTTTTTTTTTACCCCCCGGGATTCTGCGGCCCCTACCACCGCCGCAGACTGTGACGACCTCCAAAAACAAACTAGTTGTCGCCTCCATTTTCCCCCTGATATCCCCCAAAGATCACCGGTGACCGATGATCATTTGTGGAATACCCATACAGCCCCTGCCTTCGCTGCATGCCATGGTGAGCTACCTCACCTCCCTTCTGACCGTAGGGGCCGTCAGCAACCATGGTTGCCGGCGACCTGCCCAAGATCAGGAATTTCCGTCAAAGTACCAACACGACGTTTCACAAGGATTAAAGGGTCGTTCCAAAGAGTCACTCGGGTTTGAGCTACTCAGTCGACTAGACCCCACAACATTCACACACACACATTCACACCGACAAAGTCATTGCCTGTTCCGTTCAGTATATTTGACTCGCTCCATACATGGTTTACGGGCTTTTTAGTTCCACGCCAGGGACCTTCATTCACTCACACCTTTCACACCATTCATTCAAACATTCTCACCGACAAAGTCGTTGCGTGAATTTTTCAACGCATTTGACTCGCTCCATACATGGTTTACGGGCTTTTTAGTTCCACGCCAGTGACCTTCATTCACTCACATCTTTCACACCATTCATTCAAACATTCTCACAAACAAAGTCATCAACCGAACTTCCCAGTGCAAATGACTCGCCACACATGGTTTACGGGCTTTTTAGTTCCACGCCAGTGACCTTCATTCACTCGTATATCCCAGTGAAACGTCGTGATTGTATAAATAATCTGATTTTAAGTTATAAACCAAAATTTGGGCTTAATTTTTTCAAATAATTACGTTTCTAATCAAAAAGCAATGGCTGTTATGTAAAACGTCACAAAATTTCATCAGCTTTAATATTGATAATACTTGATGCGCTATTGTGTAAGAGAGCAAAAGTACAAAGGTTACACCACGGGGTTAGAGAATGATGATAACACGGTGCAATCTTATCACGCGCTCTCCCTACCAGCTCTCCTTCAGTAATACGAAATTTTTTAACAAGACAACATGTTTCTCACAGTATTCTCCCTAATGCAGTGGCTACACGGACCTTATACAGAGTGCAACTACGATTTGTTCGAGTACAGAGAGCTGGAACGCGCAATAGCAAGGATGAGGAAGAGACTGGACGAGCTGGAGGAGAGGATTGACTGGTGGGATTAGGTAAGTCTGGCTTTTTTGTAGCCAAAAGGCAAGGTGTCATATTCCCCCTCATGTCTTCTTTTAGGACCTGTTATCCTGAAAAATTTAGTTTCTCTCACTGTAATAACATCTTTATTTTTAGTTCTTCTAATTCGGTTTTCTGATGTCTCAACAACAAGTTTCGCCTCACTCAACACCATTTCTTTAAGTTGTGCAAAATTGAGCTTTTTTGAGGTGTTGAGGTTAAGTGTTAGCCCTTTAATTTTGCACACTTCAACTAGTTCGTTCCGATTTGTTGACCATACCAGGTAAGCGTACGTCTTTGGGCCCCCGGACACAAACTCGACAATATAAGAGCCTGGGCCGTATTCCGCCAGTTCGTCGGTCATCTCACCCAGGTAGTCACCTGTTGCAATCCTATATAGCCCGTACTTGTACACGTAGAGGACCGAGTCAGTGTCGTAATAAAGCACTTGCCCACCGAGAGCTTCAAGGTGTTCATAGAGTTTTAAACGCGCCTGTGCTGTGGTGAACGCTGCTAGGACAACATTCACTGTCCGCAGTGATTCACCGACCTCATCAATATTTTGCCAGTTCACCAAAATAACCTCTTCATTTATTTCTCTAATCGTGTTCACCTGGACTGTAGGATTTGTCATCAAGCTGAAAAATTCCTTAGGATCTCTGATAAGTGACGCTTTTGTCTGGTTTTCTCTTTGTCCAAACTTGCCCCAGAACGAGTTCAACATTAGTTTTGCCAGGGATCTAAGGCCGCTGTTCTTTTCAATCTTGGTGGGGTCCAGACTTATGCCTTCATGATCAAAATAATCCTTCACATATCTCTCTTTGTCCTCTTGCGTCACACACCAGGAGGGGTAACCCGACGCCTCTTGTTTGATTTTTAAAAATTTGTTGATGAAATCTGTGAATAGCCCCCCGTTCTCATATGTGGCCATTTTGTATTCCCATATTTCAAAAATATCCAAGATCACATAGCCTTTAGCCACAGCTTTTCGTATCTCGTCCATCGTCCATGTACCGGTCAGGGCTCTTTCATCACTGCTATGAATACAATCTTCTTGGTTCATCTGTTCCCCGCATTTACGACACAGTACAAACATCAATTTATCATTCATCCTTGTCGGTAGAACTGGGTGGTAGAGGTCAAGTGGGGGCAGCACTTTGCATTTCATTAGGCCATTTACATCCAACCCTAGCTCTCGGCAAACTCTGTCCCCTACGTGTACGGTGGGGTGTCCTAGGGGGTAGTGTCCTCTTTTGCATACATAGGGGTATAAGGAGCAGACATCAACATATTGTATCGTCTCTCCTTCTCCGCACTTGTGGTATGTCTTGGCATTGCCTGTCCTTCCTCCAAAAAAGGCGTTTCGTGGTTCAAGCGGGAGAGAGTTGAGGATTGGTAGGGAATTTAAATACGTAAGTTTTTTGTCACTTTTAATTTTCCTAAAATCACACTCCCACATCTCAACTACCTCGTAAGGGGTCTCAGAGAGTTTTTGAATTTTCACTTTCGTCTTCTCATATCTGAGATGTAGGCTGTCAGAAGGGTCCTCCTTCAGAGGCTCCTCTCGTTTGTAGGGAAAGCATTTAGGACATCCATGGAAATAACAACCATGGAACTCATAAATGCGGTCACCATCAAACCCGTCCACTTTCATTCCTTCAATTTTCTTCTCTCTCCCGCGCCCAGCGTGCTGAATGGAAACGTTTCGCTGGTCTTCCTCCCAGGTCAACCATTGCAATGCAATGGCAGACTGGTTGTCGGCCATACGATAACCGTTTTTAGGAACAAGACCAATTGTGTTGGGTTTTAAAAAGTTACGTCTGAACGCTAAGTTACAAGCGCTCGCGATCGTAACAGACTCTAGGAAGGGCTCTACATTGCATTCCTGCATGAAAAGTTGTCTGAATTTTATGCACGCTTGGGCTAGAATTTCAACATCAGAAATACAATATTCAATAAGTTCCTTTTGAAAATCAAAAATGTAATTTTGAGCCACCTGTTCATTGTGCCAGTTTTCAAAGTCTTTATAGGTTTTCTCAAACATTGTGTCGGGACAATAGAATTGTTTGGAGGGAATCGGTCCGACATAACTCTGATTTTCAAGGGTGTTGAACAGATGGGGGAAATAACCCTTTTTACGCTCTGGAGGAAGGTCAAAGGCTTTCGGCAACGCAGAGAGAGCCATTGGAAAGTAGTTCAATGAGTCGACAAAGCGCACCTTGTCAAACTTCAGGAGTACTACTTTTGTCCCACGCATGATTAACTCAGGGGTGAATTTCGTTTCCTCTATGATATATTTCAAAATAAATTGAAAGTCGAATCCCTGACCATTGTGAGCAATCACGCATACATTCTTAAACTTTTTGCGGGACTCCATTACATAATCAACGAATCTAGCAATGGGCTCCTCTCTGAATATCCTAGTGCGATCCGCACAAGTGTCACAATCTCGCCCCTCAATGCACTTCCAACAGTACTGTTGAGAGACACACAGATTGACCTTGTGCACCTTTGTCTCGGGATCATCAGCCGATAGAGGTTCATCTTGTCGTGTCTCCAGGTCAAAAAATATGTACAACGAATTTTCTGTTTTGGGCCGGTTTGTGTCCACTTTCATAAAGCACTGATGTTCTGGCGCCATAAACTCCCTGCAAATCACACAAAAGACTTCGCCACAGACATGCGGGGATTTCCTATGCCTTAAGCTAATCAATTTATTGCAGTCCAAACATTTCTTGACAGATTTGCAGCGCTCCTTCTTGTGGGCCAGAAAGCAAATGCGGTTCTTCAAAGTCAAGTTACAATCAGGACACAGTACCCCCTCGCGGTCTTGGACACAGGGTGGAGAAACAGTTTGGCATACGGGACAAATGTGTGTGCATCTGTGTTCTCCCTTATTGCTGTAAGGTGTATGGCAGGGTTCACAATAGTAGGCACAAGCAAAGGCAGCCGTCAAAGAAGTGATCACGTTAAAGTGCCCATTATGAAATAACAGATTGATTTTATACTGCGCTTCAGGGTTGTTTCCTTCATAATATACGTCCCTGCCTCTGGCGTCATAATTGTACACGGTGATCTTATACTTTTTAAGGTGTTCTTGAAATTTTGCAAGTTCCTGTATACCGGCCCCCTCTTCAGGTATTTCCACCCTGGCCTTTTGCATCAGTTTTGTCGCCTTGTTAAGCTGTCTGTTCCGTCTGTCTTGAAGAATGGCTTTATAGTCAGGACTTCCTTTAGCCTTAGCTTTAGCCACAACAATTGCTCTGGGCAGACAAAGTCGGTCTTTGTTATCTATAGCAATGATACCCCGCCTTTTGCGGCATTCCTCATTAAAATTCCTGAACATCCCTGGACGGATTCTACCGGTGCCAACGGGGAGATTGACACGAGTACATTCTACTTGAAACGTATCGGCTGAGGTGATAGAATCGGCGTTACTCTGGAGAATGCCGCCAAAAATCTCCCAGAGAACATCACCATCCACCTCAGAAGCTGGACGGAAATTTACAAACCCAGGCTCTTTACTTTTTAAATTTAAACTGCGTAGTGTAAACCCCAGTTGATCCCCATCAGATGCATCGGCTTTCATTTTCTCCACCAAACTAGAAAACCCACGTCTCAACCATTCAATCTCGGTCACCCCCTCCGGAGGTGCGTTAAATTTAAAAACAGTTTTTTGCCCATGAACTCTGAAACGACGGACGTACGTCTCACTGGTATGGGCAACGTTAATTGGCTCCATTTAACAGAAAATATGTTATTAAAAATCACTGGGACACTTGAAAGAGCAGGCCAAAACAGTTGAAATTGCGCAATAGACAAAACTAACAAACAAGATATTTTATTTAAAACTGGTGGGACACCTTTCTCACACGAGAGCTTAAAAATAAAGAGAAATTCAGAGCTTATTGCACGCTTTATATATTGGTGACCTTTATGACCTTTCCACCAGGTATTGATAAAATTTGAAAATTCAACCCAACGGACAAAACTAACAAGCAGCTAAGATTACGCAACAGGAAACTATTGGTTGTTAACCTTAGTGAACTTAGATTAGCTTGTGTGCAAAACTAAAGCGCTATCTTGTTTGTTCACAGGGCCATGAAGAAGAGATAGTGGCAAAAGATTTGTAATTATAAAAATAAAAAATTATAATAAAAATATTTTAAAATATAACTCTATATTACTAACCTGAGACACCAGAAAACACTACAAAAACACAAGTCCGAGAAACGTCACACTGAATAACCAGGTACTAACGCCAGACGGAGAGTGAATGCTGCTGGAGTCCAAAGTACCGGCTTATATGGCGGACCAGACCTGGGCGTATCCCAACGTTCCCACGGTTTGAATCGTTAAGTGGTATGTAAACTGGTTCTGCACCAGGCGTATTAACCGTCTGGCCATATGATTAAAGGAGCCGACAAGCAATAATTTAGATTAGGATGTCAAGATAATCACAAGTTATGCTCTTAGTAAATGTGTTCACTGGGAATTTTCCAAGAATTGTCTCAGAAAAAAACATATATCCGTCTGACTGTATAAATAATGAGTCTCGGTGCGCTCAGATAATTGGCCATAAACCCCGCCGTCTGCATATATAATGCGTCTTGGCGGCAACCCATGACAAAAACTGGTCTGACTGTATAAATAATGAGTCTCGATCCAAATAAGGAAACCCGCCGTCTGTGGCGCGCTGGCTCATAAATTTTCCTTGTGAGCGACTACTGTTCTTTATTCATTTAGTTGGCCACTACTGTACATCTTTATTTAGTTGTACATCACTACTTAGTTTTAACACTATATCTCCACTATCCTTTGGTGTATTTGAACAAAACTTGGTACAAGGGTGCATAGCTTTAATTGTCAAAGTTCTATAATACACTAGGGGGTGAACTACCCCCAAAACCACCCCTATATTAAAAAATTATAAAAATGGTCAGAATTATCTGGGACATCATTTTCAAGCGTTTTTAATGTTAAATCGACAAATTATACTTAAATTTTTAGTGGGGGATGAAATTTACCCTATTTGGTTTTTCACTTATATCTCAGCTTCTATTCTACTTTCGAGGTTCAAATTTGGTACATAAATAGTTTACCATGTACACTACCTCCATTTAACACCCTACCGAAAAACCACCCCTAGTTTCTTAAAAATCTACCCTTATGCTAATTTACTTATAATAGCCTCATTATTTAATTATAAATGTTGAAACTTTTTATGGAGTATCTAGTAAAAGTGTACTACCTTGTATGATTACATTTTGGTTTCCGCTCAGTATAGTTAGGGGTAAAAATAATAAAATATATCTTCAACCCCAAAACTTTAACATTTATTGGAGGTCTCATTTTTTATTCAATTACATTAAAATTTGGTATGAACATACCTCCATACGTAATATATAACATATATATATTTCACATATATAATTTAATTATAAAAGCTGAAATTCAATAAAAACACTTCATTGGAATTTCCCGCCAGTGCTGCTATGAAATCGTCAAACTACTGTGCCATCAGACACATTACAAAGCTCTCAGCACAACAGTGTGGTAGCCTAGTGGTCAGCGTTGCGGCGCACCAACTTGGCGGCCCGGGTTCAAATCCCGGCAGTCCACAGTGAAAATTTTATTCCTGACTCACGTAGTAACAGACGCCACATGGTCAAACACATGTCAAAAGTGAGGTTACGTGGTCAAAAGTTAGGAAATTTCCCGCCAGACGCCATCTTGACTCACGTGGTCAAACACGTGGTAAAAGTGAGGTTAGAACACGTGGTCAAAAGTTAGGAAATTTCCCTCCAGCCGCCATCTTGGGGGCGTGGCCACGTGACCAATCAGAAGGCGGGGCGTGATGACGTCATCGGTCACGTGACCTGCTCTCGACCAATCAGAGGGCTGGGATATACTCTCAGGAGGACTACTCATCTAGTCTCTGATAAATCGCCTTTCTCTCTCGTGCAAAAATATGGACAGGGTTAACTCTAGCGATAAGCAGGACAGCCGGCTCATACACTGTGCGATACGTGGATACAACCCTGAGTGCTGCTTGACGTTGTACTCCAGCGAGCCTCATACGTTATACCTTTTAATGAGAGCATGCAATTCAGAGCCGTACAGGAGCACCGAATGGACTGTGGACATCATCAGTCTCCTTCGACTCGACCTGGGACCTCCAAAATTGGCCATAAGCTTGCTGAGATGAGCGACGCTTCTAGCAGCCTTTGTCTACCGCGAGGAAGATATGATCCCCTCCTGCTGAGTTTCGTGTCTACCATAGCCCCGAGGTATTTGACAGCTCACGTGGTCTATACCACTTCAGTGACACTATGGTGTCAATCAGCTTCTTCATGAGGACCACAATCTGTCTTACTCAAGGTGAGGGACAACATGTGGTCACTCATCTATTCGTTAACAACGCGCTTGACTTGCTTCAGATGGGAAATATCGTGCAGTGATGAGTGCCGAAATGTCGTCAGTGTAGCCAACTAAAACTGTATCGTCTCTCATCTCGGATATAAAAAGACTGTCGTAGGCGACATTCCAAAGGTCCGGGACGAGTATCAAGCCCTGCGCGGCACCAGATGTAACATCCATTGTCCGCGATTCGTCTTTTGTATTGTATATCAGTGTTCTGGCTCGCAGGTAATCTCCTATAAGCCGCAACAGATACACTGGAGCGCGGAAGGTGTTGCTCAACGTGTCCAACACATTGACCCATCTCGCTGAGTTAAATGCGTAACAACAAATACTTTTCTGCAGGAGAAATAGTTGTAGCTCTCGGCTCTTTCTACTGCACTTTGCACATCTGCGATTGCGTCTATTGTTGATCGTCCCTTACTGAAGCTGTACAAAAGCTGAAGCTTTTGGGGGACATAAACCCCCAGCACCTTCCTCGGTAGAGTTCAGGCGGCAACAAATCAACTTCTCCAAAGCTTTCTCGACCGTAACTAAGGCCTGTGGGATAAAGGATTATCTAGATCGTTTTTCTCCTTCCTCATAAGCACAAGCCTGGCTTTCTTCCAAGGGGATGGAAAACCCCCTTGGACAAGCAGGCATTGTACATTCTCAGCAAAAGCTGGGGACTTACAGAAAGGACTTTCTTAAGGGCCTCGCCAAGAAAATCAACGGGGCCAGGAGCTTTGTTGTTCTTCAGGGAGAGAATGGCGTTTTCCAACCCTCATTATTGAAGAGAGGAATTTTCTCTACCCTTCCAAAATCAACATATGGCCTCACTGGATGTGCTGGAAAATTGGTGGTCAATGGGGGTGCCTTCCATGATGGAAGGTGGAGAGTGGGTGCCGAGCTTCTTGGTTACAATTTTGTAACTAAGATCGGAATCAACATCCTCTTGAAGTCTCCTCCGGGAGTCAGGTTTACTCTAGTAAATGTACTGGCTAAGAAGTTTCCTTGTGGCTTTATATGCTGCAGACTTTATCCCGAAATCGGCATATCTTCGGGCTCTAAATGCGGCTCGCCTGGCTTTCAGACAGGCTGTCCAAAAATCCGAGATCCCCGATGTCCATTAGATAGTCCATTGCTTGTAGCTTCGGAATTTCCTGCGTGGCATAGACTGTTTACACGGCGAGACGATTAGTTCCATCGTGGATTTTACCAAGGCCTCGGCTCTAGTCCTGCCGGATTAAGCAGAAAAATCTTGCGCTCCCTTTGATATAACCTCGTTGAATCTGACCACGTCCAGCGGCGTTGAACGGTTCTTAAAATAGGTGCCCTAAAGTGCTCATCTAGAACATCGAACACGATGTATTGGTGATCACTGGTGGTAAGTTCTTCGAGAACCTTCTAACCCGAGACCTTTGTCAACATTGACTCCAAAACCAGGGTTATGTTGGGGATTGTGCTTCTCATCCTCGGTTGCCGGACAGTAGACGTGTCACCCTGGTTGATGACAACAAGCTTGGCTCTGGCAGCAAAGTACAGGATGTACTTTCCCCAGGGTTATGAAGTGAAGTTTCCCCAAGGGTTATTAGTTAGTGGAGGGCAATCCCACTCGACACCTTCAAGCCCTATTGTTGAAATCACCACCACCGTTGATGCCCCGGTGGTTGCCCCGGTGGTGATATGCCCGGTGTTGCCAAACACAGTCTCCTCCAAGCAGTCAATCTTATCACGGAAGTCTTGGCCTCGTTGGGGATGAGATAGCAATAAAAAAGCTACTTCTCAACATTTAACCAAGACAAAACCTCAGCCACGTCCATGACTTCGCCCACGCACTTCAATCTTTTTCGAAAACAGAGAGTGGCAGTATTCAGGATATTCGGAAACCAAGTAGACCTATCCCGATATCGATACTGTCCGCTTATGAGAAGAGCGTGACACCGTGTTCTCGGGTGAACTGATCAAGTAAGATATCAAGAGTCCTTCTAAGGTTGGCCTGAAGGATCCTCACTATGACTTGAGCTTCTTGGCGGAATCTAGTGCCTCTTGAAAACGGCGCTCTTCCCCGTGCCAAGCAGATGCTCAAGCGTGACTCCGGACAAGCCTTTCGCTTCACAGAGGACGCAGTGTTCCTTTCAAGGACAGCACTTGAGGTTGTGCTCGTCTTTACCGCAGCGAAAGTACCAGACTTTACTTCGGTCTGGCTCCTTGCATCCCCGCGAGGAGTCGCCGCACCCCAAAAAATGGAAGCATCGGGGCACGGTCGCTCTCCACCGGAACCCACAGATGATCCAGCCGATTTTCTTTTTTTCTTTTTGAGGAGGTTGATGGCGAGTCTGTCATTCATTTCGGCCACTGCCATTTTCTGCTGAGTGCTTTTCACTTTCGTTACCCAAACTTTCAGGCCACTCAGATCCAGGCTGGCATGGCCTGCCTGATACGGTATCCACCTCGTCCTGGGTAGTTAAAAGTTCAATGTCCCGGATCTCGACTGAGGCTCTTGGCTCGAGTTCTGAGATCGAGCCATTCTCCCCTATGGCAACCTTCAACTCCAAAAAAGTATTATTAACACCACAGATTTTAAATTTTTTGTAACAAGAATTGTTTTAATATACAATTTTTGAGGTCTAAAAATTTTAACTTAAGACTCAATACTTAAAACTTTAAGACTCACATTACAAAATGCAATATAGATTTTACATTTGTAGAACTGATAATTTTAATTTTTGAAAAGTGAGTTCCTCATGCTGCTTGAAAATTTAATATATACAAATTGTATTATATTTGATAAAGCACAAGGCACGTGCAATAAACAGTAACGTTCTTTAACTGAATTTGTAACTAGAATAATTTTAAACTCTAAAAGTAACAAAGTATCTTGAGACTACGTATGAATATCTTAACGACTTTGAGAAGCCAGAATGGTTTGTGCGAAAACATCTTGAGTTGTGGCCGTAAAGTTGGATATCTTTTCATGTTTATACTTTCGCACTTCTAGACAGACTTAAAAAGGGAACGAAAAATAAGTGAATCTTATCGAAATGCAATTTAAATAGTTTTTTTCCAGTAATACCATTGACTTTTAAGATTGTAACAACTAGCCTTATGTCTTTGAAAATTAATGATTTCATTTACGTAGCGAACTTAATTTTATTGTTGCTTCACTTGTAAAAAGTAAAGGTAGAACAATAGTTTAGTGTTAAAAAAAGTTAACAATTTTTCAATTTACTGAAACTTTCTTTAAGGCTTTCATATAATATAGCCGTATAAAATTAAATGTGTCCCGAGAGCAACAAAACATTAATCTAAATCGTGATAGAAAGTTTCTGGCTGTTACTAACTACAGAATTAAAATTATTAAAGAAGTGTAAACGTCGGAAACAGCTCTACGTCTGGAATAATGAAGAATTTTAAAAGCTTTTTCGGTTAACTTAACGGAAAAATTTACTACCAAATTGAATGTTAAGTAATATAAATATTTTCTTAGCGACCGGTCCCCGAATCGTTCTCTAAGTGGACTCTCAGATGCCCGATCTGGTACTTAATTAGCTTTTCCTTCACCCCCAACCCCCCTAACACCCCCCCCCCCACCCACCAACCAACGCCCCACTTATCCCGGCCCCAACCGACCAAAATGTGTTTGACCCCTTGTTTACTCTTGGCCATTAGGTTTTGTGTGTGTTAAAATTATTAAACCTTTTTTAGACTGAAAAAGCACTATATAACTTGACTCTATGAGAACAATTAATATAAATATAGATAATTAAGATACGTAATAATCTAGTTTTTAACTTCTACAGTTTACAGTACAACATTTCACTAGATAAAAAAAATGAACAACTGTTTATCCTTAAAATTGTTGCAATTTAAATGTTAAACTGTATATAAATTATCGTTAAAGTGAATTACAAATTTTAGATATTTCTAACATTCTAACTGTTACTACAGTATAAGAATTACAGATAAGATACTGTACGTAAAAGATCACATTATTGTTGGCAGGAAAACCCTTTTTCGAAAATCTTCAATATTAAATCCATCTATCCTCATACAATGAAGTTACATCTACAATCTACTTAAAACTCCCATACTACTAATGAGTAAAATAATGCAATTAAGAACCGGACTAATTTACAAAGAAAATTAATTACAAAGAGAAATAATGTATCACAATTTTCTCAAGAAAATTTAATATTTTATAAAGCTACGTTGTTTATACATTATTGTTTATTGTGTTGTTTTTACATTTTACCTTACCCAACAACCCCCCCAAAATATAATGCCACTAATAGCATTGAAATGAGCGTGGTACAGCGAGCCACTGTTTTGGTCTTGTTCCTCCGGACATTGAATAATTGGAGAGGATGGAGCATTGGATATTGGAGAGGACACTAATGGTGGTTAGTTAGCAACAAGTGCACAACAGCAATTTCCTAAGAAATATTCTAAGGGCATCATGAATTCGCCTCGCAGGCTAACTATGATTTAATTGGAGATTGTATATCAGTCATAAAAATACCTTTCATAACATGTAAAAAATATTAAGTATGAATATTTATGAATTAGGCCTAATGATTCCTTCAAATAAAGTCATAATAAAATAACAGAAATTCCAACTAAGGGGGTTTTTTTAGGTCAATTACCAGAATTTTGCCAACATGAAGTTACTAGATTGTCAGATTATTTGTAAAGCGTGTTTTTAATTGGTCAACGTAATGTGTGGGAATTACGTAATAAGTTAATTTATTATAAGTTCATTAAATTTAAATGAGTTTAAAGTTAAATTCTAGGCATTATTAATTTTACCTTTTTGTTTTACACGTATGACATAGAATAGAATAGAACATAGGTATAGAAGTGTAAAAGTAATACACACAGAAGGGGTAGGCTAAATATATAACAAAATGTAATACTGTAGAAAATTATATAGACTACATCAAATGATTTGACTGTTTTTTCCTTAGTTTTGAAGTTAGTACTTTGAGTTAGTGAAGAAGATGTAGACATATATCCTATGTTCGAATTTGGCACCAATATCCAAGAGGTAATGTGGAGTTGCACCATCCAATTGCAGAATGAAATTTCCAGAATCTTAATATAATTGCGGAAAAGCCACTCTCACATCTTCTCCAAAATACTATGCAATTTATCGTTTGGTTAAAGTTAATTTTGAATGCACAAAGAGCGTTCGTTTCGTCACATTCTGCTATTGGAAACCCTAACAACAATTGCCATAAAAAATAGCTGATAAGCTCCCAAACCAACGTAAATAAAATTTCATGCATTTTTCATGCAAATTTCATGCTTGTTAAAGTTACAAATTAAAACGGTCTTAAGATAAATTGACCTGGTTATAATCAAAAACAGGAACATCATTTGTGTATTTTAATTTAGGATTTTAAATAAATTTGATTTTTCTTTTATAGACCTGTATGTATATAATTTTTATCCCAAAACTAAACCATTTATCTGTAAAGTTTATAGGAAGCCTTTTTAGATCACTGTGCACATACATGCACTCAAACACACACAATTTAAAACTTAACTCATATTATAATATAGGATTATGATCCTTAGAGACTTAGAGGGTTCCGTTCTAGGTTGTGCCAAACAGCTGGCATTACGTTTGTTTCGACCAAAGCGGCTAGCAAACAAGAATAAACAATCCGTAAACACGGCTTCGGCTTGTTTATTGTTTGCTGATTGTGATTTATTTATATGACACGTTTTGTTCCGGCTTTGTTTAGCTCTTTTTCAGAATTATCGTACAACTCTGGCAGTAATTTGACATGTGCGGTAATTTGAATGCCTTTAACGCATGTTTTATAAGGCACTCGATCCCATCCTGTAAATGTATATCCTGTAAATTAAATGTATTTTACTTACAAAAATGAAGAAAACTTTTTGGGTATTTTTATTATTTAAATCGACTTCCAGTCATGGAATAGCGCAAAAATATATTTTTATATTATGTTTTTGAACATGAGTCTTTTACGTATACTGTAGAACTTTTTTATAGACATTCATCCATTCAAAATATAAAACACAAGAAACACAAAGGAATTCAGAAATATTTTTTTACAACTGGCAGATAATTTTAATGGTGCCATACTGTATATTAGATGTCAAATTTAAATTCGAATTTGATTTTTTTTTACTTTGTAACACTTCAAGAAACACTAACACATGAAATTAAATAATGACTTTATTCCACCAATATAAACAACATGTTCAGGGCATTACCTTTTATTTTGCTTGCAAATAAACATATGAATCTTATTACTTACCCTGTTATCAAATAATTAATACAGAACCCCAAATAATAATTAAGCTTGTGTATAAATTGTTGTTTTATCGAGTAAAATAAAAAACGATCCCTTTTGTTCTTTTTTAAATTTTTATACAGTTGACCATATTTTATTTTAGACATATAGTCATTTTAATTCTTGACTGCAATGCAGCACTGACAGATCGTATTTCTTCACAATCATTACGGTGCTGATTAAAACTAACATACATTATCCAGAGATAATGGGATTTTAAAGCAACTATCCAATTATTTCAGATACAAAACATCTGATAAAACTACATTAGTTACACATATCTTTTGGAATATATATTTACATTAACATTATTTCAAAGTTACTTCAAGATAGCAATATAAAAGACCAGAAGTGGGTAAAACATATTGAGCCATATCAGGTTCGTGCCAAAAAGACATTTTTCACCTTATGTCGCTCGGAATAAGGGCTCATCTTGACACGAGCGCCCTTAAATTCTTGAAATATCGTGGCATGAGATGCTGCATTGTACCCTTTATAGCTTTATCTATTGGAACGTGAAGAGTTTTTCTCGCGTAAAAGAAGTGAAAAGTGGATTATCATGGTTAAGTAATAAAATATTACTAAATATATATTTGAATATTTTCCTTGATTTCCCATACTTTATGTTTTTTCAATCACAATTATTTTATTATTATTTTTTTTTGTAAATATAAGCCGTTTTACCTTATTCTCTCTAGCGTTCTAATTTTTTACTTAAACAGTTATAGTTCAACTTTAATGAAACTTTGATGTATATGTGTTAAACTTTTGAATGCGATTAATTCTCAAGTTAAAAAAAAAAAAAAAAAAAAAAAAAAAACGTAAAACCTATTCTGTACTTAAAATGTTCAACATTTGAGGAATCTGGAGTGACTACTTCTCTAATTACAAATTTTTTAATTGAAGGAGTACGTCAGTTAAAAATACATTTTTCCTTCATTGACTTACATAAAAATTATTACTGTAAAACTTTTAGATTCATTGACTTTAAGTTTAATTGAAAAATTTAAATATAAAATACGAATATTCCGGAATAATAGGAAACTATCGAAATCAGCTGTGAGTCAGTAGTGTTGTGTATGTCGGGGGGGGGGGGGGGGGGGGGGGGGCACGGTCGATAGCCCCAGACGTGTCGGCGCCTGGGGCAGCGCGGCGGCACGGCGGGCGCCTAGCAGCCGCCCCGGCGCCCCGGTCAGGCCCCGTCGGCTCTGACACAAAAACCCAAACACAGACTACCCACTATGATGCACATTTTGCAATCAAATGGCTTACTATTATCTGTTTTAATCAAGCTGTTTCAAAGTGCATTTTATTGGTTTTATAATACACTTTTTTATTTACAAAACTATTTTGAAGTAACTGTATTAAAATAAAACTTTCGACTCCTCAATAAAAAAAAGTGGTCCTTCAAGCCGGATTAAAGGGTGTAATGTGGGTAGCCCTAAACGTTTCTTATGGAAATTTGGGATAAATAATTTAAAATATAAAATTGGTTTAACCCTCTAACCTAGGTAGATTTTTCAGGTAGACTTCAGGCACCTAAGTTTTTGTTTATTTTAACTTTCACGAATAAAATGAACTGAGGTTACATTCAATTAGATTTTTGGTGGAAGTAGAATTATTGTTAAACGATTTCACATGTGTTAGAGTCTAATACGACTAAAATCAATAGCGCTTGTCTCTTAAAATACTAAAAACTCAATAATCAATCTTGCCTCCGTCATTAGGACAGCAAGTTTTTAATATGTTAAGTTAACAACCAAACATGACAGCTTAGTTTAATATCAATCAGTTATTAGTCTACTATAAGGGGTAAAATGACTTAATTTACTTTTTACAACAACAACAACAACACTTCTAATTGATTTTTAATACGTTTTTAATTTATTTCAATACCAGTATCATGTTTGATCCGTTTCAGGTAGAGTCACCTTAAACCAAATGTCACATTTCAATAATATTTCTCTAAAATCTTGAAATGCCCGGTCGTAATCTAAAAATATACATATTTTGATTTATTTTAATAGGGCCTATAAGGGGTGAACTTAAATTTATCATACCATATGGGACTTTCTTTGATAGTTTAGCGACAAATTTCAAACACTGCACAGAAGTTTAGCACAAAATAAATGATACGTTAGAAAATGGTTCTAAAACTAGACATTTATTTATAAATAGTAATTTAGGTTAGAACCTGAAATGAAGATGTTAGAACTGGTAGAACTAATCATGAGTTCCTAAAAGTAGCCAGAGTTCCTAAAAGTAAAGGTTGCAGGTACAGTAAGTGATCAAACAATATTTAGATAAATTCTGCAGAGAAATAATAAAATAATAAAAAAACAACTAAAAAATTCTCTGTTATATAAAAAACTATAACTTGTCAACCACGTTACCTCTCATTGGATTGATTTATTTTCAAGTTGTGTTTTGAAATAACATTTAATTGCATAATGCTTGCTTGAAAAGTTTTTGTAAGTATTCGGAGAACTCAAGTAACTCTTTAACACCTCAGCTCATTAAAGTTGATTTGTTGAAAACTCCCTCGCTTTGGTAAGAATTTTACAAAGACACATTGAGGATCTCTGCTAATGAGGGCCGAAGTGAATTGAAACAGCCTCGAGACCAAAGCGTGATAGGAACCGCGACCAGGCTTCGCTTTTAAAATATCTTGTTAATTGAGCTTTATATTATCTATACCTTCAAAAGAAATTAATTTTAATTTAGTTCAGTGGTGAAAGAAAAATATCAATGGGCAGTATAAAATAAGAATAAAGCTATTGAAATAGCTCGCGAGATCCTAATTGGAAACTCTTATAGTACTTTCTTTACATGTGGGTTCTTCGTTTGTGTTGAGACTTAAGCTACCTAGGACTGTAAAAGTTGATTTTCGTTGTTTTTGTACATTTTTATAATTAGATTATTATAATTCCACTAATGGTTTTGATTTTACCATTGAGAATCAGAAAAAACAATGTTATACTCTAAAACAAGCTCCGTTTGTACGGGCAAACTTTTTTTCGCTCCAAGGATTTTTTATTTTTTGGTTGATTATGGGAGTTTCGGCCACCAGGAATCGATTGGCGTTGGTCCCATAGCTAGGAAAAATCCGGTTTTCGCGCTAGAGCTCTTCAAAGTTCCCATATTATCCTTATGGAGATTTGTAAATTCAACAAAAATCAGCTGATAACTGTAGATACAAACCAATGTGTTATGTCTTTAAAGGAAAATTATACCTAAGTGCAGCAACCTTTGGCCTGGCGAGTGAGCGAAGCGAACGAGCTCATCTTAAAAATTAAGAGGGCGAGTGAGCGGAGAGAAAGAGCGTTGCGTGAGAACGAAAGTAATAATTTTACCAAGCTTAAGCTCGGTCCCCCTGGTACTAATAATAAATTTGGAGGATTTTCGAGGTAATCTTTTAACCAAATGGTAGATTACAAAATCGAATAAGAATAAATATAAAGCAAACGAGTTTTACACAACTGTATTCAGAAACCTTATTTAATGAATTTTTTATTGAAACATGTTTTTTGTGGCTGTTTATCACGAGGTGGTTTCACTGGAAGAAGTATTATGCGAATAAAACGACAAAGATATCTTCTGTCATTTAGATCCCTTTGAACTTCACTACCATACCATTTCGATTGAAGTATATTATGTCATAAAAATCCCTCATATGAATTCCAGACTCAGCTCACAATGGACTCAACGATTGATCCCGATCGTACGAATGGCAATGAGAATAAAATGCGGGGAATGTTTGGAGCTTTTCAGAACATCGATTGCATTACCAGTAAATGTTTGTGCTCGCTTATTGCCATGGATAGGCGTTTGTGTATATTCTTAGACGCTCTCAGATAGAGTTCACCCTAACACATCCAAAGTTGCAAATATTATTTTTATAGTCAATCATATAATTAAACTCTTCTCCTAATGGGTATTGAGTCATTGGGACAATAAACATCTATAATAATTTTACAACATTTAATGTAAATAATGATATATGAGTTTTTACATATCAATAATATGTGGCGTATTGTACTGTACCGGTACTTAGCATCACTGTTCTGATATGTTGTTGTTTATATAGTTTTAAGTGTATTATGAAGATTTTTAAAATGTTAGTGAGATTTTCCTACTAGATTTAAAATATTTTATCAGAACTGTTGTGTTGATTTATCATCATAGTAGTAGGGGGGACTAGCCGAAGGTAAGGCAGGAGCGGCACAGGAGCGGCAAAGAGCGGCAACCCCCCCCCCCCCCCCCCCCCGAGGACCACCTACGACGAACCCCCCCCCCCCCCCCGAAAAAACAGTAGGGTGTTTGGTTCCTCCTTTTTTTTTTTTTTTTTTTTTTTTATTCATTAGCATATTAAACTACTTTGGAAAAGTAGTGTGCTTTGGAGACTTATAGGTCAAGAAGTGCAATTGATCTCTTTTAACATGCGATGGTGGAGACGAAGGAGCGGCAAAGGCGGAGCAAAAGTGGGGAAAAGTAGTGTGCTTTGGAGACTTATAGGTCAAGAAGTGCAATGAATCTCTTTTAACATGCGATGGTGGAGAAGAAGGAGCGGCAAAGGCGGAGCAAAGGAGGAGCAAAGGCGGAGCAAAAGTGAGTAAAAGTAGTGTGCTTTGGAGACTTATAGGTCAAGAAGTGCAATTAATCTCTTTTAACATGCTGTGGTGGAGACGAAGGTAGGGCAAAGGTGGGGACGATGGTGGGGTAACGATGGGGAAAAAGTAGCGTGCTTTGGAGACATATAGATCATGAAGTGTAATACAACTCTTTAACCATTTATATAAGGAGCAAAGCATCCTCTACTTGCTCTACCGCGGTAACAAGAACATCAATTCCAGGACTGCGGAGTGGGATAATATTACGCAACACACATCGCGCCATCCTTTGTCTACAGGGCCAAACCGGTATAAACCCCCAGCCACCAGCATCCGGCCACCTGCACAAACAAAAGAAGCCGAACGACCCTTCTCAGATTTCATCGACCACCTGCATCCGGCCACCTGCACAAACAAAAAGATTGAACACCTGCGAGACGACCCTTCTCAGATTTCATCGACCACCTGCATCCGGCCACCTGCACAAACAAAAGAAGCCAGTCACCTAAACAAACAAAAGAAGATTTATGATGTCTAGACACTGTGGAATGTGCCAAACACCTGCGGGACGACCCTTCTCACGTTTCATCAACCACCTGCACATTCCACAGAGAGGGGAGTGAGACAATGAACATCCGTCTGACCTCACGCCTGCGTGGGAACGTCTACTAACCATCTGACTAGTTACATAACAACGCGTTTCTTATTTCCCGCCAAACCCACTCCGTGGAGTTGCGCGTCCCTTTCACGACCGGCAGCTTACATAACAGAGGTTGCGTAACCAAGCCGAGCGCGCGTCATCCATTTACTCCCCCACCCGGCCTCTGTCTCCGCCTAGCCATCGTAGTGAACGGTCGTCCCCGCACCTCGCTCCGCTTCGCTGCTGCTGCTTTGTGCCTGTACTAGTGATTGTACATTCTTTGAATATTCAAAACTTCCATTGTAAGTATTATTCTCATTTACAATTAACTAGTTGTATTTAAATATAGATTTTGTGATAGGTCTTAGTGGTTTTACATTTATCAAGTTACTGAAAGAGTAGGATACACATAGTTTTCACAGCCTCTTGCACAATAACGTTAAAATATTAGTGTATGTAAACTATATATTTTTGAACTTAAAAAATAGTAGTCAGGTTTAGATTTGTGTGGACTATGAACTGTAGCGTAACTATTTTAAATAATTCGTTGTGTTCTTTCATATTGAACGCAAATCCTAACTATAATATTGGGTTTCTGTAACGATTGTTTGCACTAGTGATGCAATTTTTGAGACTTTATATTGGAGTAAAACTATTATTCACTAGTAGAGCAGTTTTGAAGACTTTATTTTGAACTTAAATCTTTATTGTCATTTCATGTGTACTTGTAGTATAGAGGTGTAAATGAATTTTTGGAAGCTCCCATTCCCTTTAAGTCTAAGAAGATTAGACTACCAAATTAATTTTAATACGTAGCATTATTATTTTAGAGATCATCATGAATGCCGTGGAACGTCGCTTCTCCTGTGCGACTTGTGGCAAAGCCTTCAAGACCAAGTACCATCTCACCCGGCACACGCGTTCTGCCCACGAAGGAATCATCTTCCCGTGCCCGGTGTGCGACAAGTCGTTCGCGAGGGAGGAGAACGTGCGCCGCCACGTCACCGCTGCACATCTCCCTCAACCAATGATAAACCCAACATTTAGACCGGGTAGGTATCTTAAACATTATTTATGCTCACTAAACAGTCAGTTATCTATAAACTTTAAAAATTCTACTCTCATTCGTATTATGCATAAGGATGAGAAATAAATCCAATTTAGCATCCACCCCACTGTAACTTGACTCACTTATTTTGCTTCCAATTTAGTTAAACACTTTGTCGCGCACAATTATATCCATCGTAAAACATCATTATCATTTTAAATTTCTGTAATATTCACACTAGTGATGCACTTATGATAAAAAGATTTATACCTTTCACTGTGTTTATACATCTAATATGAAATATACTAATCATGTCTATGATTTTTTCTTATAGGCTTCGTGCCCACACCGAGTCCGGCGGAACCACGACCCGACCCCTCTTACGCTCCTGACTTTGAGCCGAGGCCCGGCCCCTCTTCTGCTCCTGACTTTGAGCCGAGGCCCGACCCCTCTTCCGCTCCTGATTTTGAGCCGAGGCCCGGCCCCTCTTCCGCTCCTGACGTCGAGCCGAGACCGGGTCCGTCCCATGCCCCCGAGCCATCTCAAGCCCCAGAGCCTACTGGAGTTCCCACAACAGGTATGTACTAGTCTCTTACTTTAAACTATTAATTTACAAACTTGTATCAAATGTAAATATTCATTCAGATATTTCATCCACACTAAAGTGGTCATACTATCAAAGGATTCTATTGTAAAGATTAACCAATTTAATATTGAATTAATCTTAGTCACAATGTAGACGTTCAGAAAATATTAGTTCTTTCCTTCATTTCTATCATTTAATGAATCCCAATACAAAGTGACTATATTAAACATTCAGATTTTCAAATTGGTTTGGAAACTGATTCTTTTTCTGGTTTATCATTATAGTTATAAATGCGACTACAGAATTTTGTATGATTTCAGGCCATGTGTGTGACGGGTGTGGAAAAACCTTAACGAGGAAGGCTAATATGCAGATCCATGCTCGCAAACACTGCAGAGCCCTAAGTGCGGAACGACAGTCCGAACAACCAGCCAGAGTCCAACAGCAATCACATGCCCCATCGAACACCAATTCCTTCACCCCTCTCCATAAAAGTTCTTTCATCCTCCTTCCTCGCGACATCGCCATGAAACATGCTGTGGTAAATGTGTATAACAATGCGGATGAACGCTGCTTTGAATATGCCATGCTAACCAAATTTATTAAAAATGCTCGTTATGATCGACTTACTGCAAATCATTTTACAGCAGAGGTTAGGGCACGAGCTAATTTGAATTTCGAGGGATTGGAGTTTCCTGTCAGACCAGACAAAATCCACACATTCGAGCGCAATAACCCCGGCGTAAGTATAAATGTGTATGGTGTGGACAAAAAGAAAAAGAAGAAGTATAGTAAGCATCAAGAAGAGCACTATGTGTATCCACTACGAGTTACAGACAAGGAGAAAGAGATGCATTTTGACCTTCTTTTCCTATCTAATGGAAACACTTCACATTATGCTTACATTAGTAATTTCAGCAGGTTGGTGGCTAGGCAGTTAACTCAAGGTCATCGTCGGCTATTTATTTGCAAGACATGCTTTGCATACTTTAGCAGTAGGCCGAATAAATTGGGCATCAGAGGTGCAGGACGACTGGAGGAGCACAAGCTTTATTGTTCATTGCGCAATCCTATTCACAACAAAGGTCGGAGGAAGGGATTAGCGCATTTCTTTGGGCCACCCCCTTCTGCAAGTCTACCTGCTCAGATGTTTCAACCAAGTCCTAAACAACCACAGCAGCTAGCGCAGCAGATTCGGAGATCGCCTTCGTTTGGCGAGGCGCAGCTCACTTCAAGTTAGATAATCAACTTCATTGGAATTTTGTAAAGCAAGAAAAAGAAGTCTCAAGATGTAAATAGCCTTTATAAATTTGATAGTTTTCGTAAGCAATAAAAAAAACCATGTACATTACAGCATAAACTACTGTCTTTTATTTTAAGATGAAACCCCAATACTTTACTTTAAGAAAAATGTGTATGTCATTATAGTTTTAGTGTCAGTAGCCTGACGTTGGTGGGGCAACGGTGGGGAAAAAGTAGTGTGCTTTAGAAACATTTAGATCATGAAGTGTAATGAAACTCTTTAAACATTCGCTGCATGTACTCTCATATTGGAAATTTTAATTGTTGCACATAACACATTGTGTGACATAGTTACTTTTCTCTTTTCTTGTTTCGTTTTATTTACGTATGCTTTTTCTTTTCTGTACTTACAAGAATAACTCAAGCTAAGGATTAAGGTTTAACAGTAATCTTATTTATTGTATGTATCGCAAATTCTTTCATTTTTTTTTTTTTATATGAATTGTAACGCGCACACACACTTTTTCGTTTCCCTTGTATGTATTGTAATGTAAATCGTTTTTTCTTGTAATAAAAATGAGTACAAAAAAAAAAACCACTATCTTTTTGGTTTACTCTTTGCGCAAACTCGACATAACATTTACTTTTAAAGACAAAAGAGTATAGAAACTTAGTATTTTACTTTCAGTGTCAAAAGAGCTTTATAGTTTAGTTAGTATTTATACATATTTGTGCGGACTTAGC
This sequence comes from Neoaliturus tenellus, assembly GCA_030545055.2. NCBI lineage: Eukaryota > Metazoa > Arthropoda > Insecta > Hemiptera > Cicadellidae > Neoaliturus > Neoaliturus tenellus. Next base: position 73,900,724 of record CM061535.1, on the reverse strand, counting down.
ATTTATAATTTACTTTCACAGTCAAAGAGTCTAGTAAATTAGTTTTTCACTTTCAAAGTCAAAAGAGCCTGTTAGTTTACTTAGTATTTGTACATATTTTTGTACACGTTTAACAGACTCACGATTACACTTATAGTTTTCTTTCAAAGTAAAAGACTCAAAAAGTAAATGAACTTACAACTATGTTGGGGAGTATCAAATGAAAACAAAAATTTCAATACACATTACTAGATTTATTGAAAAAATCTTAAATCCAACATTGGATGTTTTATCTAAATAAACGTTATAAAAGTCAAAATAAAATATTTACTTATCACAGCAGCAAATTGCCCACCTAATTACACTCATGCGACTAACTTAGTATTTTACTTTCAAGTCAAAAGAATCTTATATAGTTTAGTTAGTATTTATACATCTCTGTGCGGACCTAGCATTTATAATTTACTTTCACAGTCAAAGACTTTAGTAAATTAGTATTTCACTTTCAAAGACAAAAGAGTATGATGGTTTAGTTAGTATCTATACATCTTTGTGCAGACTCAACATTTATAATTTACTTGCATAGTCAAAAGAGTAACCGTACTCTTTTAACAGGCTCACCATTACACTTATAGATTTCTTTCAAAGTAAAAGACTCAAAAGTAAATGAACCTACAACTATGTCGGTGAATTTTCAAAGTGCAAAGAGTCTGTTGGTTTAATTTGTGCAGACTCGACATTACATTTAGTTTCAAAGTCAAAAGAGTCTGATAGTTAAGTAAAGCGAGTGTTTTAAATTGTACGAAGTCCAACATTAGATTTAGTTCAGCATAGAGAAAGAGGTTCGTTGGTTTAATCTGTGTGCAGACTCGACATTACATTTAGTTTCAAAGTCAAAAGAGTCTGATAGTTAAGTAAAGCGAGTGTTTTAAATTGTACGAAGTCCAACATTAGATTTAGTTCAGCATAGAGAAAGAGGTTCGTTGGTTTAATCTTTGTGCAAACTCGACATGACATTGGCTTTCAAAGACAAAAGAGTCTGGTAATATAGTAGTGCAAACTCGAAATGTCATTGACTTTCAAAGACAAAATAGTCTAGTAATATAGTAGTTCAAACTCGACATGACATTGACTTTCAAAGACAAGAGTCTAGTAATATTGTATTTTACCTTCAAAGTCAAAAGAGTCCGATAGTTTAGTTAGTATTTATACATGTTTGTGTGAACTCGACATTACATTTACTTTCAAAGACAAGAGAGTCTAGTAACTTAGTATTTTAGTTTCAAAATCAAAAGAGTCTGATAGTTTAGTAAAGCGAGTGTTTTAAATTGTACGAAGTCACTCATTAGATTTAGTTCAGCATAAAGAAAGAGGTTCGTTGGTTTAATCTTTGTGCAAACTCGACATGACATTGACTTTCAAAGACAAACGAGTCTATTAATATAGTATTTTACTTTCAAAGTCAAAGGAGTCTGATAGTTTATTTAGTATTTGTACATGTTTGTGCGGACTCGGCATTTACAATTTCCTTTAAAAATCAAAGAGTCTAGTAGCGTAGTATTTTACTTTCAAAATCTAAGTGTCTGTTAGTATTTGCACATATGTTTGCAGCTCAACATTTAATTTGTGCAGACTCGACATTTACTTTCAAAGACAAGAGAGTCTTATAACTTAGTATTTTAGGTTCAAAATCAAAAGAGTCTGATAGTTTAGTAAAGCGAGTGTTTTAAATTGTACGAAGTCACACATTAGATTTAGTTCAGCATAAAGAAAGAGGTTGTTGGTTTAATCTTTTTGCAAACTCGACATGACATTGACTTTCAAAGACAAACGTGTCTAGTAATATATTATTTTATTTTCAAAGTCAAAAGAGTCTGATGGTTTAGTTAGTATTTATAGATGCTTGTGCGGACTCTCCATTTATAATTTACTTTAAAAGTCAAAGAGTCTAGTAGCTTAGTATTTTACTTTCAAAATCAAAGTGTCTGTTAGTATTTGTACACGTTTTTACAGCTCAACATTTAAAAATTACTTTCATAGTCAAAAAGAGTCTAATAACCGAGTAACTGCACATTCTTAGCAGATTAAAACTTGACCATTCTAATAACTTGATATTTTTCAAAGTGCAAATATTCAGTCGGTTTAATTTGTGCTGACTCGACAATGCATTTCCTTTCAAAGTCAAAAGAGTCTGATAGTTTGATAAAGCGAGTGTTTTAAATTGGACGAAGTCACACATTAAATTTAGGTCCATATAGAGAAAGAGGTATGAGAACTCCTCACGCAAGATCAACTATTGAAATAAGCCAAGACAAAAAGAAAAAAAAGTTAAAGAAAAAAAGAAAAAATTTGAAAAAAACAGAAATAAAAATAAAAACAAAAACAAAATAAAAAATTAAAAAATTAAAAAAAAAACAAAAGAAAAAGTAAAATTTGAAAAAAAACAAAAGAAAAATAGAAAAAAAATACTAAAAAGTAAATTTTGCGCGCAAAATTTACTTTTTAGTATTTTTTTCTATTTTTTCTTTTGTTTTTTTTTTCAAATTTTACTTTTTCTTTTGTTTTTTTTAAATTTTTTAATTTTTTATTTTGTTTTTGTTTTTATTTTTATTTTTGTTTTTTTCAAATTTTTTCTTTTTTTCTTTAACTTTTTTTTCTTTTTGTCTTGGCTTATTTCAATAGTTGATCTTGCGTGAGGAGTTCTCATACCTCTTTCTCTATATGGACCTAAATTTAATGTGTGACTTCGTCCAATTTAAAACACTCGCTTTATCAAACTATCAGACTCTTTTGACTTTGAAAGGAAATGCATTGTCGAGTCAGCACAAATTAAACCGACTGAATATTTGCACTTTGAAAAATATCAAGTTATTAGAATGGTCAAGTTTTAATCTGCTAAGAATGTGCAGTTACTCGGTTATTAGACTCTTTTTGACTATGAAAGTAATTTTTAAATGTTGAGCTGTAAAAACGTGTACAAATACTAACAGACACTTTGATTTTGAAAGTAAAATACTAAGCTACTAGACTCTTTGACTTTTAAAGTAAATTATAAATGGAGAGTCCGCACAAGCATGTATAAATACTAACTAAACCATCAGACTCTTTTGACTTTGAAAATAAAATAATATATTACTAGACACGTTTGTCTTTGAAAGTCAATGTCATGTCGAGTTTGCAAAAAGATTAAACCAACAACCTCTTTCTTTATGCTGAACTAAATCTAATGTGTGACTTCGTACAATTTAAAACACTCGCTTTACTAAACTATCAGACTCTTTTGATTTTGAACCTAAAATACTAAGTTATAAGACTCTCTTGTCTTTGAAAGTAAATGTCGAGTCTGCACAAATTAAATGTTGAGCTGCAAACATATGTGCAAATACTAACAGACACTTAGATTTTGAAAGTAAAATACTACGCTACTAGACTCTTTGATTTTTAAAGGAAATTGTAAATGCCGAGTCCGCACAAACATGTACAAATACTAAATAAACTATCAGACTCCTTTGACTTTGAAAGTAAAATACTATATTAATAGACTCGTTTGTCTTTGAAAGTCAATGTCATGTCGAGTTTGCACAAAGATTAAACCAACGAACCTCTTTCTTTATGCTGAACTAAATCTAATGAGTGACTTCGTACAATTTAAAACACTCGCTTTACTAAACTATCAGACTCTTTTGATTTTGAAACTAAAATACTAAGTTACTAGACTCTCTTGTCTTTGAAAGTAAATGTAATGTCGAGTTCACACAAACATGTATAAATACTAACTAAACTATCGGACTCTTTTGACTTTGAAGGTAAAATACAATATTACTAGACTCTTGTCTTTGAAAGTCAATGTCATGTCGAGTTTGAACTACTATATTACTAGACTATTTTGTCTTTGAAAGTCAATGACATTTCGAGTTTGCACTACTATATTACCAGACTCTTTTGTCTTTGAAAGCCAATGTCATGTCGAGTTTGCACAAAGATTAAACCAACGAACCTCTTTCTCTATGCTGAACTAAATCTAATGTTGGACTTCGTACAATTTAAAACACTCGCTTTACTTAACTATCAGACTCTTTTGACTTTGAAACTAAATGTAATGTCGAGTCTGCACACAGATTAAACCAACGAACCTCTTTCTCTATGCTGAACTAAATCTAATGTTGGACTTCGTACAATTTAAAACACTCGCTTTACTTAACTATCAGACTCTTTTGACTTTGAAACTAAATGTAATGTCGAGTCTGCACAAATTAAACCAACAGACTCTTTGCACTTTGAAAATTCACCGACATAGTTGTAGGTTCATTTACTTTTGAGTCTTTTACTTTGAAAGAAATCTATAAGTGTAATGGTGAGCCTGTTAAAAGAGTACGGTTACTCTTTTGACTATGCAAGTAAATTATAAATGTTGAGTCTGCACAAAGATGTATAGATACTAACTAAACCATCATACTCTTTTGTCTTTGAAAGTGAAATACTAATTTACTAAAGTCTTTGACTGTGAAAGTAAATTATAAATGCTAGGTCCGCACAGAGATGTATAAATACTAACTAAACTATATAAGATTCTTTTGACTTGAAAGTAAAATACTAAGTTAGTCGCATGAGTGTAATTAGGTGGGCAATTTGCTGCTGTGATAAGTAAATATTTTATTTTGACTTTTATAACGTTTATTTAGATAAAACATCCAATGTTGGATTTAAGATTTTTTCAATAAATCTAGTAATGTGTATTGAAATTTTTGTTTTCATTTGATACTCCCCAACATAGTTGTAAGTTCATTTACTTTTTGAGTCTTTTACTTTGAAAGAAAACTATAAGTGTAATCGTGAGTCTGTTAAACGTGTACAAAAATATGTACAAATACTAAGTAAACTAACAGGCTCTTTTGACTTTGAAAGTGAAAAACTAATTTACTAGACTCTTTGACTGTGAAAGTAAATTATAAATGCTAAGTCCGCACAAATATGTATAAATACTAACTAAACTATAAAGCTCTTTTGACACTGAAAGTAAAATACTAAGTTTCTATACTCTTTTGTCTTTAAAAGTAAATGTTATGTCGAGTTTGCGCAAAGAGTAAACCAAAAAGATAGTGGTTTTTTTTTGTACTCATTTTTATTACAAGAAAAAACGATTTACATTACAATACATACAAGGGAAACGAAAAAGTGTGTGTGCGCGTTACAATTCATATAAAAAAAAAAATGAAAGAATTTGCGATACATACAATAAATAAGATTACTGTTAAACCTTAATCCTTAGCTTGAGTTATTCTTGTAAGTACAGAAAAGAAAAAGCATACGTAAATAAAACGAAACAAGAAAAGAGAAAAGTAACTATGTCACACAATGTGTTATGTGCAACAATTAAAATTTCCAATATGAGAGTACATGCAGCGAATGTTTAAAGAGTTTCATTACACTTCATGATCTAAATGTTTCTAAAGCACACTACTTTTTCCCCACCGTTGCCCCACCAACGTCAGGCTACTGACACTAAAACTATAATGACATACACATTTTTCTTAAAGTAAAGTATTGGGGTTTCATCTTAAAATAAAAGACAGTAGTTTATGCTGTAATGTACATGGTTTTTTTTATTGCTTACGAAAACTATCAAATTTATAAAGGCTATTTACATCTTGAGACTTCTTTTTCTTGCTTTACAAAATTCCAATGAAGTTGATTATCTAACTTGAAGTGAGCTGCGCCTCGCCAAACGAAGGCGATCTCCGAATCTGCTGCGCTAGCTGCTGTGGTTGCTTAGGACTTGGTTGAAACATCTGAGCAGGTAGACTTGCAGAAGGGGGTGGCCCAAAGAAATGCGCTAATCCCTTCCTCCGACCTTTGTTGTGAATAGGATTGCGCAATGAACAATAAAGCTTGTGCTCCTCCAGTCGTCCTGCACCTCTGATGCCCAATTTATTCGGCCTACTGCTAAAGTATGCAAAGCATGTCTTGCAAATAAATAGCCGACGATGACCTTGAGTTAACTGCCTAGCCACCAACCTGCTGAAATTACTAATGTAAGCATAATGTGAAGTGTTTCCATTAGATAGGAAAAGAAGGTCAAAATGCATCTCTTTCTCCTTGTCTGTAACTCGTAGTGGATACACATAGTGCTCTTCTTGATGCTTACTATACTTCTTCTTTTTCTTTTTGTCCACACCATACACATTTATACTTACGCCGGGGTTATTGCGCTCGAATGTGTGGATTTTGTCTGGTCTGACAGGAAACTCCAATCCCTCGAAATTCAAATTAGCTCGTGCCCTAACCTCTGCTGTAAAATGATTTGCAGTAAGTCGATCATAACGAGCATTTTTAATAAATTTGGTTAGCATGGCATATTCAAAGCAGCGTTCATCCGCATTGTTATACACATTTACCACAGCATGTTTCATGGCGATGTCGCGAGGAAGGAGGATGAAAGAACTTTTATGGAGAGGGGTGAAGGAATTGGTGTTCGATGGGGCATGTGATTGCTGTTGGACTCTGGCTGGTTGTTCGGACTGTCGTTCCGCACTTAGGGCTCTGCAGTGTTTGCGAGCATGGATCTGCATATTAGCCTTCCTCGTTAAGGTTTTTCCACACCCGTCACACACATGGCCTGAAATCATACAAAATTCTGTAGTCGCATTTATAACTATAATGATAAACCAGAAAAAGAATCAGTTTCCAAACCAATTTGAAAATCTGAATGTTTAATATAGTCACTTTGTATTGGGATTCATTAAATGATAGAAATGAAGGAAAGAACTAATATTTTCTGAACGTCTACATTGTGACTAAGATTAATTCAATATTAAATTGGTTAATCTTTACAATAGAATCCTTTGATAGTATGACCACTTTAGTGTGGATGAAATATCTGAATGAATATTTACATTTGATACAAGTTTGTAAATTAATAGTTTAAAGTAAGAGACTAGTACATACCTGTTGTGGGAACTCCAGTAGGCTCTGGGGCTTGAGATGGCTCGGGGGCATGGGACGGACCCGGTCTCGGCTCGACGTCAGGAGCGGAAGAGGGGCCGGGCCTCGGCTCAAAATCAGGAGCGGAAGAGGGGTCGGGCCTCGGCTCAAAGTCAGGAGCAGAAGAGGGGCCGGGCCTCGGCTCAAAGTCAGGAGCGTAAGAGGGGTCGGGTCGTGGTTCCGCCGGACTCGGTGTGGGCACGAAGCCTATAAGAAAAAATCATAGACATGATTAGTATATTTCATATTAGATGTATAAACACAGTGAAAGGTATAAATCTTTTTATCATAAGTGCATCACTAGTGTGAATATTACAGAAATTTAAAATGATAATGATGTTTTACGATGGATATAATTGTGCGCGACAAAGTGTTTAACTAAATTGGAAGCAAAATAAGTGAGTCAAGTTACAGTGGGGTGGATGCTAAATTGGATTTATTTCTCATCCTTATGCATAATACGAATGAGAGTAGAATTTTTAAAGTTTATAGATAACTGACTGTTTAGTGAGCATAAATAATGTTTAAGATACCTACCCGGTCTAAATGTTGGGTTTATCATTGGTTGAGGGAGATGTGCAGCGGTGACGTGGCGGCGCACGTTCTCCTCCCTCGCGAACGACTTGTCGCACACCGGGCACGGGAAGATGATTCCTTCGTGGACAGAACGCGTGTGCCGGGTGAGATGGTACTTGGTCTTGAAGGCTTTGCCACAAGTCGCACAGGAGAAGCGACGTTCCACGGCATTCATGATGATCTCTAAAATAATAATGCTACGTATTAAAATTAATTTGGTAGTCTAATCTTCTTAGACTTAAAGGGAATGGGAGCTTCCAAAAATTCATTTACACCTCTATACTACAAGTACACATGAAATGACAATAAAGATTTAAGTTCAAAATAAAGTCTTCAAAACTGCTCTACTAGTGAATAATAGTTCTACTCCAATATAAAGTCTCAAAAATTGCATCACTAGTGCAAACAATCGTTACAGAAACCCAATATTATAGTTAGGATTTGCGTTCAATATGAAAGAACACAACGAATTATTTAAAATAGTTACGCTACAGTTCATAGTCCACACAAATCTAAACCTGACTACTATTTTTTAAGTTCAAAAATATATAGTTTACATACACTAATATTTTAACGTTATTGTGCAAGAGGCTGTGAAAACTATGTGTATCCTACTCTTTCAGTAACTTGATAAATGTAAAACCACTAAGACCTATCACAAAATCTATATTTAAATACAACTAGTTAATTGTAAATGAGAATAATACTTACAATGGAAGTTTTGAATATTCAAAGAATGTACAATCACTGGTACAGGCACAAAGCAGCAGCAGCGAAGCGGAGCGAGGTGCGGGGACGACCGTTCACTACGATGGCTAGGCGGAGACAGAGGCCGGGTGGGGGAGTAAATGGATGACGCGCGCTCGGCTTGGTTACGCAACCTCTGTTATGTAAGCTGCCGGTCGTGAAAGGGACGCGCAACTCCACGGAGTGGGTTTGGCGGGAAATAAGAAACGCGTTGTTATGTAACTAGTCAGATGGTTAGTAGACGTTCCCACGCAGGCGTGAGGTCAGACGGATGTTCATTGTCTCGCTCCCCTCTCTGTGGAATGTGCAGGTGGTTGATGAAACGTGAGAAGGGTCGTCCCGCAGGTGTTTGGCACATTCCACAGTGTCTAGACATCATAAATCTTCTTTTGTTTGTTTAGGTGACTGGCTTCTTTTGTTTGTGCAGGTGGCCGGATGCAGGTGGTCGATGAAATCTGAGAAGGGTCGTCTCGCAGGTGTTCAATCTTTTTGTTTGTGCAGGTGGCCGGATGCAGGTGGTCGATGAAATCTGAGAAGGGTCGTTCGGCTTCTTTTGTTTGTGCAGGTGGCCGGATGCTGGTGGCTGGGGGTTTATACCGGTTTGGACCTGTAGACAAAGGATGGCGCGATGGGTGTTGCGTAATATTATCCCACTCCGCAGTCCTGGAATTGATGTTCTTGTTACCGCGGTAGAGCAAGTAGAGGATGCTTTGCTCCTTATATAAATGGTTAAAGAGTTGTATTACACTTCATGATCTATATGTCTCCAAAGCACGCTACTTTTTCCCCATCGTTACCCCACCATCGTCCCCACCTTTGCCCTACCTTCGTCTCCACCACAGCATGTTAAAAGAGATTAATTGCACTTCTTGACCTATAAGTCTCCAAAGCACACTACTTTTACTCACTTTTGCTCCGCCTTTGCTCCTCCTTTGCTCCGCCTTTGCCGCTCCTTCTTCTCCACCATCGCATGTTAAAAGAGATTCATTGCACTTCTTGACCTATAAGTCTCCAAAGCACACTACTTTTCCCCACTTTTGCTCCGCCTTTGCCGCTCCTTCGTCTCCACCATCGCATGTTAAAAGAGATCAATTGCACTTCTTGACCTATAAGTCTCCAAAGCACACTACTTTTCCAAAGTAGTTTAATATGCTAATGAATAAAAAAAAAAAAAAAAAAGGAGGAACCAAACACCCTACTGTTTCTTCGGGGGGGGGGGGGGGGGGTTCGTCGTAGGTGGTCCTCGGGGGGGGGGGGGGGGGGGTTGCCGCTCTTTGCCGCTCCTGTGCCGCTCCTGCCTTACCTTCGGCTAGTCCCCCCTACTATAGTTTACTTACTTGTTCATTTTCTATGTTAATGTAAAAGTTGGGGTGGAATTTACCTTTCAAATTTAAACTCAGTAATTGTAGCACAGAAGAAGATTGTAAGAATAATGGTTCGTGTTCGGAGGACCGAACACGCTTTTTCTTATTTTAAACAATTGGGTATTTTAACTTTTCGTCATCTATATGTTATACGATTTTTGAGAGTTAGAGGTGGCCATGTCCTTGGTAATTTGAACATTTATTCTAGCAGGCTTAGGTTGCAAAATCGAGTAGTTTTACTAAAGACTAATAATGAGGGTTATCGTTGGTTTTCACATTATGTTCTTTACATTTTTTAATCAGTTGCCATAAAACTTAAATTTATCAGAGAGTCCTAGTAAATTCCTAAGAAAGCTAACAGACTCGCTATTTTCACATAAAGATGTTGAGTATTTGTTTTTGTCAAAATGAAAGTTCGTTTTTCTGTTTACTTTTCAGGCACATAAATTGTTTTATTAATATATTTTCTATTATATTTTCTTTAATTAAATTTATTCGTGTTTACCTCAATCAGCACTCCTAACCACAAAAATATTCATGAATAGATTTTTAAATACCTAACATGATAGTTAGGAAGGTTGCTCGGCACTCGGCGTCAAGTTGGTAATAGTGTCTCAACACCCTGAATAAAAGCCTGCAATGAGCAAGGCGATGGACACAACACATCCTTCTTATGACTCGCTTTTGGAGGAGAAAATCCTTTCCGCCACTGTACCGCCACCCCAGAAGACAAGTCCATAGGAGATAAGACTGTGAAAACAGCCCTAATACACTTTCATCAGCACTTCGCGCTGTGCTATCCTGTGGAGTCTGTAGATTAGATTAGGAGTAGGAGTAGGAGTAGTTCTTAAATGTAAGCATACGTCAATATGTACATCAAATTAAAGGTCTTTAAGTATAGGCATTTCGTTCTATGGCCTTTTTAGAACGAATGAAGAAAACCGGACCTCAAAAGGACGACTAAGTCAGAAATGGCAGGATATAAAATCATATTTTGGAAAACAAAAATTCAATAACTCCCGATACACTCGACATTTTGAGGTCAGATTTGTGGCAAATGGCTCAAAATGCAAAGCCGTTTAAAGTTATGTATATCATATGATGAAGTCCAATGCAGTTTTCCTGACGACTGGCTCTAGGGATGTCCCTAAAAAACTTCACGTCTAGGGCTAGGGACGTCTTGGGAAAAACTTCATTGGTCTATGATACATCATTTTAAAGGCCTTTGCTTTCCAAGCAATTTGCCTCAATCCTGAATTCAAAAAGTCAAGTGTATCGGGAGTTATTGATTTTTTTTTGTTTTCCAACAAAATGATTTTAATTACAATTTGATCTCCTGCCATTTGTGACTCGGTCATCATTTTGAGGTCTGGTTTTCGTCATTGTATTCTAATAATAGAGACCTTTAAATTGATTTATATATATATACATATATATATATATATATATATATATATATATCAAACTATAATTACTTTTAAGAATCTTGGCTTACTCCTCTTGTACCATCCCTTATTGGAGGTGAAGAGTCAATCAACCCATGAAAAACAAGATATTTAGGTCTAACATAGATGTGTGGAGTTAAAACCTTCTAACGTATTGTATAGAAAATAAATATTGGGAAGGGACTTAAAACTCACCCTGTATGAGTGTTATGATCTTAAAACATAATTTTATGCATTTTTATCATTAAGTAATTTTCATTATACTGAATTTATCGAGAAATGGGCACATAACGTTTTCCCCTATGTCATTCTTATGGAACTAAAAATGGACTTTAATTGCTCTAGCTTCCTAACCGTTATGTTTAGAGAAAAATGGTAAAGAATAGAAAAGTCTTAAATTTGATTGCTAAATCCGATTATGTTATAGAAATGGGGTGTTATATAAGAAATTTCAGAGTCGGTTGATATTTTTCAATATGTTCCCCATTTAAAGTTTTCCGTAAATATTATAGTTTACGAGATACCAATGGTGGCACCACTTGTAATTATCACCCATATAATAGCGTAATAATTTCGTCTTTAGATATAACATAAAAATTAACTCGGAAGTAATTTATATAAAACTGCATCTAAAGAAGCAATAACCTGGCACTCGAGGTATAGTAAAACAATGTCATAAAGAAATGGAAATATGATAAGAAGAGGAAAAGGAGCAGTGTCACCCAATCGTCTCGAGTGGGGAGCACCACATGGCCATGATAAAACAGCTGTTTGAAAGGCAAATCGCAGCCTGTTTGGGGACGTGTTTTCACAAATACTGTACACATTCTTCAATGGATTTTCGCCATTTTTCTCAACTTCCTAAATATGTTTGTAAACATTTTCTCCAAAAGTCACAAAATGGTATTATTGAACATTTAATAGAAATAAATAATACATTTAAATTTGATTTTTAGTATTATTATTTACATAGCCCACTTAAATAGAAAAGTGAATCAAGAATCAAGAATTTTACCGCCGTTAAATATACAAAGATACAATTTTCATAGTCAGATAAAAAAAAAAAAACAAAAAATACATTAATATTGAATGTCTGTACCCATACAATTAAAAATTTCATCCACTGTACAGAAAGCTCTACTCTTTGGCCTCTTGGCAATAACATTAAAAAGTTTGTTTCTAGGTAATAGTCTCACATTAAGTGGTAACTTGTTAAAAAATATAAGTTTTTGATACTTATAGATCTTGAGATATTTATCAAGTCTAATATTTAGTATAACCAGGTCTTCTCTATATCTTGTATTATGACTATGAACAAAGGTTTGATTACTGAAATCCTTTAAATTATCTTTAACAAAAATAAGACTACTGTAAATGTATATACAAGTAAGTGTCGTTATACTGTAATTAGGAAAAACAAATCTACATAAGTCTGTTGATTTTAATCCAGCTAAGACAATAACAGCTTTTTTTTATATATAAAAGCTTTATCTTTTGAAGTTGAATTACCCCAGAATTTAACTCCATAAGTCAAATGAAAGAAACCACACACTAATATCAGTACTTCTAATTTGACACAAGTTTTTCTTAAAAGACAAACAACACGAGACAATTTTTGCACAGTGCTTTCATAAGCATGGACACATTTTTAAGGGATTAAATTAAGAGTCTGCAGTACCTCCGCTATTTTCGTATTTTGTCCCATAAGGACAATGTTAAATTCAAAACATTTCTGTGAGTTTGTTTTTCGTCTGAAAATTACAAAATTGATATAATTTTAAATGTTACCGATATAGATAGAATGTTACATGCGACGGTTATAGGACATATGGCGGGTTCACACCGGGGGAAGGTCGGCTAGTATCGGACAGCGGGTAGTATCGGACAAACGCTGTTTCCAGCTTTTGCCGCTAGAGACAGCACTGACTAGGACATCAGCAGAAGCACCAAGGAGAAAGACTATGTGAGCGCCATTAAGCGTTTCGTGCCTCAATAATCGTCTGCGCTGTGACATTTCTTTTTGTTTTTGTGACAATTTCTGTGCACGTACGTATGTTTGAGACATCAGTGTGCTAAACTGAGTAAATACTTTTATGATTAAACACTACTATTTGATAGTAAAGAGGCTTTACTTTGTTTCGTAGGTGAATGGTTATTTTAGTTTGGTTATTATGGAAGTGGTAGTCAAAATGGCGGACCATGTCAGTCGGGTAGTATCGGACAGAATGTTAAGGTTGTAAATTGTTGAAATAATTGTAAAAAACTTAACGTAATCAATAATTAACTCCTATTTTTTATTTTTAGGGTTTCGAACATCATAAGAGAGAAAATTAACAAAATAAAAAGCACAAAGGCAGACTTAAAAATATAAATACTGGACTAAGGCCTTCAAAGGAGGAAAATAAAAAAGTTTTGAAAAAGGCAAAAGAAAAAAATGTAAAAAAATCACAAAAAGTCAATTACAGTTTGAAGAAGGAAGTAGGTCTGAAACACATTGCATTATTTGTGATGAGACATTTCAATAAAAATGGATACAATGTTCACATTGCAAGGGTTGGCCTCCCGAAAACTGTGCTCAGCTTGAGGACAGCCATCTCTGTTATAAGTATATGATATTTGTGTTGGGCACGAAGCAAAGAATAAAAAACTTTAAATTGAAACACCAACAATGTTTTGAGTCAAAGTGATCTTAATTTTGTGACTTTGAAACTCAATTTCCTTTATTTGGACGTAAGGCTACCAACTAAAAAAACTCATAGTGAAAACAAATTTTTTATACTTATAGTTAAGTTTTTTATAGTGTTGAAACAATTTGTAACGATAAAAGTGTGTTTTCAGGCTGCAAGTGGTTTTATTTTAGCTACAGGCAGTTGTAGTTAACCTGTCCGATACTACCCTCCAAAAATCAAATGGGCTCAAAAGTAAGGGTTAGAAAAAGTGTGGAAAAGTGATACATCCATCCATACCATATTTATTATATTAAATGTGTTTATAAATAACATTTCAAACTTTGATATTTTGCATAGTAAATTATCATTTCTTTTATCACTAATTAGAAAATCTAAAAAAAGCTTAAGCGTCCGATACTACCCGACCTTCCCCTATCCATCCATCCGCTGGACGGACGTCCAGCCTTGGACGTTATTAAAATTATGTAACTATATGTATTGTGTTGTTGACTCATCAATTAACTGTACTATGTTTTAGAGAAATAAATTTTCTCTTTTTCCTACTCTTATTCTTAAGGTTAAAATGAGATATTTTATATAATGGAACTGTAACTATAAGATATGGGAAGTTAAATTACATTGTTAATTTTAATAAGTTCTTATCCAAATAATGTTTAAAATCAGGGATATTTTTCGTTTTATTTTGGCCAACCTTATTCCCCGTTAAGTATTTTTTTAAATACGAAGTAAAAACTTCAAACAACTATAAAAAAAACAATCCTGACTTTTCAACAAACAACATTTATCTATTAAACATACTATTATCTTACTATAATGTATTATATTCACTATATGTTGATGTTCAAGCCAAAATTAAATAACTATAGGCTTTTCATAAGATAAATTAGATTTATCGGATCAACAGTAACCATGTTATTTAACACTTTCCTACACTGTGTGCTTCGTAATATGCCCCAAAGCGTAACCGGATACGACAGGTGAAGGGCTAAGGGCGATGGAGATGGAGCTAAGTGGAATAACCCGGTCCGTTGTTGCAGGGTGGAATGCTGCTGCGAGTGGACGCCATTTTCCAGGTAAATGAATCAGTTTTCCAAAACACTTTATCAAACTGACGTACATTAAGTTCGTAGCGTTTGCCTCTTGTTTTTCTCTCTGATTAGATTTTCGAACTTAACCTTTTGACAGTAAACATCGAAGTTTCATTCTATATTGCTTATCATTTGATTTAAACAGTAATGTGTAAAAATGGTAGTAGCTATTATGGTATCCATATTTTTGTTAGTTTTTTTATTATTTGTATACTATATATTTTCCCTGTTCATATACAGCAAAAAAGCAAAAAGACTTCAAAAAAGCAAGAATTGGCCTTCAGGTTTTGAAGTATGTGTGCTGAATTCTACTTTACACATATTCAACCAACGAATGAAAGGAAATTGGGCGTTTAATGAAGCATGAAAACGTGTTTCTTTGTATGACCCATAAAAAATCATTTCAAGAGACAATTTTTTTATTTTGGTATTAAAATTTAATTTGTGCTTTTGCAATAAAGAATTGAAAATATATATGGGCAATCGTAAAAAGCATGTAAATGGTTTTAGGACCTACAAATAAATAACAAAACCACAATTAAAACTTGTATAGCTATGTGAGATAAAATACAGTTAGTTTTAAAATTTAAATTTTGTGTTAAGAAAAATTAAAACCAGAAATTAAAGAAATAGTTTTTAAGTAATTAATAATAACACTGATAGTGTTTATACTGTAAGCGACTCTCTTTATAAAGCATTAGCAGGATTGATATAAAAAAAGTTGATATAAATATAATTCCGCCGCTCTGTGGACTCTTCCCTGTGACATCTCTAAACTCTAGCTTACCACACTCCAAAACCCCGCATCTTCAGCTAAGTCGCAAAAATGTGTCAAGCAAGGATTTTCCACTGTGTCCTGGTGTTGTCAAAGTAATATTCATTTGTCAATTGAATTCCACTTCACTTACCTGCAACAGTTATTAAACCAGTCTATAAATAAGCGTATATTCTAAACAATTCGTTCTCCTCAAAACTTAAAATATCCCAAATTACATCAAAATTGTTGATTTGAAAACAAAAATGTAAGATAATAATAACTTAAGTCAAATGTAATTTTGGAACAAAAAATTTTATTTCAAGAAATCCCTATGATAAAAACAAAACAGTTTTATACTGTGGGTATGTTTACTAAGAGTGTATTAGAAGGAAGAAACCTCCCATATAGAGTGAAAATAGTTTATTTATCACTTCAAATCTCATTCTGCCATGGAAATATAACCTAATGAAAAATGTAAATATTTATAAAGTGAAAATAATTTGTAACCATGTCAATTGAATTCAAATATTTATGTGAGCGTGAAAATGAATCATAGAAATATTAAAAAGCTGTTCAATATTTGTCTGTCGCTGTGAAGCTATTTACTATTTATACGGAGTGGCAGAGGGCCAGCATAGGTGGCGGGTGTACTGACATCTGGCACTGGTTGTGTTTGTGGTCGACTCTGTATCTTACCACTTTTGAAAGCAGCAAAGCACTCTCGGACCTAGATTCTTCGGTCCTTAAGATCTTCCTATTGGGCGTCCCAATATTGAACTTTGAAGCCCAAATGTGCGCTACAAAGTGGTAATTGTTGACATTAATTAAAACCTATTAAAATACAGGGTCTTTCCTGCAATACTGACCCTTCGGTCGATGTGACGAGATTCATAAAATTCGTATGAAATACTGTAGCTCAACATGCAAAAAATATTTTTAAGAAAGAATATATTTTTCTTGAAAATGCGTTACTTTCATTTTTAGTTGTTCTCGCTCTCCAGAACGTGTATCTTACGACAGAAAAAGCAAAAAGTGGGTGAAAAAAGAACCCGGTATCAAACAACAAAAGCAATCACAACCTGCAAGACGGTAATGACGGAGTAGTGCTAGTTCCCTTACATTCTTACAAATTATATATTTTCCCTAATCCTCCCTCCACGAGACAGTTATAGCAATCATACAGATGGGAGTTGTCACAACTAATTATAACTAAGCCCGGCAGAGAGTGTCAGGCCACGACGGGATCCGCACGGCCTGGAAGGCTGACATCTGTCTTCTTAATTGGATCAAAATTCTGCTAATATTTTATTTATGCTTGGAACACAAAATATCAGATCACTTAAGTAAAGTAATATTAAAAGTTTTTCCAATAAAATTACAAATCCCTATGTTTGACTACCTAAAACTACATAAAATAGGCAAGGATGTAATTGCTTGTAATGTACGTGACGACCAGCATACTTAATGTGCGCTTGCACGCATGTGCTTACTTGATCTTTAATTTCACTTTTGTTACTCTGCGATAGTTTTAGTTTTGTTAAAGTCTTAAGTACGATACTAAACGTATACGGAATACCTGGAGTCCGTGCATGTGCTCGGTAAACTTAAAAAAATTCTTTGTATTCATAGTAATATCAGTCATATACTGTAAACTAAAATGTAAACATGAAGGTGCTGCACTCTGATATCAGTTTTTTTTAACTTCAACACACGGATTTCACCCCTAAAGTTATCAGGTGATTTCATCATTGTTGCTAATTATTTTGTTTTACAATTTGTTTGCACTTCTTCAAATTGTCCAGTTGTTTTATACTTTTACTTTATTTTTGTTCAAATAAATAGTCATAATCACCAAAATAATGTACTATTTAAAAAAGATAAATTATTTGTGTTATAAAATCATTTAGTTATTCAGTTACTGTCTACAATAGAAAACCACATTTAATTTTAATACTGGAGCACGTGGTTCATGCTTTGACAGTTGAGAGTTGTTTCAGCAGCTCTTTGGTTTTTATATTTAACTCCTTAGTACCAATGTTAACATTTTTTAAATATCAATTCAAGATTATAGTGAAATAAGATTTTTTTCTAGCTTAGAGACCTATATCGATATTATTTTTATTCCAAAACTAAGTTGTTTGCAAAGTTTGATGAAAATTGTTAGAGCAGTTTTCGAGATCCGTGGACTGTACATATTATCTAACTCGTATTAGAGTATTGGATTCTATCGAGTTGAGCTTTCTTTTTGTTAGTACCTTTATTTAGTAAACGCTAGTAATAGTAAATCTTCTTACATTCATATTACAAACACAGCATACTCTGTAAACTAACAAAGCATCTATACTTTTGTTGTTGTTACTCTTGTTGGTACTTTTGTTGTGTAATCCCTTAAATGGTGATCAATATTTGGAATATTCAACATAAATTGAACTAAAACCGATAATACAAGAAGAATTGATATTTATTTAACAATAATATTGACCACTCTAAATAATTTCCCCTCAATAATTGTCAAATATATTTTGCAATAAATTATACTTAATGTATTACACGACTTATGTTCGTATACATATATGTAAAACGGCGCTTACGATAGGATTTATTTTTAAACGTTTACAAAAAATTTCTTGTATATTTCTTGTATAGGGGGGAAAAATAGAGTATGACTGAGAAACTTAAAAATTTTTGAGGAAAGAGAGTTTAAAATCTTGTCACTGTCGAGAATTGATATTTTCCTTCTATTAGAACATTGGGACTGTCCTCTCAGCGGCAGCTGGATTGTAAGTTTAATTCCCCGAGGATCGTGCGAGCAGAGCGAGACAGCTGTGTAAGTGTCAACGTTAGGTACGATACGTGTTCACCCATTGATGAGTTCATGGCCCATAAGCATGGGCCAGATGGTACATAAGCAAATTACCTCGAGAGACAAAAACTGCCTATACACACAATATAAGAAACAAAAGATCCATAGAAACAAAGAGTGAGAAAAATAAATTAACACACATAACAGCAATATACAAAAAAGGTTATGCGAAAATTATGGTTGGATTTTACGTACGTTACGTCATAGTAGTGATTAGAAGGGAGGGGTGAAATCCACCGGCCGTCTTTACGTCGGCCATTTCAGTTTGCCGTGAGATGCCACAGTGTATTTATTTATTTATACTTACAAATGGCATACGCCAATTTACAATAATGAATATAATATAATACTACAATGACTTATGGAACAACAAAACAATACAATATGGTGGGTTGGCAACAAAATTTTTAACTTAAGTACAACATGCAGAATGTCTGTTGGTGAGAATTAACATGCTTAGGCTTGCTTGTTTAAGACATGAAAATGTACAGTGGATCAACAGGTTTTTTACATGAAGCAGTTTTTAGAACCAATATTGTTTTCCTTTGGTCGTAAAAAATATTTTTATAAACAAGATTTGGCTATTTGGCAGCACTTAAATGTTACACGAGGCCCCTTTGAAGATCACCGATAAATGTGACAAGCTGCACTTCGGACCGAAGGGTCGTTGACGAGTAGTAAAATCCACTGGGAGGGGGGGGGGTCACATTCATGCCCGTTCATACTTGAAAACCTTGAAAAAGTGAAAACCTTCATAATAATCTGGTAACATGCAAAAGCATACATGTCCACTTAAAAAAAAAATGAAAAACACAGAAAACCCATTATATAATTAATTTGTTGATAAAATTTGAAAACAAAAATTAGTTACATAGTCTCTTCCCTTAAAAATAACTATTTTTTAAACATTTTTTTTTTTAATAAATTGCATACCAAAATTTAAGTATTTAATTTTGAAATATGGATATGTTACATTTTGATTGGACACCTTGGATAGGTTCTTTTTTGCTTGAATTGGTTTGGGATATGTTTTCGTTTGCTCGGAAACTGGTTAAAACAAAGGACTACTAGTTAGCTTAGTTTGATGTAACTTTCTGTCTCTGTAAAATGGAAAAAAAACTGTACGTTGAATTTTTTATTCTTATATTATCTAGGCATTTAGTCAGTTGTATAAAAATTTATTGAGATAAAAACAATAAAATGGAGAATACAAATGGCAATGAAAATGAAAGTTTTGCCTTGATTAACACATTACTAAGCTCAATAGTTTTTATTTTCAACGATGGGGTAGCGTGCATTGGTCACACACTAATTAAAGCATCTTCGTCCATTATGACGAAATTAATTTCACACCTCACTATAACCTCAATCCAACAATAACACTGCCAAACCAAAACTAGATGAACACAGCTGTGCCATCTTGGGTGGGAGTCACGTAACCTGGCTCGTCATTGGCTTCAATGGATGTGTTTTCTTCTGCTTGAATTCGGGCTTGTAAATGTTCTCTTTTGCTCTGAAACGCTGAATTTTGGAGTGTAAAATCAATTGGATATGTATTTTTTTTTTGTAAAAACCAACTTAAACATTGAAATAAAATGAGGCCAAAGACCAAAAAGTAATAAAAATCTCAATTTTGGATTTTTTGGATATGTCCGCTTTTACATGACACCTCCTCTATTGTTCCTGAGGCCCGGGATGGACGGTTCAAACTTAAGGAATTTAAGTTGTGTAAAAGGCAGTACATTTATTGTCACTTTTAGTGTATTGACGCTAGCGTCTTTTTATTCATAGACTATTATCCAAAAATAGTAATATTTTCTAGAGAGTTTTCTTGTTTTATTTCCAATTTGGCATTGATAGTAATTTGTCTATGCTAGTCTTTGAATCTACATCAATGTGTTTTTGTCACCAATTTATACTACAACTTTTTTCAGGCATTGTTTTAAAATCCCTTATATAGTTTGGTGTTTTTTCAAAACCTAAATTAATCACGTGTTTTGTACCTCCGCATGATGAAATGACACTTCGTATTTTAGGCTCATAGAAGCTTAAGATTTTAGAAAGCCTTTGAATGCATCACAAGTATTTTCGGGCAAGGGCATTGAAGTAGAGGGGGAATATTTATAGCTGTTTGATGGAGACCCTCAATGATATGGCCTCTTTTATTTTTACAGCCGACTTTTACTGCTTTTCGCCGGGTTTGCACAGACGTGAGGTTGTATTGCTCATTATCAACATTCGTGGACCTCAACGGCAACATATATGAATTTTAAAAACAATCTTCTATTTTTAAATAGAACATGCAAAATATAAACCGATTATCCAAAATGGCACAACGGTATAAGATTATTTTAATCTGGACTAAACATGCAACAACATCGTTAGAGTAATGTTCAATGTAGAAGACAAATATACCAAGGTTGTCGTTAGGACGGCTGCAACAGAAAAAGTGCAGAAACTTTATTGGCCATTTGTTTGACATTCACCATCTACAACAATCCTGCAGGATGTGTAAAAGATTCAGTAGTAGTGTTAAAAAGGTTGTCAAAAAGTATAAAACCGTTATTTAGAGGAACCTCCTGTCCGTGATTTAAGAATTCCATAACTATATTGAATTTAGTTCTATAAATTGTAGTTTATAGTACTTTAAACTATACTTAAACCGTACGTTAAGTTATGGTACTCTATCCCTTACAATTATCCCAAGAAGTTTTTTGAACTGGAAAACACGATAAACAGTTTATTAGCTTTTAAACTGTATCGTTAATCAATAATTAAAACAATATTAAATTTATAACATTGTTAAAAAAAAATATGGAATTACTGAAACTAATTAGGGCATTAAAATCATACTAAGAAAATTAATTAAATTAGGTAACGTTATTTTCCATCTTCAAAGAAAAAATAGTTGTGTGATCGTCTGAAAACATGTTTTACTAGACAATTTTAGGCTGAAGATGCAAAGCTATGTTGATCAGTTTGTTATGTCTCTCTATGGAACGAATATAAGTAAAGGGGAAGTTTAAATTTTAGCAAATAAAAAAAACTATATTGGTTGGAAGTATGATTTCTACCTTCTTCTTCGAAATTTTGTTTCTAGAATCAAGCTTGCTTTGGTGAAAAAGCCCTAAGATACAGTGATAGGCTGTTCTTTCGAGCACTTAAAATAGCACTCAACTGCAAGTGCTGAGGCACTTAGTCTTCGTCCTGTGGTCTGCTCCGTAAATGTTATTGTTTCTTTTTTTAACTTACTTGCACGATAAAACCTTTTTCTTTGTCTTTAAGTCTACTCAAACGCTTTTCTATCATACAGTATGTTAAGTCTTTAAATAAACTGTTAAAGATTTTTACTCTCTATTTTTATGATTGCTGATAACCTATGATATTTTACGACTTTTATTATAGTATGATTTTTTATACTTTTATGATGACATTGAATGTAAACGTACAATTTTGAAAATGCCCAAATTTAGTTATTAAAAAAAACAACTGAGGATGGTTAAGGTATTTTCATTCTCGAGATTTTACAAAATAATAAAAAATCTCGCATTAGTGTAATGTAAGTCTTAGTTTGTAAACGGATTATAGAAAATATAAATAATAAAACTTTAAAGAGAACTGGTGTTATGTTGTGCCAAACAGATAAATTAACACTCTTCCATTTTAGGTATTATATTACTTAATGTAATTTTACTGCCTAAAAAAGCTAAAAAAGCTATTGAATAAATTACAAAAATTACGTGTATACTTAAAAAAGAAATATGAATAAAAGGATAATCGAGCCAAATCCAAACGGATATTAATAAATTATGTAAGGGAAGTCGGCAGTACAGACTTCAAACGAAAATAAAGTACTCATTTAAAAAGAAACGAAATGGAAATGTTGCAAGTAAGAAAGTCCATCCGACTTTGATCATGAAAGTCAAGGTTAAGAAGTTACGATGACATTTCCTATCAATGTCGTATGCCGCGTGTAAATGCCGTAGAGGGGAAGGGGCGCCAGCTGGCTGCTCGGTGGTTGAAGTTCTTTGTTCTTTCTGTGAGAATTTTTAATGATAAAAACAGGAAACAAATAAATTTAAATATACGTCAAAGAAAACTCAAAGCAGAACTATATAATTCTTAAATAATAGAGCTAATTTTTACGATAAGCTTAACATAAATCATTTTGACAGTAATTCGTTTACCCATTCTTCGTATAAGTTGTTTAAAATTCTGATCTAAAACCGATTATGGTATTGTAATCCTTAACTGAGCTTAGTTGTGTATGTGTTAAAGAAATTTTTAAAGTAAAATTATTTCACTAAAACAATAAAAATAAATACATATTTAGCTTTAAATAAACAGTCGAGTTGGTATTAAATAAGATTAAATCTTACACTTACCTAGGTTTCAAGTTAAGCATTAGAAGGTGTGATTTAAACAGCCTTTTTTATTTAAAGCTTCTAAAGTCAATAAGACCCTTATGGCAGTAGAACCACCTTATTTTTTTTAATAATCTTGAACTGGTAAAATAAGTTTAACACCAAACATTTAGCTTCCAACCTTTTTTTCAATTTACAATCCAAATAATGCATATCAGTTTAGTTCTTAGATAAAGTGTTTTCTTTGCCTTTATCAATCAATGTTTAGTTTTAAAATGCATGTGATTTCAAGCTTTTGAAATTAAAATTATGTGGTTGCTTAGTTGAAATGTTTGGTAAACTAACTTATAAAATATCGGCTTATCAAGATAATATAATCAGCATCTGTTAAAACAGCAAAACATTATAACAGCTCTTGCTATTGAACTGAAATAACTTAAAAAGAATGTCTTTCTAACTATTTATAAAAGTCATTGCCTAAAGAGGCAGAATCCGCGGCTTTAAAAGAATTCGTGTTAAATCTAGACGAACTCCAGAATTAAAGAAGTCCCGCAGGAATTAACGACTGTACAGAGGGACAAGGGAGCTGATGTTCCCCCGTATGTTAATATAATGTTCTTTCGTTGTTGTTTGCCAAAGGGGAATTTCCATGAGGAGGAATCGTCAAGCCAGCAGCTTGGAACAGCTTCTACGTTATATTCCCACTTTAAAACTTTTACCACCCACTTTGAAGTTTCTGTTTTGATGAAATTTTATAGTATTTTTTAAAAGTTGTATGAAAGTATGACGTTAATACTAATAATATAGACTTATAGTTAGTGATAATATTAATAGTGTATGATAATACACAATAACATAAATAATTTGGCTTAAGTCAGTGTTTTAATAAAAGGTTAAAATAATTTATTGTATGTCAAAAAAGTCCGTCCGCCCTGCTTTTTTTCTAGCAGCTGCAGATAGACCTGGATTAGACCTAGAGTAAATAAAACTATATTTAGAAAATGTTTTGTATTTTTAGGGCCAAAGATTTACAATATTTTACCCAAATCAATTAAAGAATGTAATAATTTTGCTAATTTTCAGTCTAAACTAAAATCTTGGCTTTTACAGAGAAATCAGATCGATGACTTAATTGAAATACTTCAATAAAAAAAATTGGGATATTGGCAATGTTTTAAATTTAGTTCCTGTTACTTATTATTAACTAATTTTAATTAATGGAATTACTGTTTTGTATGTAACTATAGGCAATATTAAAAATTTATAATTTTTATTCAGTAATGAATTGTAGCAACCAGGACACCTTGTATTGTAGATAGTAAGTAATTAAGATAAGAGTGAAATGATAAAGACGCACTACAGTCGGCACACGCTGCAGCGACCCGCCGCCCGCCGATTATCTGATAATGTGACCAAAGATGAACATTTGATTATTTTTTCTGTTGTGCTAGCCATCGTAACTTTGTAAAATGGCTAGAAATTCCAAGCTGTTTTCTTGTTTATTGTAAATATGTTTTTGAGAGGAATAAAGATTGTTATTATTATTATAAATAAAGAGAATACCTTTTGGGGAATGTCTTAGTGACCGAAATTGGCAAGTGTTGGTGTGTCCAAATTTTCAAACTCCTCCCTCAAAATTGGGGTTTTGGGGAGCAAGTTGATATTTTCAAATAGCAATTCCCCATTTTGGTGTCAAAGTTGGACTGCATGCATAGTATAAAGACCTTTTTTCTTTGTTATTTTTCTCTAAACCTAATACAATAATCAGGGAACGGGGGGAAAGTTAATTTTTATTGCTATAAAAAAACATTGGGCGATCTTTAATTGCCTGTATCTCCCAAAACATTCAGTAACATAAAAGAATACTCAAAATGACTTAAGCTTACATTATAAATACATTTATTTAAAACGTACTTACATAACAACATCAAATAAATACAATTTTTCATTTGTTCTCCATATTTGAAATCTGTGTATTGATGCGTAAATGATAGTTTTCACAAGCGAAATGTTCGGAAAAAGTTATTTTAAGACATTTTTATTCTTTATTCTTTTTTTCTTTTACCATATGGCTTCCGAAAATCTAATTTGAAATTTTGCTCGATGCTATTCTTACGGGAATAAAAATAAAATTAAAATGCACCACAGCTCATTAGGTTTTGAGAAAACATGTCAATGAATAAAAAGGTCTTTAAATCATACATAAAAATTTGGGCTTACCTACTATTTAAAAAATTCTACTTAACCTTCAAAACCCGAATCTTTTGGGAGGGGGTTACAAATTTTGACGACCAAGTTTCCTCTTCTGACCACCAAGATATCCCCAGAAGATAATCTCGTTAACTGCAAATATTAAAATCAGGAGAGACGGACTTTTGGGACCCCGGTATAGCATACTCATCCAATTACTTCAAAACGTCTGTTGTCTAAACAGCTCAGCACTGAATTGTTTGGTTCATTTAGATTGATAAACACGTATCCTCCCGTTTGGATAAAGGCCAAGCTAAACGGGATTCATGCAAGTCAACAACCGAGTGAGATGTGGTGCAGATTAGATTGAGTATAATATTATTCAATCACCTAAGTAGAACTTGACCCGTAAATCGTATAAAGCTTAAAGATTATCCAGTAATATCCTGTAAGATTATAACATACTGTATTATACTTTTCAATTTGGAAATGTTAAAATAAAAACATAATATGGTAAGACTGTTGCTATCTTTTCAGAGACGTAAAGCAGATTGTAAAGCTTACAGTATAGCAATCTCTTTGCTGCGACACTCTTATTGAACAACTTAAACTATATAAACTCATAAAAAAATATTTAATTTAATACCAACAATTAACTTATGACATTTCTTTGTGGTAAATTATTTTTGTGATAAAAACGAGTGAAGATATTGTCCACGTACTATTACAAAGGTAATTGTCCAGAGTATGTGAAAGTGAGGAGTTTTCTGTAGGGATAGGCTATTATACTTTGAGGAAAGAGTCCCACACGACAGGTTAGCCAACTGTGTGTGTAAAAGCATTTCTCCCACCTCCCACCACCGAAAAAGAACCTTACATAAGTTTTTAACGTTCAATTGTAATGTGGGAGGTATGAAGAAATAAACTAGACCGTTGAAAGTTAACACGTCTTTAAAGATTAGGATTTAAAAATGTTAGTATTATTGTGTTTAGTATATCATTGTTGCTTTTTAATTGTAATATTCAGCTTTCCCCTTTTATAGGAACATATTTAATATTGAAATTCAGTTTTTTTGTTATCTAAGTTTCAAGTATAATGGAGAACCCATAAATATTTCAAGTTACTTTTGTTTCTCTCTTGTCACTCTTGTGCTGTATACTGTTAATTTTGGAACTAAACGTAATATGACATCCATGGTAGTCCTAATTGTATTGCTCTATTTCTAGCAACAAGTTCATTAGTATTCTTTATTTATAATTTAACCAAATTAACCTATCCTGTAGTTACTGATGTTTTGTCCGTTATCCAAATTTTTAGGTCACACTTTTTCCTCGTCCTTTTTTTTAAATCAGAACTGAAATATGTACTGACATTTTCTCGCTTACTGCGTAATGTGTGGAATTATTGGTTACCTTAAATTATCCATCGGCTTATATTAGATGAAAAGTTAATTACATTCCACGCTCGTTCCCTCCAAGAGTCAAAGGCAGTAGAGACACAGGTTAGTTAAGCTCATCTACAGTATGCTTACGTACCGTGTTTGTGAAAGACTCCACAGTTTGAATTTCCACATTCTTTTATCTGGATAGTACTTTCGTTGATATTCATGGACATTCCATTGCGCAGTCAACTCGTGATCGTTTGTGTGGACTGCTCAAATACCATAAAACATCTTCTCCTTATCCTAGTTTCTCTGATTTTTATACGTTCTTGATAAAATTTCACATGTAGTTTTCATACAAATACACTCAAATGAATAAAGCGAATTACTTCATTTGTATGAGTATAACCATTGAACCTACACTGTCTTTCCACATGAAAACATCTCGAACGTCTGGTTCTACATTTAACTAGAAATTCAACTGAAAAGCCCAACTGAGGGCAACGTTTTACAGGAGTATGATTAACCTAAAATGTTTTAGGCATAGAACTGTAAACATAGCCTATATAGTTTATAGTTCATCTATGGTTTTAGGTCGTCTGTATACTTTTTCTCTCTCGACTTTTTTCATTTTATAGGCGGAGTTGTTTGTCTTGGACACGAAATTACAAAAGAGAGCTCTTACTTCGTGGCTAACGTTCAAAAATAAAACCATGGTTGTTAAATAAGAACAATGGTCCATAGGTTGTTGGGAAACTGCGCTCAGATATTATTTTTATTTATTTAATCATTTAACGAGAAAATCCATTACATATCAATAATAGAGTTGTAACGTACATTAATAATTACTGGCTAGAGGGATTTAAAATAATTGTATCCGAATCTTTCCTCCAAACTACACTATACGTTGTCGTTACTTCTGTAGTTTTTTTAGATTTAACTTTTTAGAGAGGTTTTTAATTTTCTTTTAATGGTGAATGATGTTGCAGATTATACGAGAAACTTTCATGTTCGACCAAATTCATAAGCAAATTGAATTGTTTAATTCATGAAGGAACTGAAATCAACATTAACAACATTACTGCATATGTTAACAACATGTGGTATGCAGTAATGTTGTTATGTTACTGCTTATGTTGATTAATAACATTAATCAACATAATTAATATTACTGTAATAAGATTTTTTTCTTTTTAGGGGGGAGATCGTAAACTCATTGATGGCACGAACAGTAAACGCCATATGCTTGGGAGCTCGAGCTATTTGTGGGGTAACACAATTGGCCGGGACACTTGCTTATCGAAAACAACAATAGCTTGCACCTATGCCAGAACGGCTACGCCACTACCACAAAGTTTGTGTTAAATAATATTTTAATTTAAAACCAATATTTCATCCCACTAAGTACATAAATTAATTACTCAAATTATCAATGAAAATTTAGCTAATTTCACATATTTTACTTTGTTATTTTCCACTGCTTTAAGGCAATAACATTACTTAAAAACTGTCAAATTGTTAATACTTAAATTAAAATCTAATTGTACTGTGGAATAAGTATTCAATTCATAACAGGGGAAATTCATTTAATAATAAACTACAGAAAAATGATATCATGTTTGTAAGATTGTTTAATAAAGATAAATAAGTATAAGTGTTCTGAACATTTATTAACGTAAATGCTCAATAATACAATGTTCTATGTACTACTTTGTAAACTCGCCTTTCGCTTTATGAAAAGTATACACGAAAATGTGTAAATTCGTTGTTATTTTAAATAGTTGTCCATAATCATATAAATAAAGTGAAAATGTCATGATAAAAAGTTTAGAATTCTCATTTTAGCCGGAACTAAATTAATCGCATAGGAGAAACAGAATACCTCTCACCCTGCTACATTTAAGTGTCAAAGCAAATTATAAAATCGGATTAGCGATTCAGACGAAGGGGTTGATTTAGAACAACACAAACACTCGAGGAGGTGATTAGGCTAGGAGTGTACCCCTCGACTGAGAAACACTTGATTACCTCCCCTCCACCCGCACCACCCCTACGCTGGCTGGCAGCATCCTCTACGTGTAACCGGCTGCTCGCTTCACAGTCTAAGCCAGGGTCGACTTAGTCTTGAAGGAAAATAGACGATTAGTTTTGTTATACACTTAATAAACGATATGATGAAGAGATATGGATAAGGTATAAGCACAGAGCTATGAAGGAAAAAGGCAATTTAACATACCTAGACATTATTGATACAGTATATACAGGGCGTTCTTAAAGTCCGTCACCAAACTTCATGATATGGATAGTTGGGTCGAAATAAGCAAAAAAGTTCATATGAAGATATATCCTAAAAAATCAAAAAATTAATAGACCTTACTAGATTCATTTTGTATTTTTCATAAAACATTTTATATCGCAGACGTTTTTCAAACAATTGCTTTGAAACTCGGCATGTAACTTTATATGTAACTTTATGAAACTCGGTATGTAACTTTATAAAAACAGGTAGTAAAGGTTCAATTTACAAAAAAAGAACTTAATTTTGAATTTCAAAATGAAGGCAATTTAAAATTTTTTAACCATTAAAAGATTTAGATAATTATTTTCCCTATCCGATTATACTAAAGTTATGAAAATCGGTTGATAAACAACGAAGATGCCTTAATTTAATCAGTATTAGTTTGCACGGTTATTCCCACCCAAGAGCGGACCTGCCACCATTGTTGTTGCGCTAATAAATTGTAACAATGGTAACCAACTAAGCGGGGTGGCAATAACAGTGCAACCTAATACTGATTAAATTAATTTATCTCAGTTGGTTTTTAACGGATTTTCATAATTTTGGTGTTATCGAATAGGAAATTAAACTGTCTACATTTTTCATTAGTTAAAACATTTGTTTTTTTAGAAGTTTTTTTAGTAATTTAAGTTTAAAAAGTTTAAATGGCCACCATTTTGAAATTTAAAATTGGATCAAGGTTTTGTGAATTTAACCTTTACTACCTTAAGTTAAATGCCGAGTTTCAAAGCAATTGGTCGAAAAACGTCTGATAAACGTCTGAGATATGAAATGTTTTGTGAAAAATACAAAATGGCGGATGTCTTGGTAACTATGCATTTTAGGATATACCTTTATATGAACTGTTTTGCTTTTTGACCCAACTAACCATATTATGATGTTTGGTGACGGACATTAAGGACACCCTGTATGTTGCTAATCATATAATGATCATGGTGCCTCTATTTCCTTATACTTTAAACAGATCATCATTGTTGACGTTTTACTATATTATAATGTAAAATAATAACTGATCAATGTTATTCATCCCTCATTTATTTTGGTGCTGGAAATTCTGTTAAATATTGTGATAAAATTAAATATTTTTACAAAAGAAAGTTGTAATAAAAAAGTGTAAAAATTAAATATAAACACAGATAGTTCATTTATCTTAGTATTAAATGAGGGATGTTGCGAGAGTAGCTCTCAAATAATAATAATCTCATATTTTCGGGTAGGATTAGGACAACCTGTAGAACCAGCAACAGTTAGTCAATTTGTGTAAATTGTAATAATAATTTGGGCTAGACTGCTCTCGTGTATCTGGGGGAGATTTCTGACCAGTTAAATACAACAAGATAAGACTCTTCTTGGTATTACTAGAGGAGAGTAGTCTGTATAACCAAGAATCTCTGGAGGAAAAGGACATCAATCTACCAACCGACAATCCCAACGTAAAATATATCAAATTTTAATACAAGTATGAGTAAACTTTTATGAATTCAATCAATAAGTAGCGGTCTATATCCAAAATCAGCTCGGTATTCGTCACATTAATCATATTATTTTTCTCTATAAATTGAAACGACACCATCTTTATTAACTGCAGCCCGTCATCACAGCCAAACGTATCTGACGGAATTATAGCATTTAATCGATTTTCAATAATTTTACAGGAATTAAAGAAAGTTCATGCAAATTTTTGTTTTGATGGTAACAAAGTTTGAAAGGCTACATAATGTAAACAGTAGCTATAAACTGTAGTAAAGTTAGTTAATAGAAACATATGTGTACCGGTTCAATATATAAATACAATAACAACAATACGAAAAAATTGACACACACATGCAAACAATCTAAAGATTGTACACATATAATATACAGCCTGTTAAAAAAGACCCGGAACGGCGTAGTAATTTGTAAACTAATTTAAGTAAGTAAGCAACTTTTGATATGTAAAAAATTCATCAAAATGTACTTTTTTAGACAATTATAGGATTTTTACCTCTCCTTTGGGACGGCCCATAAGAAAAAGGAAAACCCCTTACGTTTAAGTATTGGTCAATATTCAAATCAAATTTAAGACCTCTGCACTGTCTGGCCTCTGCCTCTTGCTTGTTCTGTATTAATTAAGGGGGATTAATACAGAACAATGCCGAAAATCCAATCTTAAAAATAAGACCAAGTACAAAATGGCAGGCAATCAAACTTTTGCTATAAAATCATATTTCTGAATACAACAAATGCAATATCTCCCGACACTCTCAACCTTTTGAGGCCAAGGTTGTGGCAAATTGCTCAAAATGCAAAGCCTTTTAATATTTTGTATCATATGGCGTGGGCCAATGAAGTTTCTCAGACGAATTCCATCTTCCATTGAGGACGTCCCTTAAAGGAAATCATAGGAAAAGTTCATTGGCCTACGTCATATGATTCATAATATTAAAGAGCTGTACATTTTGAGCAATTTCCACAAAGCCGGTCTCAAAAGGTTGAGTTTATCGGGAGTTACTGCATTTTTTGTTTTCGGCAATAAAATTTTAATGCAAAGTTTGATCGCCTACTATTTTTTAATAAGTTCGGTTTTAAGGTTAGGGTTGAAGCATTGTTCTTTATTAAAAGAGACCTTTAAATAGATGTGCATATTGACCTATGCTTACATTTAAGATTTTGTTCTTACCGCCTATGGCCTAGATATATAAAAATGCCATAAACGTCTTAAAAAGTAGATTGTGATGGCGTATATGCATGTTCAAAGTTTCATTACTTAAAATTAATTAGTAAAAAAATTAAGAAGCCGTTCCGGGGCTTTGTTAAGAAACTGTATGTAAAATTAAATATGTGTGCTTAAATTACCCTAATCAAATGAATTTATTCTTTAGTTTTTATATTTTATATCAAAACATTCAGGGTTAACTATCCAACTTTCAAGTGTAATACCAGCTATAAAGCAAGAACTTAATGGACCTTACAAAAACAGTGTTTTATTCACATACATATACGTTTTTAAATTATTTTCACCGTTGACAATCGAGTACAAATTGGAATGGCATGAATGAAATGTCAAAGAATTTTACAAAGACTTCGTTGGACCAGATAAGGTCTTGTTTCGTACGGGCTGAGCGAGTACGTGACTTAAGACAACAAGTATGGAGACGTCGGCAACTGACATTTCAATAAGCTGACGACAGAGGCCAGCCGCCAGCTGGTGGAGGGAACACATAGCCTGGGGGTCCTATATTTGTTCTCTTGTATTTACTCGACCAAAAATACCTCAGACATAAATATAACACTGTAAACGTGAATTTTCGTCTTAAAAACAATGGAAAAATTTATTCATTTTATTTCTACGGCTAACGATAATCATATTATTATTCTCCATATAATGAAACGATGCCATATTTATTAACTGCGATTTGCGATTAATTTACAAAATTCCTTACAACTAAACAGAAATATCTTTAGATTATAGAATAAATTGTTAACTAGTGGACATATTGATCACGAACAAGAACACTACTACGACTGAACTACTGAATAACTATTAGCTGTTTACTGAATAACTAACTAAAGTTTTATAATCAAATCAGTCCAGGACTTAGAAAGAAACGCTGTTTTTAAACAATGAAGTAGATTTGTATTTTTATCTAAGTCATAATTATTACATTATGACTAGTTTTACGTATTATTTCATTACTACAATGGAAGCTACATATGTCCGGGCAACACTAGTTTCGTCTACGCACGAAACTTAAGCCAATAGTGGAATTTCGAGCAATTCACACATTATTACTCTCGACAAGAATTATGAATTTTTTAAACATTGTAATCAATTAATAATAAATCAAAGAATTTTGGTCAGAACAACTTTAAGTTGCTCAGTTGATTTTTGCCGTACTATGACAATACCAGCACGAGTTGTTAGTTAAATAAGCTATTGGAACAACTGATCTGTGAGAATTTTACTCTAGTAATACTGTAGTACTGTAGGGCTAGTCTGGGAAAAACTTCAATTGATTTTCCCTTAGAAAAGCAGGAAATAGTTATTGGTGCTTCTAGGGACTTAAGTACAACTTTTTCTCCTTGAAGGGAAACTGTTGTGGCCCAAAAGCGAAGCCGATGGTGACAATTCCCCTGAGGAAAGGAAACGTACTTTAGTCCCTTGATTATTTTATTTTATTTTTACTTTTATTTATTTATACACGGCAACGCCATTTTTACAGAGAGAATGAACATAATCATTACATTTATATGCATCATAATAGCACACTATGCTACTACAGGAGATATTTCTAAAAACTAATGACATGCAAATCAAACAAGAATATGCAATACAACACTACCACGAATCAAAAACTAATATAGTCAATTTGCATTTCATTACATGACAACAAAATAATTTCAAATCATTCAACACAACTTTATAGTTAACAACAAAAAGTGCAAGTGCAAGGAGCATGCTAGACAAGTAAGCAATTTTAACTGATGATATTGATTATTAACAACAACAAAAAACTAAACAACAAACATAACAAAAACAAGAATTGATGCATGATATAAAAAGAAACAAATGGTAATTAATATTCATTATTACATGCACGAAACAATAACCTATGATTAACGAAGCAAAAGGAACAGTTTTATCACAGAGTTGATGATCAAGTGTAGAAGAGACTCTTCAAAGATGAAATGCTACCGCAGAAGAAGTCGAAGTCGCTGGAAAGTCTATTTCCTAGGCAATGCAATCTAGGAACTGAAGCAAGTAGTTCGAAGAATGAAAGCGGCAGAAGAACATGTGCTGAGATCGAGTGTTCTAGACGCTCGAAGTTCAAATTGCTGAAGAAGATCAGGGCAATCAATAGTACTGTTGAGGACAGGACTCTGTGGAGCAGAACAGCATTAGCCTGTTGTCTTCTAATGATCAGTGGCAGCAGTCCAAGTTCACGTTCGAGTTGCTCAACAGGAACATCCAAGTAAGCATAGCCCATCTTCACCCCAACTGCACGAATGAACCACCTCTGAACTCTCTCCAGTCTCTCAATGTGACCAATTTGGTATGGACACCAAACAACAGAACAGTATTCAAGTGTGGATCTGACCAAAGATGAATATAACGCCTTCAACGCGATGATACTAAGACCATTCCTAGAAGCTCTGAAAATGAAGTTTAATGATCTTAGAGCTTTATCACAAATGTGGCTTATGTGAACTTCAGGACTGAGATCATCAGATAAAAACACACCCAAGTCACGAATACTAGATTGGCGCGTAAGGGTTAAGCCACACAAGGTGTAGTTGAAATGGACTTGATACGCTGATCTACAAAATGAAACCAAGGAGCACTTTGCAGCGTTTACAGACATACTGTTCCTGTCACACCAATCAGCAATACTCCTCAATGACGTTTGGAGTAGCTCACAATCTCGGGGAGACTTGATGAAGTTGAACACCTTTATGTCATCGGCAAACATAAAAAATTTTACATCTATCATTTGAGCTATGTCGTTGACAAACAGGTTGAACAAGAAAGGTCCCAAGAGAGAGCCCTGTGGAACACCAGAGACAGCGGTAAAGGGCGTAGATGTAGCATTTAAGAATTTCACCCGGAGAGATCTGCCCTCGAGGTAAGATTGAAACCATGTGAGTAGATTGCCATTTATTCCATATCCTTCCAGCTTGGCCAGTAAATGCTCATGTCTTATTCGGTCAAATGCCTTGCTGAAGTCTATATAGACACTATCCACTTGAAGTCCCTCAGCGAAAGCAGAGAGGATTGAACATTCGTACAGTAGGAGGTTGGTTGCTGTGGAACGTCCCTTTGTGAACCCATGCTGTTTAGGTACAATGATATTTTTAAATGGGAAACTGATTTGATCCAACACAAGGCTCTCAAAAACTTTGCCAAGTGCAGATTGAATCACAATAGGGGGATAATTCCGAACGTCAGCAGTGGAAGAGGATTTGTATATTGGCACAACGAAGCACTCTTTGAGTCTTTCAGGGAATATTCCATTCTCGAGAAGTGAATTGAAGATCACGGTGAGTTGAGGAGCAATCAACGAAGAACAGTGGCGCAGCACAGCGGGAGGAATACCATCAGGTCCAGTCCCTTTATGAGGGTCCAAAGAGGCCAATTTATTTTCTACATCTAGAGTCCTCAGAGTACATTGAGAAATATTGATGAGGGTATTAAAGTCACTCTCCGGTGAGTTAGCACTGGGCAGTTGGTAAACCGAAGAGAAGAATTCTGCGAAGAGATTGCATACCGCAGTAGGCTCAGACGCGCTGCAGTTGTCAAAAAAATACTCAGAGGCAGATTTATTATCCTTTTTTAGGCCATTGACAAAACTCCAGAAAGATTTTATATTTAGAGGAATTGTATCATTTACATGAGCAATATAACTAGAGTGGCATTCATTTGTAAGCGCCCGGCAGTGATTTCTGGCTATAGCAAATTCCAAATAGTCCTGGTATCTTCCAGTCTCTTTATATATCTTGTGTAGTTGCTTTTTTCTTGATATGCTAACTTTAAGTCCATGAGAGAACCAAATAGGGAATCGATTGGAGCTAACACGTTTCAAGGGAGTATGTTTAATAACAGTGTTGTTGATGATATCCTGGAATTTGGAGAAGTCCTCATTGACAACAGCTAAGTAGACGTGTACTTCATTGAAATAACGACTGAAATCAGTAAACACCTTATCCAAGTCGCACCTCTGGTAGTCAATAACAGAGGACAGAGCAGGAGTATCATGACAACCAGGGTGATTGATCTCAAGCGACAGTGGTGGATGAGCGGGCTCAGATTTAAGAATAGGATCATCAGCCAACGACACAAATCTATGATCCTGACTACAAAAGACCAAGTCAAGAAGAACTCCGCAAGCATTTAAAATGCTGTTGATTTGAGAAATGCTGTGCAATGCCATAGTATCCATAACGAGCTGGGAGGAATTGCAACTGGGAGTAGGATGATGGTCAGACAAGTTGACTTTTGGCAAGTTGAAATCTCCTACCAGGAGTATCGGGCTATAATCAGGTCCGGAACAGAGTATGTCGTCCACGGTATCACATAAGTTGGAGTAAGTTGCAAAGAGTTGACTAGGCAGAATGTAGGTCCCAGCAACCAACATGGGAGGGAGAGCTGGAGAAATCTTGATTTGCAGAAAAATCGATTCGTTGAGCAATTTAAAGGCTCAACCAGCTTGGCATTGAGTCTTGAATTGGCAGCAATTAACACTCCACCTCCACCAGATTTGGTACTAGTATTGCTAGAACGATCACTCCGATGCACACAACATTTTTCCTCCACCTACACGAATAACAAATAACTAGGTCTATAACAATAAAAATGTTACGTTCTTATGATCCTTTGCTCCGACAAGCCGAATTGGTCACATTAACTTAAAAAAAACACACGCACACTCACAAGGTAGGATAGGCCTATATAAATTTTATGGAACACAACAGAAAGAACAAAACACAATTAAGGCCTAGTCAAAATTCTCACAAAAACACAAAACACATTTTAACTTAGTCTCACTTCTAACAATAGTCCTTGACATTTAAACCCTCACAGGGTTGTAAAACTGTGTTCGGGAAATTTAATGTTACATTTTCTTTAATTAATTAATTAATTTTACAGCCTTGATACCTTATTAAAAGTATAAAATCTACTTACGTAGTAGCATGTAGGTATTTTATAATTTTACATTTTCTGCCTCATTTAATGTTTGGCGGAGTAGAAACTAATAATTCCATACTACCTCTCCATATATCATTAGCTATCCACACCACAATCCATTTTACAACAACAACTGAATACTGATGCGAAATGTAAACAAATAAACTGCTTACAAAACATCTGACGCTACAGACACTATTAGTAAAAAAGAATAACGAATCGAATACAATAATTGGCATTTGACTGCCACCCATGTTCTTCTTAATCTCTCTTTTAATGTTATCCCTATGTAACTAACTTTAGCCCCGTGGTGCAAAAAGTTAAGTTTTCTCTAGATAAAAATTTAGTATTCAAGTCACATTTGATAAAAACTAGTACTTAGGTACTCTATTCCAAGGAGTAAAATATGGCTTTAGATAGGTGAAGGAAAACGTTATTTTCCACATGCGTGAACTCGATTGCGACTCCAGAATAAACACTTTTCTATCCAGTGGTGAAATGAAATAATTATTTCCTGTTTCTTTTATGGAATATTTTCATGACATAGTATTACCAGCCAAACACAATGCCTACTTTATTTAATAGGTATTAAGGTATTAATAGGTGTTAAGGATTCACCCGATCGATCCGAAAGCGTATTATCGGGCGTGCATCAACTGCGCGAATTGACCTGGGCCAGGTAGCTAGGGATGCATCAACTGCGCGAAACGCTCCAAGGGACGATCAGAGACGTGCATTAACTGCGCGAAGTGGTGGGTCTATTTTAGTATCATATTATAAGACAATATAGGGTTTTAATATTTGCAAATTAGATAATTTTATATTAGATTAAAATTAAACGAAAAACTAAAATATGTTTATTACTTTTTTCTTTTTGTTGACTTATTTCGTGTTGAAAAACTTTAGTAGGCCGCTTTTCAACACCAACTGCCTTCCTCTTGAGGCTATGGATAAAATTTGTTGATGGGAAATTTGTTCACCTGATGAAACAGAGTAGTTTCATGGTTATGTTCATTTCCATTACAGTTCGCACACTTTCAAAAAAACATATAGGCTATTCACGAAAAATCCAAGGCAACGTGGGTGATGGCGTCCCTTTAAAAACTACACCGTAACGGACCGAAATAACCAATAAAATAACATGGGGAGTGGAGTCAAGAAAATCACTTAAATATTTACGAATACTAGTGCCAAAGCCAAGAGTTTGACCACACTTTGTGATATGAGAGGTTGGAATGAACCTGTAAACTAGGAGATTTCTGCCGCCGCCAACTACCGTATACCTGGCTCGGGCTTCGCGCAGTTGATGCACATTTTTGGGGGACCCTTTTCGGTTTTCGCGCAGTTGATGCAAATCGAAGGAATTTTTCGCGCAGTTGATGTGCGACCGTATTATCAGGCCCTACCATTTCACAGATCACATCCCTATGTGCTATACTCTGCATTCAACAAGGATGATTATTTTTTTACTAAAAATCATTGTAACTGTATGAGCACATATAACGAGTTTAATGCACGTTATGATATTACATGTTTTTTTTTCAATATTAAAGACAAATAATGAATAGTACAATTAAGCTAAAAAATGCAATGAAAATTTTATATAGAATCTTGAATTCAGTTTTTAATGTCTGGAAAGTTTTATACTTTTTAGGACTCACATTCACATTTTTGTCTATGTGTGTCCATGGTACTGATAACTTTTTGAAGGGGATCTCCGACTTTGATGAAATTTGGTATGAAGGTGTAAAACCAGGTCTATTTTCATAAGTTCGCGAACCAGCATTGTCGAGTTAGGTGAACGAGCTTAAAAAAAAAAACAAATTAGTATTTTGAATTTTTAACTTGGTTCAGCAGGTAACAGAGAAAATCCAAAAATTGGTTTCCCATGTTATTTTTATGGGGAATCAATGAAAACCTGTATCTCGCTTATTTGTTGACATAACTTGGAAAATTTTGGTATCCATATTCACTAGGTAGAGTTTAAATGATATTTGCTTACAACACTCATATGGCGGCGAACCTACACACTCACCCCCATGGGTTTTATGGGGAAAATTTAAAGGCATGAATATTGATACAATTTGATATTTACCTTACCGAACCATTACATTTCCTAACAACTAATATTTTCTTACTATCTCATGGCAGCAAACCTACATACTCATTCCCATGGTGTTTATGGGGAAAATACAATATCTCAAATTTCTTTGGAAATTCGCTAAGTACGTAGGTCTGCTGCGACGGGGGTATTATTCTCATAAAAACATCGGCGATTTACGTGTATTTTCAAAGTTGTGATTCGCTCGGTCATACCAGCCAATATAACCTTCACTTTACAGTCCATGTTCGTCCATTGCAGGGCTGTCACATGGCGTAGATCTGTCATGGGAGTTATAAGTCGTGTTAGGGCCCACAGTGATATTGGGGCGCATGTCACTCAAAATGATCTGCCACTTGGGCCTACACCAGGCTAATTAAACTACCCCGTGTCACTGGCAGTAATGGCTGTGCAGATACACGGAAACCTTGTAACGAATTATAAACATTTATTGGGAAAAGTTTAGATATTAAAAATACCCCCCGTCGCAACAGACCTGCGTACTCAGCGAATTTCCAAATTAGTAATATTAATTTTGTCCAGCTAAACTTGTAAACAAAATTTCATCACGTGCTCATAAATAGGGAAATAAATGTCTATTCTCCTTAAGATAAATATAGGGAAAGAGTATGCAGGTATGCTGCCATGGGGGACACTAAAAGTAGGTTTTTAGCATAGAAAAAATTTATTTTGACCATATAAAGCCATATAGTAAGTTTCATCAATATCTGTCCATAAATAAAAGAGTTTGCCTATTCTCCATATGATTAACATGGGAAAAGAGTATGCAGATTTGCTGCCATGATAAGTACAAAAACCAAGATTTTTTACCTTAAATGGACGAATCCCAACCAAATGAAGCTAAATACCAAGTTTCATCCAAAAATATTGGTTAATAAGTGAAATATTAACACATCCTTATTCTCCATAAGACTAACATTGGAGCCCCAAAAGACAATGTACTGTCTTTAGACTTTGTAATATCTCGGTAACTAATGGAGATAGAGCAAAGCTTCAAAGTACTAAATTGTGTGTTTTTTTGAGCTAAATCCAATGGTCAAAATAAAAATTTAAAATTTTTTAAATTTACATATGAAAAATGCAAAAAACCCATTTTTGGGGTACAAAACCCCCCAAAACTACCCCTTCCGGTAGATCGATATGTCTGGTTTTCGAACTCATCCGAATAAACGTAGGGTTACACATCTCTACCAAATTTGGTGTCGATCGGACCATTTTTACGCGAGTTATCGTGTCTAGGGACACACACATATATATATATATATATATATATATATATATATATATATATATATACATATATACATATATATATATATAAAAATTTTAATGACTATTATTTTTGGTCTCTGGGCACCTCAAAACAAAAAAGTAACATGGTCCCGGACTTAGGTCTTACCATGAGACCTACGGTAATAGCTTATTCCCTATGGGAAATTCGCTAATTATTCCCTATGGGAAATTCGCTAAAACCAAGATTTTTTACCTTAAATGGATGAATCTCAACCAAATGAAGCTAAATACCAAATTTCATCCAAAAATATTGGTTAATAAGTGAAATATTAACACATCCTTATTCTCCATAAGATTAACATTGGAGTCCTAAAAGACAATGTACTGTCTTTAGACTTTGTAATATCTCGGTAACCAATGGAGATAGAGCAAACCTTCAAAATACTAAATTGTGTGTTTTTTTGAGCTAAATCCAATGGTCAAAATAAAAATTTAAAATATTTAAAATTTACATATGAAAAATGCAAAAAATCCATTTTTGGGGTACAAAACCCCCCAAAACTACCCCTTCCGGTAGGTCGATATGTCTGGTTTTCGAACTCATCCGAATAAACGTAAGATTACACATCTCTACCAAATTTGGTGTCGATTGGACCATTTTTACGAGAGTTATCGTGTCTAGGGACACATACATATATACATATATAT
This sequence comes from Neoaliturus tenellus, assembly GCA_030545055.2. Taxonomy (NCBI): domain Eukaryota; kingdom Metazoa; phylum Arthropoda; class Insecta; order Hemiptera; family Cicadellidae; genus Neoaliturus; species Neoaliturus tenellus. Next base: position 73,860,273 of record CM061535.1, on the reverse strand, counting down.
ATACATATATATATATATATACATATATATATACATATATATATATACATATATATATACATATATATATATATATAAAATTTTTAATGACTATTATTTTTGGTCTCTGGGCACCTAAAAACGAAAAAGTAACATGGTCCCGGGCTTAGGTCTTACCATGAGACCTACGGTAATAGCTTATTCCCTATGGGAAATTCGCTAAAAAACATTTTTTGCTCTAAATAATGTAAATTTATTTGACAAAAATCATTTGTATGGGAACAACAAGCTCTTATATTAAAATAATAATAGGCATAACTTTTTATTGTTGTTTACTCTTGTGTCTTTCATATTCTATTCTGACATGCAAAACTTATGATTGAAGTTGAAGAAATGCTTAAACCAGATTAAATTACTATTACGTACAGAGTATTAATTTTATGATAAAACATTTTTCATCACAATGTGTAGAAATTATATGTTTCCAACTTAGTTTCAAATGTGTAAGATAAGGTGTTCCGCTTTACAGTGAGGGAAAAAGCAGCTGCGCATGTTTCCTGTGCTAATAATTAGTTATAATCCTAACTCAAATCAATTCCAATGGAAGTAAAGCAGTAGTGTGGTTTTGCCGGTGCTGGGACAAGTCAAGGTCATGCGGTTCGAACTGGCAGGTGTGGGTAGTAATTGGGGGGTGGGGGTGACAGTGATGGATGGGTTTGGGAAGTGGGTCAAGGTCATTCGGAGGGAGTTTTAAAAAAGTGGGAGCCGCAGGGGCTCGGTGGGGAGGGGGGTGGGGCGGCGCCGGGCCGCGGGAGGTTTTCGTTTATTTTTAAAATTAAATCAAAGTCGTGTTCTTGTGCAGAGAGGTGTTGGAGTGTTGTCCACCGGTGAGGGAGTGGTAGACGCCGAAGGTGGTGGCGAAGAGAAGGTAGACGCACAACATGCACAGTACGCATTTGAACAGTTGCAGCAGGCGAACCATCCCTTGTTGATTTTCTGTTTCCAATTGCAGCCTGTTGATCTCTAGTTTGAGTCTGTCCTCTTCCAATTGTGTTTTAAGTGAAAAATCATCCATCATGTTTGTGTGCTTGTTTTAATTTCTGTAGGTGAAACGGGAGCGGTGTTGACGGTCGGAAAGTTTTGCGATGAAATGAGAAACGAAGATGAGGACAGGGCATATTTACTGGAAAGTGGTGGGGGGTTAAAAAAAACAGTTGTGTGTCCGATCAAACGTCGTCGTCAGCTGTCGGTGTAGTTTTGGAGGATGCAGGAGTGAGTTTTAGCAAACTATCTTCATCTTCAGTCTCAACTCTATCGCATGTTGGACAACCGTAAGCAAGTTCCAAATTCATAGTGATGCAGTGGAATTTGTCTATAATATCTTCTAAAGTTTCCATTATATCTTTTAAATCATGTTTTGTTCTAATTACAAAAGTAGATTTCATTAGTGCTAGCGGATCGTTGTTCATCGTACGGGAGTCGGGAAACAAATGGCGAGCGTCAGTCAGCGGCTCGCTTATATGCGGGCAAGGGCGGTGGAGGGGGAAGTGGAGGGGTGGTGGCGTGGTGGGGGAAGTGGAGGGGTGGTGGCGTGGTGGGGGAAGTGGAGGGGTGGTGGCGTGGTGGGGGAAGGGTGATATACCCCCATGCGAATCGTTGGCCAGCGCATTTCGCAGCAAAATGCCGTTCGGGTAGGTAGTAGGAGGTGTACTAAGATAACCATTAGTTGTATTTTTAAGTTAGGAATACTAATAATGTTTGTAAATTAAATATTAAATTTATATTTAACCAGAGCTTGCATTTCTTGTTCCTCGTCGTTTAATTCAACAATTTTAACACCATTAGTTGTCTGTTCCTCTTCCTCTGCACTTTGCGACGATGAAGACATGGAGGTGGCAGAAGATGATGATGAGGATGAAAATATTTTGGTAGGATTGACGTATTGCACTGTGATGTTGATCCATCTTAAAGGATAGTTATCAATGAGTGTGAGTAAGTTTTGGAATAGTTCTTCCATCTCTTCTCTGTCGGTAATTAAATGTTGAAAGGAAATGAATTTATCATCCATGTTGTTCTCAGTGCGAGTAATGAAATAAGAATGAGAAGCGTATCGAATGATCCGAAGAATATATGTTGTAAAAAATAAGTGGTGGGGGTAATCTCAAGGTCAATCAAATGGAGTTTTAAAAAAAGGGCTGCAGTCAGTGACTACAGCTATACATCTGAAGCTTCAACAGGATCAGTAGACCAATCTGATCTGTACTTGCACGCACTTATGATGCATGTACAAAAGTCGTCTTTATAATATGCATTGCACTCTCGACAATTGACAAGTTTTTCCGGATGAAATTTGATACACCTCTGGGGACAGCAAGTGTGGAAGTATCGTGATTTATAAATCTTGATGGTTCGCAATTCCGGTGGCGGTAGTTGCTTTGTCTTGCATTTGCAGTAACAGGATCCGAAGAATTCACACTTTGTACAAGCTAATCCGTCTACCATCCATCTTCCTAAATCGGTGCATTTTTGTTCACAACAGTAGCGCGGTGCGTCCTCGTTTTTCTTCTCTTCCATGTTGGCGCTTCTAAGTGTTGGCAAGAAATGAAGTTGTATAGTGTAGGATAGCGTGTTTTATAGACTAGGAAAAGTGGTGGGGGTAATCTCAAGGTCATCCAAATGGAGTTTTAAAAAAGATCATCTTACAAGTGTAAGATGTATTTATTTAAGATACTGAGTTTTCATTTTCTTTTTCTTTCTTTACATCTTGTTTGTATTTTTCTTTTTCTTCTTTAGCCATGGCGATGAGATCTTTAGTGGAGAGTGGATGTACTTCAGGAAATTTTAGAATTAATTTTGGTTGGAATCCCTCTTTAGTCAATACTTGAAGATCGGACGTCATTTGTTCTACACTTTGATAGTCTTTTCCGTAGATTTTTCCATTGAATTCAATCATCATTCTGTACAACATGGTATTAGTAGTTGTTTTCGCTGCGTCAGTTGGAGAGCAAATGATGATTCTGTTAGGTTACACGGTCCTTTTATAGATGCTACAGCGACCACTTGATATTATTTAACATTAGTAATATTTCTGGAACTTAACATTACTTTGAGTAGATGGTGTTGTAGTTGAAGGTTGTGTGGAAACGAATACTTCTTCGTTGCAGAACTTCTGTTTAGGAAACATCCTCATGTTGTTAGCGTAAACATCAATATTTAAACGATAACCACCGGCAAGTAACACTCGCAGTTCATTAATAAAATCGTCGAGTTCTTCAAAAGTTGTAATGGTGGTGGTATCATATGATGCACACTTAACCTTAAGAGACATGTTGTTATTCGTAATAACTGGAGAGCCAACAGAGATGTGTACAGCACGAAAGGTAGTCGTAGACTGATGAGATCCCCAAGAAAATTACGGCCTTTATATACCCTCGAAACTAGGTCAAGGTCATCCAAACGTGTTTTTAAAAAAAGCAACATATCGATAGTGCAGAAACACTATCGATATGTTGCCTTTTCTTATTATTTTTTTTCATTTTTATTTTTTATTTATTTAAAATCAGTTACACACATGTACAACAGTATATATAAACTACAGACTAGTTGCTAGTAGGCATAACATGAAGTGTAAGTTCAGTAGAGTTGGTTCCACTAGGACCGTGGGATGCCAAATAGAGTGCGCCGGGGTGAATCAGTCGTAAATCTTCATTCTGCAGCAGTTGAACGAAGCGTTTGGGAAGAAATACTTGAAATTTCGGTTCATCACCAGGTGTGTAGGGTGCTTCACTCAATGTGCAATTGATGGCGTCTCCAACTGATGTTTCCATCTTCTTAATAGTGTGAATAATGTAATGTTTTTCTTCTTTCAATTCTGAACATTTCTTAGTCGGTAGTATTGTAGATTTAGAATGTTTGTTGAATTGATCAACAAGCGACTGTAGAAAAGTTTGCGATGCCATTATTTTTTCTTACTATTGTTCGTCTTCTTCTTCTTGTGCTTGCGCGTCAGAGGTGTTGACTCCTCGGAGGTTAGAGTAATACTCATGCATTGTCATAGTGCCGCTCTCGCTTTTATACCCATCGCTTCCCCCACCACTTTGCTGGAGATAGACATTCAAACGATATGCGTTCTTTAAAGCACATTGAGACTGCCGATGTTTAAAGTTTTTAGATGCAATACAGATGTTAGCAAAGTAGCAATAAAAATCTTTCTCCATTTGCACATTTATCACTTCATGGTTTGTATATGCTTGTATCCAATTTGCTTTTTCCAATCCTCTTGTAAAAATAGTTTTGAACTCTTTGCAGAAATGATTCATAATGTGTGGCATCATATTGTAGGTTATAAAACCTTCATCCCATGTTAGATTATGAAAATGTTTCATCAACCATTTGTTTGTTACTTTAGCTTTGGTTGTTAATCTGTTGAACGGCAAAGGAGGCATGAATAAAAAATGATAAACAACAGATGTTATCATATCTAGTACCACTAACTCTTTAATTATAAAATTTCCATCATTACCACGGAATGCCTGAAACTCTATGATACCTCGCTTTACTTCCATTATTTCCGTCTTCTTAGAGAATGAAACTCGTTTATCCATGATGACGTTCAGTAGACAACTGGTATGTCAATGCGGATTGACAGCCTTTTATACTCCAACATTCTTCTTCTTCTTCTTACTTACAATATTCTTTGTCTGTTTTAATTTGTTGTTGATTGTTGATTGTTGAAACGTGATTCGTTTTCCTTGTTTTCTTGATTTTTTTCTTCATCTAAATTAAAGTTGGTTTGATTGCGGTGTAACTGTCTCCACATCTCTACTTCATGCGGGATCCTATTGAAGATTGAAGTATCTACTGGACCGTATAGGATTGGAACATATGGTTGTCTATCCAATGCATCAGTTAAATAATCTTTGATAATTGTACTTGAGAATATTAGCTGTTTTAAATATCTTGTTATAGGACCAGTAGCACAAGTTAAAGCGTAAAACTCTTCTTTTGTCAAATGTATTTTTATATTATATTTAGTTAAATCTCTAAATCGAACTAGTTGTTGACCACGTTGTTTAACAATATCGATTTCAATATTTGATTCGAATAAACCTAGTTTTGTTTTTCTTCCAAACGTATTGTTACTCAAATAGCATTCCAAAAGATGTATATGTTTCATAAAAGATTCCCAAGAAGATTCAGTGAAGGTTACCATTTTAGATCCGTGATTCAAAATAACAGTTGGAGAGTAATCCAATGATTTCATTACTCCAGCAGACACAGTCTTTGTCTTACAAGAAGAAATAGGATAAAATATTCTAAGAAATACCTCCATTAAGATGTTGGTAGAAATGTTATCTTCAATTTTCCTTTTCTTTGTTTCTTTTTCAACTTCCTCTTCGTCTGTTTTCTTATGTTTAAACTTGAGGAACTCTTCCATTTCCTGTTCAACTTGTCTTTCTATATCCAAACTATTGTCAGCCATAAGAGGTGTAGTTTCTTCATTAGCACTTGATGTAGCAGAACTCATCTTGCGGACGATGTTACCCATACGACAATCAAAGATGAAATGAATTTCCAGCTCTTCTTTCTCGCTTTTATACTCGCAGATGACCTAGATATTGTTGATCTTTTGTAAAAACCTTACAAATCGTGCAGATGTTGTATTAATCTTTTTTAAAGTACATTCTTCACAATTCCTGTCAGCGGTGTGTAAGTAACTATTTTGTCATGTAGAATTAAACAGTATGCTGAAGTTCCATCTGGTATTTTATCTTCAAATTCCATTTCAATTTTTATATCTACACTTGAAGATTTCACAGATTCATTTTGTTTTGAACAATCGATTACAACAATTGGAGCTTTTGAATAAAATTCTTCTGGTGATAGTAGTGGTGTATTTGTCTTACCATAATATGACGATTGAAATCTTGCATACATGTCATATAGAATGGAATAACGTTTTTTGTCAAATGAAACATTTAAACTGTCATATGGAAAGAACTGAGAGTTTAGAAAAACTTTGCAATTCTTTATCTTGCAATGGTCAAATTGACCAGCGTGCGCAGTTATAACATCTTTTCGTTTAGTCTGAAAACCGACTATTATGTACCTTGCTCGTTCTAAATAAGTAGAGGTTTTAACAGTCCATGTTTGTCTTTCTGTTTGAGGCAATATGGGGTATTCATGAAATTCCCAACTTCTAAATGGTATTACAATATCACGGTCAGATTTTAATTTTTTCAATAATAATACTCGATGTTCATCTGCCAATCTGACATGTGGTACTCTCCATACAACTTTATCCAATTGAAGTTGCCATTCCAAATCGGCATCTTTTGTTCCACTTGGCGCTTGTATTACATCCTTATTCGTTGAAGATCTGAGCAGTACCAGTTCTTGCTTTACATTTATTATTATTCTCTTGTAATCTTCTGCGAATCCCAAAAGCAATCGTAAAGGCACATTAAAATCAAAGTAACCTTTTGAATTAGGAGTAATAGTGTCTTTATCAGGAGTCACCCATCCAGCCGAGATTAAAGAATTCTTTTCATGGGGTGTTATTGAAGTCAATCCTTTCAAAGTTGTTGATATACCAACTTTTTTTGTTGAATCAACTGTTACTCCAGATATCTCATATCTAATTTCATCAAACAGATATGCCATAGGGTTATTTATAAAAGGAACAGTTGAACCAGATTTTCCATCCAATGTTGTTACTCTTCCTTCGATATATAAATAACTTTCACATGGTAATGTGTAGATATCTTGTTGTTGAATGGGAATCCTTATTTCATCATTATTATTTAATTTTGATGAAGTGTAAGGGTTGTGAGTGTGATATTCCTTCTCCCATAGGGTTTCGTCGAATGTCGGTCCTTGCGCTATATCCAGTATATCCATGGTTGGCAAGTTTTAGCCCGATCTTCTGTAGGAAGCGTATGTTGTCCGGTGTTAACTCGTCGAATGTTGAGGAGCTACTGAGCTCCCGACTCTTCCGTTGTGGTTTAAATGATAATCCCATGTTGAATTTATGTTGCTGCTCTGATATGTAACCGTATAGTTATTGTTTCTCCTCTAAAGTCAACACTAATGCCGTCTTGATCCAATATGTTCAGTACGATGTCTGAAATGAAACTGGTGTTTAACGGTAGGTATATCAGGTTTTGTGGCTTCTCAACTATTTTAAAACCAGGAGCTACTGTGGGGTAAAATGTATGTAATATGTGTTGATTTACTCCATCTCTATATGATCCGTGTATAATATTACACGTTACATCAATACTGTTCACCTTTAATATTGTTACTGTTGTATCGCCAGTATAATCATTTCCAGGAGCTAAAATTCCTTTCTTCTTTGAAAATCCGAGCAAATTGCCGATTGAGTGGTCTAAGCTAAAATCTATATAATACTTTGAAGTTATTTCTGCTTTTAATGTATTATCATTACCTTTTATACAAATGTTTTCTTCTCCAAGTTTCTTTTGTAATACTTGGTTTATATCGTCTATTTCATATGCTCCTGTAGATAATGGAATTATTTTTAATTGTGAATAATTTCCTTTTTCATCTTTACTCTCATAATAATGTAGTAAATTATTTTTTCCTTCTGTAACATTGGGAATTGAATTGTATGTAGTCAAATCCAATAATGCTGCTTCCCATAGTTTGTCCGTAGATAAACGTAATGCTGGGAAAAGTGTACTTTTCAATGTTGACGAATTTCCGCTCAGCGACACTGTATACGATGACATCTTAAAGCTGACTGACGCTCTTCGCTAGGAACTCTAAACATAAATGTCCGCATATTTCTGTATTGCTAGGTTGCTCTCTTTTGTAGTTGTAGAATATATTCTTGGAGTCCCGAAAATAATGTTGAAGTTCTTTTGGTGGCGGTAAATTTCCAAAACTATCAAAGTAGTAAACATTTTCTCCAAGTTTTTTATAACATACCCAATGAGTACCTGGTCCATAATTAGAGTCTAAGTTTACTATTCCAGTTTCATTTTTCCACACTCTATTTGGTAATGTATCTTTCATAAAAACTCCTCTGAAGAATGGTATTCTTAAACATTTCACATATTTTGACAATTGATAGTTTGTTAATGCTTCATTTGGAATTATCAATTTATTCTTCTCATTTAATACACACGGTACGGTCTTAAGTAAAGACCCGATCCGTTTTTTACCATTGACCATATGGATGTTTTCTTGACTTTCCTTTTAGGGTTAGTGCGACGTCTTCTTTTGATGTTCCCGCCCCTTTTTGCAGCTTCTTTTTTACTAGGTTTTCTCCCGCGTCGTCTTCCACCACCAAACTTAGCTTTCGTCTTCATGGCTGTTGTCACTGCCCAAGCTGCTGCTTTTTCCGCAATACTGGCGTCACTTGATTTAACCCTTTGCCAAGCTTTTTCCGCTAGCGCTCTATCCGCTATTGATCTATTTGTTGAATCTGCAAACTTGGAATACGCTATATCGTGTTCTTTGCAAGCTTGATCTAATTTATTAATTCCAGGATCTCCTCTTGCCAAACGTTTTGCCAACTTAGTTCCGGGTCCACAATATTGATAGCCTCCGGGCAGATGAAATTCGTATGGTAAAGCGTCTATTGCTCGATTTAGAACAGCACCAACAGGAATCCGTCTTAGAAGGGATAACGCAGCTGATGTTATACCACGTCCTTTCTTGTCGCTGTCTTGACGATGACTGAGAGGTGCGGTCTTCATTATGTTGTCTTATATAACCAGCGTGTTTACTCCACGAGCTGCTTTACATAAATGAATAACTCGTGCGCAATGTTTTATATTTAAATATTTAATTATTCAAATTAATTATATACTGATTTATGATTCTATTTTTAATCCAAGCTTCTCGTTCATCGGGTTGAATCATCACATGACTCGTTGTACTAGCTATATGATTGTGGGTATCGATAAGTAAGTTTCCCACTATTCTTATTAAACAATCTAAAGTTACAGCATCTTTCGGATGTTGAGGATCGTGTAACTGCATAATACGTTTATCATTACACGTGTAAGCGGTCGAATCACTTTTTGACGTTGTTATGACTTGTCCAATAGTAGCAGCATCATTTAAATCTTCTCCTGGTAAAATATTAATTATTTTCTTCATCTTTGCATCATATTTGGTCCCAAAGTGTTTATCCCAAGTTATTGTTTGTCTCAATGTAACACAATCATCACCTTCATAACCAGGATAAATATTTTTTATTCTTCTATTACGACCATCGTATGTACCTAATCTACCACCACTCGCAATTAATGTTTGTACCATCAAAGGTACATCCGAATCTTTTATACCAAATCTTCCATTTGTTATTGTTTTATGTCCTGCATCCCATTCATCATTTTTTCCTTGCATTAAATCAAACTTTTCATTTCCATGTATAAATGTATCTCCTCGCTTTAGCACGGCATCTTCATGTTTTACAAAATTCGATGTTCCCCTTTTTAATTCTTTAGATAGTTGTTCCATAGTAACAGCGTCTTTTGGTTGAGAACCGAACTTTACATTTGACAACACTTTCCCATGACAATCGATTTCATCACCATCTTGTAAAATACAGTTGTCCTTGATGTATTTCAGGTTTACAGCATCGCCGTCTTCCTTTGGGTATCCAATGTCATTTATAATAAATTTATAAAAAGAAAATCCGTGTTGAGTCTTTTCCGGTATAATAGAATGTAAATATTCTTTATTAACTGAATCTTTATCATTTTTTGGATTTGCCACGTTGGTTATTCTATGATTCCCAGCATCATATGTCTGTCCATCTTTTAAATTATTACCCCATTGCAATTTTAAAGTATTTAAAAGTTCAGATGATAAATACTCTTTAGTAATTGCATCAGAACTGTCAGTTGGTTTACCAACATTAATTATTCTATGTGATTTAACATCATAAGTATTCTTGTTTAATTTCAATGATGTTGAAGTTGCTTCTTTTACTGTTTTAAAATTTGCTCCATCTGTATCTTCTTCTGGGTCTTTAACAAATTTTAGACGTTTGTTACTCATATCATAGTCACCTTCAGGTGTTTGCGGCAATCCACTTCTTTTTCTGTTTTCTCCTCCTTGTACTCCTACCCCGGAGTACCGTCCGAACTTGTCAACGCTCATGATTGAACTGATCCACTGTATGCTCACTGCTCTCTTATATATCCGTGATGATTTATACAATTATTCCACGATTTCGAAGTTCGTCAACTAAAGCCACCCATTCATTATTTAAACCTGTATGACCAGCTTCCATGGCTTCATGTAATAGTCTCATTCTATCAACCAATTTGTTTATATCATTATAGTAAATCACATTTGTATTATATAGGTTTTTCATTAAACCTTTACCAGATGTTGGAGTTTCTCCTTTTTTCTTTTTACCATATTCATCAATAAGTGATAAGTCCATAAGTGATAATGACTTCCTCTTAAGCGGTTTTTTCACAGCAGGTGCAGTTCGTAATGTTGGTAGTTTTTTCAGGGGAAACAATCTTTTTATTACAACTGTATATTTAGTTGCGCGTGTTCTATTTATCATTGAATCTTTGGAGTAATTCTTCTTATGAGCATTAGTATTTTGCAAAATTTCTTTAAAAGTATTTAAATCTTGAAGCGTATATCTTATAGGTATATTTTTGAAAATCAGTTCAAATAATCCTTTTGTTCCTTTATATTTATGCTCACCAATAACAATATCATCATCTTCAGTCAAATGTACTTTTGAATCTCCTATTTTTAATTCATTTCCATCAATTCTCGCACCATATACATGTGACTTGTGTAATTTTGGGTTATTTTTTATTTCATGTAACATTTTCATGATATACTTTCTTCCAAGAGGTCCTTGTTGCAATATATCACTACTTAATTTTGTTAGATTTGGAATTGATTGCTCTGCTTCAGGTATATGTTGTTCTTGTTCTTCTTCTTTTTCAACATTTATTTCTGGTTCTTCTTGTCTTGTTTCTTCTTCTTCTTTTTGAGAAACTTCACTATCACTTGTGTAAGAATCATCATCATCTTCTTCCTTTTTCAAACTCTTTACTTCAAATTTAGAAACAGGTAGCAAAACATCTCCTTCATAATGAGGTTTACCAATAGTTTCTGTTATCTGTTTTAAAGGTTCTGTAATAGGCTTAAATGTAGTCTCCAGGAATTCTTCTCTTTCATTCAAACCCATTCTTAATGCTCGATTTTTAAGTCTAATTGAGTCACTCAGTGATTTTATTTCTTTTAATAGTTTTTCTTGGTTCACCATGTTTACGCTGTGAAGACCAATCTATTACTAAACGTATCATCAATCGTTCAATGGATTAATACAAATTTATCCAACCCTATACGATATCTTCCATTTTTTATAGCTTCTTCTTTCATAATAACAAGAAATCCATATTTTTCAGCCCATGCTTTGCCACACATTTCTTTAAATTTATCAAATGACATGTCTGCATTTACATGATCATTATATATGTGCTTTAAATTTGTTTCATCCTGCTTGAAGATAATAAGTAGATTTGCATTATCTCTTATTAATTGTTTTGGAATTTTACTGTAAGTTTGACCAATATAAATGCTATCAATATTGTAATGTCTTCCCATGGCGAAATAACTTCTAATAGTGTCGTGATTTTCACAAGATACATCATCAAATATAAATATAGAAAATGGTTTAGCCTCATTTGGCTCCATTATAGTTTCACTAGCATTAAACTTGTAAAAATTAACTTCAGGCACACTTGCGAGTACCTTATCCAATAATTGATATTTGGGTTGTTGCAAAGATTTGGAAAAGATGTAAATGTTGTTGAAACGTAATCCTTTAGGATTTGTTATTAAATTAAAAACCACATTCGTCTTTCCACAATTTGACGGTCCAGTTATTAAACATCTTATTGTGTTTGGCAGTAGTTCACCATGTTTTCCATGATTTAACTTGTCGTTGTCAACTGTTAATTCATCAATATTATTAATAAAAAATCGATCCTTTTGTTGCACAATCTCCATCTTGTGTAAAGGTTAAACACGTAATGAGTTCACAAATTACTACACCAAGTCTTTTGTAGGGATCCAAGAGTCTTCACTTTTATCAAATCCCAACCAACGTACTTTAACCTTATCCTTTTTTCTTTGTAAAATTTTTTCAACAAGATATACATCGCCGACTGATGATTTTAACAACTCGTGTCCGTAGAATCCACCTTCGAGTAATTCACCCTTGTTGTCCTTTAAGATGTAAGTTTCAGGTATTGTTGGTTGTACTTTATAGATTGTAAACACTTCATTAGTCCAGTTTGGCAGATATCTTTTACTAAATACTCCTTTGTACTTACTTATACGAACTTTATCATCAACTTTAAATGTTTTAGGCTGCATTTTTTCACGTTTAGGAGTTGTATTATTCCTAATACGTTTTAATACCATCTTAGCATTACCGCTATTTACTTGGTTAGGCTTCATACCAATGGTTCGATGATACTTGTTGTTATATTCTTTTATAAGTTGCGGTAAGATATCATACCAAACATATGATCCTCGTTTGGAAAATGTTTTATACATTGCTCCTTTTAATGTTCTATTGAATCTTTCTATTATTGAAGCTTTAACTTCAGAATTTGTAGAATAATGATTTATTTTATACTTCTTCATTAAAGCTGCAAAGTCTTTGTTAAAATACTCTTTCCCATCATCAGTTTGTAGATGTTTGATGTTGAATTTATTTCTTTGTATAGCCGTTTCCATAGCTTTCGTAACACTTTTACCAGTCTTGTCCTTTAGCGGTAAGGCATCAGCCACTTTAGTAAAACAGTCTATAATAGCTAAAATGTATTTGAATCCTTTATTCAACTTACTATGTGGTATCATTTCAATGAGATCGGCTTGGAAAAGATCATTCATTCCTTTTATAACTGTTCTTCTTCTAGGAAATTTTCTTCTTGCCGGCTTATGAAGTTCGTTTACAATTTTATTTTTTAAGTCTTCCATCTTCAGTTGTGTCTTCCACATCGCTTGTAAAGGTACTAATCTCTAGAATGGTTTATCCTCTTTTATATACGGTTAGGATATAGGTCAAGGCCATTTTACGTTTGTGTAAAAAAGAGGGAACATGACATTGGGCTTGTCATGTCCCCTCTTCTTTACGAAAGGAAAAAGGAAGAAGGTAAAGGACGAAGAAAAGGTTTACTGATCAATAGGGATTAGGGAATAGTGGCCGAATGGCAATGTGTTGATGTTATTTTCAAGAATGTGGCGTTTATCATCCTTATAACTTAATGCCCACTTTGTTTGCTTTACACTATACAGTATATGGTTGTAGCTTCTGATGGTGTTAAATGTTGCGGTTGTTTCCACATTTTCAAATAAACATCTTTTATAATGTTCAAACTGCACTTTCTTCTTTAGATATGAAGTCTTGATGCCTTTGGCTTTCTTCACCACTTGATGTTCATCCTTTTCACTGATGTACAGTTGGAATGAGTACAGTTTGGACATTAAAGCGACAACTTCTTCCATTGGTACACCATTTGTTTCGTCTTTAAACTTGCCCAACACCTTTTTATTTCTATCGTAGTCATAGTTGGGATGATCTTTAGGATAATCTGAAAAGTCAAAGTCAGTAGTATATACAAAAGTACGTAGATCTTCATACATGTCTTCTGTTCTTATCCAATAAATGAAAGCATCTGTATCCATATATGCTATCCCGATGTTTTCTCTTCCATAAAACTTCACCATCTTGTTATAATGAAAGTCATACATGTGGGTTTTAGAAATATCCAAGATAGACATTCCCACATATAGAGGACGATCCATTGTAACTGAGATTTTGTCCATTGTAACAGCTACAAGATTCTCGTTAATAATTACACTTGTTCCAAAGTTTGGTTTTTGTACTAATTTTTGCAATTTCGCCGGATCGCTAACTAATTTTACATCTTTATGTTTTCTTTTGTTTTCCAATGTTTTGCCAAATATTGAATTATTCATTAATTTGAAAAAGTCCTTTTGAAAAGCGGATGTTGCTGCACTCCTTCTTTTTGTGTTGTTGTCGATGTATGGTTTTAACCAACAAGATTGATTGAATTGTATTGCTCTATTGATTCTTATTATTTTTAATCCCATTTCTATTGCTTGCTGTATTGTCCAATAATGAGCTACATATCTCGACTTGTTGGTTAACGTCATCATTAATTTGGGCCATCTACCAGTTGGAGATATTTCCGTCTTTGGCAATAGTGGTAAATCGTAGTGGTGATCATGCAGCTGTTCAGGATATTGAAAGTCGACGTCCAAAATGTATCCAGTATCTCCGTATTTGGGTATGTCCATTATATTGCCGATCGAATCAGGGTTCGCCCACTTGAAATTACCATATGGAAGAGGATTTGACATAGCCCATCCATATAGGTTATTTGCGTCAAAATAACCTAAGAATGTTGTTGGTTGTGATGTATCAAAGTTTGGGAGATATTTGTTGTTAGCTTTTACATGTCTGGTTACACTTTGCGTCAATCCTCCACGAACACCTGACTCTATCATCAAAACCATATCTATATCTGTAATAAGTTCAAGTCTACAGTTTGTTTCTTTCAACATAGCTTGCCATGCTAGTCCAGGCGATGTATAAGAATGAAGTGGGTCCAATCCATATGCTTCAAAACAGGTATCTCTAAATTCTTCCATTATATCACAAAGTAAAGTCACATCTAATTTCACATAAAAGTCGGAATATTCTCCCAATGTTGTCATTCCTAGTTCATTCCACACTTTACAAGCATGTTAATAGTCCTCTTCACTGATGTCCTCTTCATACAACTTACTCTTGAAGGCTTCTCTTGGCGGAAGTGATGTTTCTTCAAATTTTTCCAAACAATCGATGTAATCATAGGGAAAAACACCTTTGCGGAGAACCAAATCCAATTTATCCCTACTTACAATCTTCATTGTTTCTATAAAATTTTCTTTTTTCAAGTTTTCAGTGAGTTTACTTAAGCTAGATGACATAAAACGGTAAGAGTCCAGAAAACGTAACTTCATATTTCCAACCGTTTTACTAAAACTAATAAACTTTTCAGTGGTTTCCGCTATCACATCAATTTTTCCATCATCTCGTCCCAATTCTGGTATAATAAAATGTGAATCATAACCACTTAGGTTATGCAAAATTACGGGTATGAAGTTGCGAATTTGATAGTTAATATTACATCTGTTACATGCGGCACCTCTATAATATCCTGTTAGATGGTCGTGATCACGTACCTTGTGATTTTCCATAGTATATTCATTTTTACATAAATAACAATTGGTTGAATTTTCATATTGAATCTCTTCTTCTTCATCCATGGGTATCATTGGTACAATATCACTGTACATTCTTTGTACATTTTCTGCTATGGCATATAAGCGGTCAAGAAATATTTTTGAAGCACTTTCCCCACGATATATGACAGGTTTTGATGTTAGATCATATTTATTTAAATGATCTTCTGACAGTGTAGATTTAATTAATAAACAAAAACTGTTAGGATCATGTACTTGATACTTAACACTTTTCTTGGCTTCATCATTATTATTTTCAATAGGAACAAGTGTAGATTCAAAATCTGCATATACAACGATAGGGATACGGTACTGATGAGATATCTTCTCAAATTTTAGCTCAGCCTTATCTGGTGATGGTAACATTATTTTGGCTTCATAGTTGTTGTTACATAGCTTCTGATGTTCTTGTAACCATCCACGGTGTGCATTTCTTTCTTCTTTAAAATTAAAACATCGTTTGCAGATTATTTTTTTATGTTCATGTTTGGATAGTTGTTTACTAACAAGCTTTTCAAATTGTTTAATCCATACATAGTGTGACACATCACCATTCGTAATTAGCAATAAATCCGTGTGATCTGCCAGCTCATTCTTTACAACCTTCAGAGGATATACTTTATTTGAACTATCCAAACCAAACACATTGACAGATGTTCCACAGTTTTGTTTTTCAAATTTTGTAATATCCTTCAATGCTACTGGGTACGACAACCCTTGGAAATTGTACCTATATCTTTGGTTCTCATATTCTTGGCTAGGTCTTTCTGCATGTATAGGTGGTACAAATTTTGACGTCATTGCATATCGAAAACATTCTGTATCTTCATTTTTTACATTTATACACGATTTTGTATCCCGTATTTTCTTTGGCAGCTGAATGTAACTGCTGCCCATTAGCCCATATCCATGTTTGTGAACTCTTAAATCCATGCCCTCAATACTAAACAAACTCCAACCTGATCCTCTCCCTTCATGTTCTTGAATTTTAGTTAAAATTTCATCAAAACTCTTTTCAACTATTGACTCAATATTTGAAGTAGCCATAATTGTCTGGTTTTTTGTTATAAATCCTCTGGGTGACATTTCTTCTTCTACATTAATAAACAACGCTTTTAATAATATGCCAAATTTAATAAAGTTTAATCTTTGTAGTTCTTCTTTTATAGTTTTACTGACAATTTTTCTTGCTTCTTTAAGAAACTGCTCTAATTCCAATTTTTCTTCATTTTGAATTTTGTGATGCATTACTACTCTACCTGCTAAAGCAAATACTTTTACACTCGGTATAGCATTAGATGGTCCTGCTAATGGTTCTTCTTCTTGTTCTTCTTCTTTTTCTTCTTCTTGTTCTTCTTCTTCTTGATGTTCTTCTTGTTGTTCTTCTCCATATAGTTTTAAATCTTCATATTTGGTTTCTGTTACATCTTCATTATTATTATGGGATAACTCTTTGTGTATTTCTAGTAGAATATTATCATGAAAAGTTTCTAAGCAAATTTCACATTGATACATCTTGTTGATGTTTACTCTTTGAAATTTAGCAGCGAAATGAAATGCTTCTCTACTGCTCCCTTTTTATAGCCTCCCAGTTGTAGTGGAGGACGGTAAGATTTTTAGTGAGATGTTAAAAATAGTAGGTTAAGACTAAAGCTGAAAAGTAATGATTAAAGCCTATATTTTTTCTTCCAATTGCAAATACTCCACATATACCTCCGCCCATAGCCATAACAGATCACTGTTACACCAATATACACCAAAGGTGGGTCTATCATCAACTAAAATTGGAGATGCTATGTTTACTAATCTTTCAATTTCTATCCATGCCATAACTTCAATTACAAACCTTCCTATAAATTTTTATTAAAACAAAATAATTTAATTCTGTCTTTATCACAATATTACTCTTAATTAGAGCTTTCCAATGATGTATCGCTTGCCCTATTCCGGCAAACCGTTCTCAAGTTATAAGAAAATTTGTTAGCACTTGGCTGGCGGGGGGGGGGCGGGGGCGGGGGCGGGGGCGGGGGCGGGGGGGGGGGGGGCGGGGGCGGGGGGGGGGGCGGGGGCGGGGGGGGGGGTTATGCATGAGTGAATTGAGGTCAAGGTCACCAAAAAATAATAATGATCCAAGGTGATGGAGGCGGCCAGAACCGTCTCCACCACCCTGTGTTCCTCAAACACTCCCAATCCCAACCCAAAAAGTTACGTCTTGCTAGGGATCCCGATTTTTGGCCCGCACGCACGTGGCGATCCAGTTTGGTAGTCTGTGATACGGGCGGCCAGCCTCGGGCCTGGGCACTGGACTTGACCATTCCAATTTTACAATGGGGACTCTGGAACAGGTAATGCAAGACGCAACTCTAACCTCCCACCCTTAATCTAAACCCACCCAATCATATTTTTGCCTGACCAAAATTAAAAACAAAAATCAAAAACAATAAAAATATGCGCTACCTAAGGCACAACGCGCATGTCCCACCCATATTTAATGAAGTTCAATCGAACTTCTTAAAGTTACATTTAAATTTAATCTACCCATCCTAACAGCTAGCTGTGAAATGTAAAAAATTATTAGTACACAGATAAACAAACACAGACATAGATACACACACACACACACACACACACACACACACACACACACACACACACACACACACACACACACAGCATAAACCAATACTTAAAATTAAAAACACATTTTTTAAACATAAATAATACCATAACACACCTTAATGCTAACATCGCAATGCGCAAGTTAAACCTTAAAACTAACACATCTTAAGACTAAAACCAAATAACACTTTACATAAAACCATAGACACACACACACACAACTAATATTAAATAATAATAGCCTAACAACAAGAGTAACTCAAATATATATCGGCCGCTTATACATTTGAGTTGCCCTCTGAGTTCGGAACAACCATCGCGTCCGACGAATTGTTCCGAACTAACTCAGCAATAGTCGCCAAAGAGGTTCTCGGCTCACAAAGTGGTGGGGGCCTGGAGGGGTTTGAGGGGCGCGGAACTTTCCAGTAAGGTCAGTGGAAAATCCCCAACGGATGTACTTTGTTACATGTGGGTCGCCCCTAACGCAGGTGGAGCCTTGTGCCTCTTAATTAGCATTAGATAACATCTAATTACATCCGCTGACAAGTACATCCGCTGACAGCTACATGCGCAGCTTTCCCCGTCGCGTGCGTGACAGCATAACTATCGCAGTTTGTTATCTGCCCTCTTCCGCCGCTTAATTATAGTTCCAACGGAAATTAATCGCCGGTACACGCAGCCTGTGGGAGGGGGCGGGGGCGGGGGCGGGGGGGGGGCTTCCGGTTTCCGGTCCGGTCGGGGGGGGGGGGGTCATGCATGAGTAACCATCCGCATGTATATAAACGACGGGAAGCTCGCGCGCATCCCATATAGGGAGCTGACACCCCAACGGTAAACAACCAATCCGTGAGTTCATACCACATAGTACTTTAACACACTATTTATTTTAACATTTTTATTATTTTTACACTATTTCTTAACACTACATCAGTTATTTTATATATCTTAATTTTATTTTCGTGTCGAGTTTTTTTTTTTTTTTAACTAAAATATGCTAATTAACATCGTGTGCAGGAAACTGACACTGATTAATTGCAGGTTCCATTCTTACACACCTGTTTCCTCCTTAATATGCAAATTACTCTCTTACTTTAACAACACTTAAACTCTAACCGCTACTTCTCGGTCATATTAATATAATTAGTGCTACACTACGGGATTTACCTGTGCAATAGTGCACGCTATGTTTCCTGCACGTCTGCAGGAATCAATCATATACTTACAATCATATACTTATTGCTACATTACACAAGACATTTCTTGCACACCTGCAGGTAATACACTTGCTGACCGTCTACTATTATAATTATTGCTACAGTACGAGAGACATTTCTTGCACACCTGCAGCTTATACACTTTACAACCGTTTAATATTAAAATTATTGCTATACTACAATGGTTACCTGTTCAATCACAGTTGTGGTCCCCCCACTTGATTATCCACAGAGCAATACTTGCAATCCTACAACTGAATAATTAATTAACTTCCGCGATCACCAGTACTTTTTTAAACTATCCGTCTCTTCCTCTGACTCTTGTGACCGTAGCCGCAGCCGACTGACAAATAACCGAGCTCTCCCGAACCTCGCTCTTTTATGCGGTTTTCTCGGGGAGGGGGTTGGAGGGGCGTCGCACGTGACTCATCGATCGCATAAAAAGGGGGGTTGCTGCCGCGCGCGCGCCATTTCGGTGGCGGAATCGGTCGGGTGAGGAACTATCCGTAAGTCTCTGGCGCTTTTACAACTAACGCATGTTACTCTAAAATGTGTTTGCACTTAATATGCTAATTAGTCTCTATATTTATGCACGGGACATTTCCTGCACACCTGCAGGTGATGCACCTTACAACGGTCTACTATTATACTTGTTGCTACAATACAAGATTTACCTGTCCAATTGGCAATTGTGATCCCACTTAGTCGTGCACGGGATATTTCTTGCACATTAGCAGGTCATACACTTTACAACCGTCTAATTTTATAGTTATTGCTACAGTACAAGATTTACCTGTACAATTAACAATTCTATTCCTACTTATTCGTGCACGGAACATTACTTGCAATCCTGCACCTGAATAATTAATTAACTTCTGCGGCTACCAGTACTTTTCTTTGCCTATATGTTTCCCCCTGCTACAACCTTTCGCGGCGCCGCCCGACAAATAACTGAGCTCTCCGAAGTTCTGTTCTTTTATGTCATCCTCTCAGGGGGAGGGGTTGGGGGGGGGGCCACACAACCCCCCATAAAACGGGCATCGGTACCGCGCGCGCGTCATTATAGTGGCGATAGGGCAACAGTGAACAACTATCCGCAAGTCTCTAACACCTAGTCTAACACTTTTTTTTTACTTACGCTTTTTTACTCTAACATATGTTTGCACTTATTATGCTAATTAGTCTCTATATATTCAGACACACTCGCGGGCGCCGGTCATATACTCGCCGATTGTCGGAGAGTACACATCTCCCCTCCGTGTATTATCATGGCTTCGCACTCTTTACAACTAAAACTTTTACGCACAAAACATATTTTACAGAAACAATCTAACTCCACAGTTTCTAAACCGCGTACTACATTGGCTAAGCTTAAGAAATACTACAGTTTTCACCCGTTGTACTTTGCAAAACCTGGCCTGTGCAACACTGCATACTGTACTGATACTGTTTTGCACGCTGTCTTAACTGACATGCTGCAGTATCAACATTTCAATCTTGTTACACCTATTGACGACGCTGTCCAATTATTCTTATTCACTATATTACCGGGTTTATATGATCGTTCTTCCTTGGACACATGTCTCATTCTACTATATCGACTCGCACTGTAAACACCTAGGAGCTCTCCTATCATGCAACTATTATTTTAATTTAATTTTAAAAATAAACGAAAACCTCCCGCGGCCCGGCGCCGCCCCACCCCCCTCCCCACCGAGCCCCTGCGGCTCCCACTTTTTTAAAACTCCCTCCGAATGACCTTGACCCACTTCCCAAACCCATCCATCACTGTCACCCCCACCCCCCAATTACTACCCACACCTGCCAGTTCGAACCGCATGACCTTGACTTGTCCCAGCACCGGCAAAACCACACTACTTAAAGCTAATATTACAAAGAGTTTTACTAATCATAAATTAGGTGTCACGATTTTTAACAACCACCGTAATAATACTGATCTTATTTTACTGCCGAAATTCACTCAGCGACCGAGAGTTTACTTTAAAAAATATATCAATGATTCATTGTCGTTAATTAACTGTAATGTGATGAAAATATCGTTGTTAACTCGGGTCAGAAGTGTCATTCCTTGTCTATACAGGGTAATTGATATGTTTGATAGCTGTTTTACGACAAAACCATGAATGATATTGAAAAAGGTTAAAAGGTTAATGCAGTGTACTTTTGGTTCCGTATGGTGCTTAAATTTTTTAAGTCCGCAATTTTTGAAATATGACAGGACACTTAAATACTTTAAATACAAGACCAATATTATCATGTCGTTTTTGGATTGAATACATAATTTTAAGTTCTTTTTAACACATAACATATTTTTCTAAACCTAACGGTTAGGGAGATGAGGCATTTGAAGTTCATTTTTAGTCTCATAAGAATAACATGGAGCAAACTTTAATTGCCTACATCACCTAAACCATTCAGTAAAATAAAAAATACTCAAGAATAAAATTGTCTTAAAATAAAGTCTGAAGATATTTTTTTCATGATAACAAAATTTTATTATTTTTGAGCCATATGATAAATAAGCTTATTTATTCATAGATGATAATTCCAATGAGTGAAATGTTCTTAAAACCCAATTTTAAGACATATTTATTTTGAGAATCTTTTTTAAGGAATTTTTTCGGAAATATAGGCAATTGAAGTTTAGTTGTATGTTATTCTTACGAGATTACAAATTAATTGAAAACTAACTAAATTAATTTAAATAATTAACTAAAATTAACAAAGAATTTCCTGTAGTTCACTAGCAGTGAGGTATAGAGAAAATATTAAGGAATAAAAAGGTCTTAAAGCTATGTATACAATCAAAAAATTATATTCCATAATAATATTAGGTTTGTATTTCAAATATTTAAGTTGACGAAAATATCGAAAAATGGCGGACTTTTTGAAAAACAAATTTATTTATTTATTGGCAATAAACGGCATACGCAAAATTATACAAAAATTGCAGTGACATGATACAATTCATTTAATAATACATGTGAATGATACATTAATACAACATTTCAGCATTAAGATGTCATATTATGAATAAAATTCACATTCAAATGAAAGACGTGTAGAACATTTTTATCAACAAGTGAAGACATCACTCGAGTGAAATTATTCCTACATTACAATACAATAATAACAAAAAAATCAAACATAATAGTTAAACGCACAACTAGTATCAAGAATTTTAACATGTACAAAATTGTCGGAGGGACATAAACATGTAAGACTTTGGCATTAATGAGGGCAGAATTTACACTAACCATGCTTGGCCAAATTGAAATCACTATAATATACAACACCAAAAGTCCACTTCAGTTACCTTTTAAAATTTTCGAAGTCATTTACGGTTTTAAGTAAAAAACAGCATGTACATTTTTAATAATCACATTGAATAGAAATTGCACTCCCCGTGTACTCGTGGGATGAATCACGATTCAGAAAAAGTCCACCCTAGTGATGTAAAGTCTACTTTCATACTCTATAGTATGATAAATACCACTAGGCAATACAAACAGACTAGGAACGGATGATCAAACTAATCAAATCAATCAAATATCTGTATTGTATGTAATACTATAAATTATAGCATTGACAAAAGTCACAATGCAAAATAAAATGAAATGTACTTGAAATTCTCAAGTGATAAACAGAGATGATTCCACATGACAAAAATATTTAAAAACTAAAAAGAAAAATCAACATTCAAGAAGTATAACACTGTAATTTTCTTTTTAATGGAACTGTGCCAGGTTTTCCTGTTTTCATGGCTCGTTTTTCACCTTCAATCATTCATATATTTTTGATGTTTGTAGTATTGCAATTTTAAGAATTGCTATTGCTGATTTTGTATCATGTAAAGTATTAGTTATATTAGCTTAGTTCGCAAAAGTTGCTGTTTGTGCTATTTATTAATTGTTGCATGCACATTATGTTCTTGCCATCTCGTTAGTTGTAGCCTAAAAATATGTAAACATTTTGTAAATGGTTTTAACCCTTGGAGTAATAAATAAATAAATAATTATTATCTCGTAACAATGGAAAATTTGCGCTTAGTGCATAGTTAATTTATGAGTACAAGCTCATTTTATACCGTTTATATTATGTCAACAGTGTAGTATTGCATGACGAATTGAAAATTCAAGAATAGGCTATATGTTCAATAACAAGTAGTTAGATATGTAATTCGTTGAAATTGTTCATGTTATAATAATTATAACAGTTACAATTTATAATAAAAGTAATGATAAAAATAAATTAATGTTAAATAACGCAAAAAACATTCATACGACAAAATATGGAAAACACAACAAGGGAAGACTGGCCATCATTCAAAGTACGAAATTCTCTCACAGACACTATGCATCACTGACAGTTGTGAAATATTACCAGTGTTTTGGAGTTTTACAGTTTTTATACTCTCTTGTATACTTTTAAAATATGCTCAAAAGAACATTGAACACCACTAAGGAAAAACGATTCAGACTCAGGTAATTTTTATAAGGTTATAATAGTCGTTTATGCAACGATTGTATTGTAACTTCTGAGTGTAATACCAGAATGCATACCATACTCTACGACCAACTTTAATTTGATAAATTACTAAAAAACAAAAAATTATAAACATTTTACAAATTTACAGGCTATAGGAGATCAGTCTCCTCACTGGACACGGCTTATTCCTCGCCTACCTCCGTGTCGACAGTGTAGCTTGTCGATATGGGAACTCCCATCGACGACGCCTACCACACGGCGTTTCGCATGTACGGTGGGCAGCCCAGAGAAGAGCACTTGAGACGGAGGTAGGCCCCTCTCGCCTCAGAATTGGTCCCTCGCAAGACGTAGTCTCTTGAGAACGAGCGGCGTATATCTGCATTCGCCGAGCACCATCTTAAACGAAAGAAAGCAGATGAAAATCTCGACTGTCTTTGATTTTTTCCCCAGAAAAACTAGAATAAGTAGTAGCCTAGTTGTACAATTTCGGCTTTTTCATAATTTTTTTGGAATAGTTTTTCCAAGGTGGGCATCAGCCTGAGGCCGAGGGTTTTAGTAGGTGCAAGTCCCACACACCGGAGAGAGTGCCGTTCTTCCTCCGTTACGGTGCATCGAAGCATTTACCCACGAAAAAATAGGAGGTCACCCATCGAAAACGTAAACGCACTCGATATCGGTTGACAAAATAGTCGTTCTCACTAACATTATGATCATACCATTTCGAGGTTAGGCACATAAAGCGACTAAAACAGTGTTTCCCAACCTTTTTGTGCCAGTGTACCACCTGAGGCTTTTAAATATTTTGGCGTACCACCCAAACTCATACATACCATCCCCCCCCCCTTCATTGACCCTACCCTTACAAATACAGCCAGAGAGAGCCTAGAATATTATTTTTATTATTATTTATAACATATTTCACTATAGGCACCTAATTAGTGGCGTGAGAAAAAACATAAAGTTACAACAATTCAAAAAGCTCTAATTTAATTGAGTAAACAAAATTGCTATGAACATTTTAGTATGAAGCTATACAAATAATAATGTAATTATAAATTAACGTACCGTAATAATATAAGTCTATGTTTTAAGCTAAAATCAGTTTGAAGCTAAAATCTGCTAGCTTTCATACACAATCAAGCAGGATTTATAAAGAGATTTGAATACAATGAAATTGAAACGAATTGTTTCAACTACACACTTAACGTAAAAAAGTTATTTTGCATTTCTACAAAAGTAACTGAAAGAATAAAAATAAAAACATAATCAAAAATATTAACAGCAATAGAGGTTTTTAATGGGAAACTTGCTGTTGTTTCTTGCTCATGAAAGTATAAATGTTAGGGGACTAATTAATAATCAGGACTAATTCTACACATAATCAAATAACTGTCACGTCACAAACAATTTTGACGGCACTGGGCTTTACCGAACGAATCCACAGCATGTGTTCCAGTGTTACCAAGTACTTAAACTTGAACTTAAAATAATTCAAGTTCAGTCGATTACTATGGACACGAAATCATTGAATCATTATTCATTAATATAAATGTGCTCGAAAAAGGGGAGTCTTAACTTAAAAAAAAAATTAATTTGTTAAGTTGGTATGACATTACTTTAGCAAGGAAAATGTGTTGCTGCCTATTTGAGTTTCTCAAATTATGTGGTGGTAGCCCCCCGGTAAAGCATTGTAAGGCAGCACTGAGCCAATATACAGAACACAATATTCGGTTCTGTATACATCAGCGAGCACATGTGCTCGCTATATACATTGACTGAGCTGGCCAAAACAGCTGTCGTCATCACGTTGGTCAAAAACGCCATAATATCGATTGTTTACCAATCGATAGAAATCCAAACCATTGGAGTTATGTCATTTATTAAATCCGTTGTAAACTACACGTAAATGGATTAAAAGCCCATTTAATGAAACTTTTTTTATTGTAATTTTAATACATTTCAAATTGTAACTTATTTTACATAAATGAACCTTATTTTTTATTTTTAGAAGTCAAATCTTTCGTCTTAAATGATAGTTAGGATCGCTGATACCTTTCGAAGTATACCGTGCCTAGTAATGAAAGACATTGAATGATTGAATACTCCGTGTACAATCTTTGAAAATGCAACAGTTTTGTTGGTAAGTACTTCACCAATTGTTTGTTGTTACTTTAGGAAAGAAGTGTTGATAGTTAAAGTTATCAGGATGGAATTAAAATTAAACGTATAGTATCTCAGCTACATTAATATACTAAATTTAAAAATGTGGGGAAAGGTAAAAGATGTTTAATTATTTTGTTCAACTTTATTGGTTAAAATCCATACCCTGTCTCAATATGGCACTGGAATGGATTAAATTTTTATAAAAATATACAACACTGAGTAGACAATTATTTTATTGGGTAATACTGATTGACTCTGATGTGCTCTCTTAAACACGGAATGTTCTCGTTTAGCGTTATCTACAGAGTGAAATATCGCCGTTACGATCTGGTCAATCAATTTACGATATTGCTTAATAAACCCATTTGCGCTATTTCACAATATTAATAGCTCAGTTTCCAGTTTCCAAATAATTCGCAACTTATCAGTTATTTATTACCATATTTGCGGTGTGATATCATGATTCGTATAACACTATTTTGGTGGCAAAATTTAGTATTGAATGTTTGTGCTAACAATCTTGGGTTAACATGGCTTGCATAAAAACTTGGGGGGTGTGTCAAGTAGATGTATTAAGTCAAAGAGTAACAGTTCTCATCGAAATAAGTTAATAAAAACAGTTTTAAGTGATCATAATGTTATAATAAACATGGATCCATTAACTCCTCGGCTATTCTGTTCTGTCCACCATCCGGTCAGATCTTGCAACATGCATCTGTTGTTTGAATCCGTTTTATTCCTATGATGATATCAGACTCGAGAGACTCCAGGGAACGTTAGTGAGGCTCATCGGTGTGGGCTCAGATATCTCGATGTGGAAGTTGGAGAGCTGATGAGGCAGCTAGACCTCTGTCCACTTGAAATTCTTCGAGATCTTGCTGATCTGTTATTTTTGTACAAACTAATCAACGGCTCAATCGACTGCCCGGACCTCCTGACTTACCTTGAGGGTTCTCGGTCCACCAAATCTATCTCTAAACTGATCTCTTCGCTCACACCACCTATAGGAATACCTGAAACTGGGGCCACTTTCTAGACTTCACCAAGTTTCAGTTGAGATGGATTTTTCAACGACAATATCAGTCAATTCAAGTCCATGTTAGATCGATCTAGTTTGAAAAACAAACAAATTAAACTCCACCTCGTCCCCCCTAATCATCCTCTTTTATTCCCACTTGAAATATCTGCACTACACATTTTATCACACCTCACTCAAATACGCTCACATTTCATCATTTTTTTTAATTGCATTTGTAATAGCTTCACATTATTCTAGTTATTATTTTTAATAGTTGTTTTATTGATATATTTTTTGTCAACATAAAATTTATTTAAGGCCTAAAACCTGCTTGTTTCATTAGTAATAGCTTCTGTGACAATTGGTACTATATGCTAAAAGTGCTTATATAGAATTATTTTGAGTTTTGTGAATTTTCCACAATTTATTTTTAGGCGTTTATTATATTGTTATTATTTTAATCATTTATCGTTGCTACCTTATTGGAAATTGGTTATCTTTTTTGCTTTTGTTAAATTGTTATTTTAACATGCACCAACATGTTTGTATTTCCTCCACTTAGTTGTCCAAGTGAACTGTTGCTAGTCATAACACTGCTTACTCCACGATTGTCTAGGTTAAGTCTTATTTATTTATTTTCATTCCAACGGCTCAGCCAATATTTTCACAACAAAGAGTTTCACAAATGAATAAATTTCTTAACAATTAAACAATAGTTAACAATATGGTTGTGCATCAATAACCTTATAAAATTTCAAAGTTAATAACAACACATATATATTAATACAGTTATAACAATAAATAGTAATAATAAATAGAGATAACAATGTACTAACTTGTGTGTCTTACTTGTATTATATACTTGTATCATATTCATGGTGAAATCCATGTATGTATTGGCATTGCCATTGAGGGAAATAGATAATAATACTAATAGATAAATAATACTAAGGAGCAGACCGACACCAGGAATGGAGAAAATATCCATTTTTTTTTTTTTTTAAATATGAAATGTAAAGTAAAATATGTTGAATCTTGCAGTCGAAAAACAAATTTAGTTTCGTAGATGAAAATTAAAAATATTACAACACCCGTTATAAAATAATAATAATTATTAAAAACATCAAAGTTGAACATTGTAACGTACATATAATTTAACCATTGTAATGAGGTAACCATTGAAATGTACGAAAGAGCTTGGCTTTTTGCAACAAATAGTAAAATATTGTTTTTCTATTCACCATATCTCTTTTTAGCACACAATTTTAAACCTAACTACTTTTATTTGATGAGTTAGCATGTAAATACAAGAGAAGAGTTTATTCCTTAACAAATGTGTCTTAAATGTCCCACCCCCTGCAATTTTTTATAAAGCTGGAGGTAATGAAAATATCTTTTGTGTTAGTCTAAGTGAACTAAGAGGCTTCTCATGTGTAAAAACCTTTAACCTCCTTTCCCAAAATTGGGGTTTTATCGTGTTACTCTCAAATTTGTAAATAGTGATCTCTTATTTTTGTGTCAATTTTGGATTATATACATAATTTCAAAATGCCTTTTATAATTGGATAATTATTTCTAAATCAAATGGTTAAGAAGCAAGGTCCAATTAAAGTTCATATTTTGTAAATAAAATTTACAACAGTTTTTTAGTACAACATTTTAAAGAATGACTTTAAGAAAATTTTCATTACCTGAATCTAAAAAAAATAAAATAAAAAAAATAAAAAATAATGAAGATTCGAAATTTCTTAAAATTGTTCTGCAAACATTTCACTATGTTGATAAATTTAAAAGTATTAAAATTTCAGAAACTATAGGGCCTAAACATGCATGATATTATTTCCAAATAATAATGATTTAAATATTGAATGATAGCAAAGAAGGTACGCGGTTCCTCCTTCAGACATAAAAGTTCACTTGTTTAATAGATTACCGGTTATTTTTATCCGCCAAACCCATTCCACATCGGCGATCCGTCTCTCTTTCGCTTCCTTAAGTGATTTAGGAAATGAAGACGCCAAGTGAGCTTTAAATATTGCTTCTCGGCTCGCTCATTTTGCCATCATATTTCAGGTCCGTTTTCGTCTATTTAGACTACTACTTCTCTAGTAATTTTTCATTAACTTTATCGTAATAAATCATTGAATTGCATGAATCCAAATGGGGATAAAGACAACTGCAACGTATATAAATTTTACATATTTAATAAAAACTTTTATTTTGTATAAAACTTTTTTATGGTAAAAGATTATTTTAAGTTTTACTAACTAAAAGTTATTAGGTTTAGAGACTTTTTTTGGTCTGATGTTATTTGAAATCAGGAATGAAAAGCAAACGTCAACAACACTAAAAGATATGTTAACACTTACTCTGCATATAATACAGACGGTAAATATAATAAAAGGTGGAAACTGGCAATAATTGATTTCAAACTTAACACTTCATCTTCGGGTCAAAAAGAGAGAGACTGAGAGAACAAACATGGTGGACAACAATATAAGAAACAATATGGTGTCATAGTCCCATGATATTCCGTAATGTTAATGGTCAAAAATTAAAAGAAGAAAATAGTCATACAGATGAAGTAATAAAAATAAATAAAATTAATAATCTAATAAACAAACAAACAAACAAAATAAACATATATATTTATTTTTTATTATATTATCTTGATTTGACTTATTTTTATTGATTTATTTTCTATTGGTACTATTGTTTTTTTCTCTTTATAGCCAATGTCTCTTTAAAGGAATGACATGTGACTATAACGCCATATTGTTTCTTGTATTGTTGTCTACCATGTTGGTTCTGGCATTCTCTGATTGACCCTGATGATGAAACGTAAGCTTAAAATTTATTCCAGTTTCCAATTTTTTTTTATTTTTATTTACCATCTGTATTATATGCAGTGAAAGTGTAACTATATCTTACACTTAAACATCTACATTTGAACATCTACAATACTCATTGAGTTGGTGTTTCATCTTTGTGAAAGGAGAATAATAGAATGTGTTAAAAATTATTGTTAAATTGTAAAATTAAAATAATGTTGTTATGTTCATAAAGGCTCAATCAAGGCACAGAGCAGATAATACATTTTGAGCATATCATAGATAAAATATAATATGCATAAAGTAGATGAATGTTTACTTATCATATAAATAAATATATACTTTTATGACTTGTAGTGGAATAAAATAAGCAGTAATCCTCATCTGAAAGGCCTGCACTTTTCCTTTTCTATGCAGGTGGACCAACGCCTTGTCGTGACTTCCGAACAATGGGAGCGGCCGAACGAACTTTTTTCCCCAGCCGGGAGTTGAACCCGGACCCGCGGGTCATAACCTAGAGCTCTACCATTGGCTACGGCAGCTGCCTATCATGCATTATGTATAATGGTACTGTAAAAAGTATATCCTACTGTTTTTTGAATACATAATATCTTTACCCCAAAAAGAGTTATAGCCGTTGCTTTGAGAAACGATAAAATCAGTTTAAACAATATTTAAAATAATTACAAAAGGTTTATTTTACCAAACGAATAAAGAGTAAATAAATAAACGAACGTGTACATTACAACAAATCAATCTCAAGAAATATTTAGCTAAAATTAATGTACATTATAACATAGTACAAATATATGAAAAAAGATACAACTTAATAAAAATAGAGGGACTAAAACTTAAAATAAAATTACTTTACTACTAAATTATCTCATTTTTTTTATAACATTGGTGTTTAATAAGCACCTAAATAGTGCTCTTTAAGAAATGCTTTGAACATTAAGGTATATTATTGTGCCATGATTTTCTCAGACCTCAACAAGTTACAACAAAATTTATATTATATTTAACATTTGTTTGGCGAATCTGTGGTAGTAGTTAACGAGCCGGTCTTCTGGACCGTGGCTGCGATGTCGTTGGTTCTAACCAAGGTCTGTAAGGAATTTAGTCTCATTTCCATTCTCCTGTACTGTAGTGGCTCACCCCTTACTTCGTCTAATACGATCAACGCACAGATCAATAGTCTATGTGGACGGGGCAAAGTAAGACAAAAAGAGGCCTGCCAACCTCTTAAAAAGTTAACTCTACAAGGGAATAAAAAACATACATGCAAACCAAAATAAATATTCTTTCCCATTGAACAAAAGTTTTGTAATATTTCTTCTAACCAACATTAAATTAATTAATTTACACAAACATCACTGTAAAAAATATGAAAATAGAAATCCTATGAAATTGATACAACAAAAGAACTGTTTATTGACAAGCAAAACAAATTAATAATATTTCAATAAACAAAATAGATTTTTTAATATATTTTATTTCTTCTTAAGATAAATCAAATTTAAACTGATTACCCTCCTTAAAACGAAAAGTAGCTTGCTTATTTTTATTGCATATTAAACATTGTAATAGAGTTGATCATTTAAAAATGCAGGGGATTAAAAATGAAATTTTACATAGGAAAGGAAGAGTAGTTTACTAAATACGAGTGTATTACTTTAATTAGATGAGTACTTCAGTGATTTATTTATTATTTACATGTAATTGCAAGACAGGTACAATAATGCATTTGGAATATCACAATGATCCACTAAAAATATAACTTACAAATAAAAAACAAAAAACAAATAACTGACGGAAATTGCGGAACAAATAACTCTGGATGAATTTCGGATTATATACAGTCATAATTTTAAAATGCAATCAGCAATTTAGTCTAAAGGCAACAAACCCCAAATTTAAAAAATACAAAGCTTACAAAAATCAGAGAAAATTACTTAACATATACATTACATACGCGTTCTTAGAGAACATTACATAACATCGTTCAGGTAAGAAAAACATACAGAAAACAATGAAAACTGTAAAACGATAAAAAATTTAATAGGATCGAGCGGTGGTTACATTAAATCAAAATGGTAAAAGAATATGTTAAACATCTATTATTAATGTCTTTGGCCCCACTAAAAGAATGAAAATTGAATGTAATAATAATATTGTTACGACCATTTCCCACAGTTTTGACATAGTTTCGATGGTCAAATGTGGCAACGCAACACAACTCGAAACTTTTTAAACAAAACCCAGCTATGTAGGAAACAAATGAGAAAAAGCAAATCTTTCATATAATTTATTTTGCTAATAAAAAATATTTTAAATTCGTTTTGATTATCAACGAGTAGTATTTTTGGATGAATATTACATTTGGAAAACTATGTTCATGACGATAAATCAAGGAGAAAATATATTGGCTTTATAAACTTATAGCCAATATGAATGTAGTTTTGACATGCGCACACATTACATATTCATAAAAACACATTAGTAAAACATTAAGATAGATTTATGAGTTTAGTGACTAATAAGTAAAAAAAAATATTGTAGCCCTTTAAACTATTGTCGAACAGAACAGTGCAGGTGAGCTAAATACGGTTATTTTTGTCCAATCTTCTTTGATTAGCTTAGCAAAATCCTCAGTCTAACCAAAGCAAATATATACAAGAGTTGGAATTGGTTTTCCCGTTTCTTGGTTTGTTTGTCTTTCGAATTGAACTCCGAAACTTTAATCCTATCCAGATAATCCCTTCAATATTGTAACGGCTTAGTCCTGCAGTTAGCTTTAGTTTGTTGCAGTTTGAGATAAACTCTGAAAAAGTAAAAGTTTTTAAAAATAAATATGGAAACACTAGAAATATTTATAAGAAAGTGTTCTTAAGTCAGTTACTGCTAAGATAGTGCAACTTATGAGCCAGTCAATATAACTTCAATGCAGTTAATAAGTTATTTTATAGATTATATCTATTTTATTGTACAGTTATGAAGATTGTACCCAGGATTTAATATATAAACAACCTAATTAAGAGACCGATTTACTTTTGTCCTAAAACGAGTCACTGTCCTTGCAAGACAGTGCAGTGTTTCCTTTCTATTTTATGGTGTCTAAAAATATTCAAGCCAAAAAATGCAAAAGGGTGAAGTAAAAATTAAAATTTAACTCGAAACAACTATTACTGGTTTTAAGCCCCATTTATTGTTACATACGAAGTTTTTAACTCGAACCACTTCATAGTTGTGGCTTATAGTGAGTATACCATCGCAAAGACCTAAAGTTTATAAAAATAAAATTATATTTAGTTTCTAAGACTTCACCATAAGAAAATCTTGTTATCTGTAGGTGTTAAAAAATCATGGGGGGAATCACCGCTATATTATGATAAACTATATATTTTATGATAAACTTAAATAGAAACATGTGTTTCTATTTAATTTCCATCATTCAAAATCTCAAATTAAAGAACTACGTCAAATGTAGTAGACCCACTGAAAAAACCTACCACGTATTGTTGTTTTTGTTTGCTAATATACCTACTTAAATTATGAAACCGAATTCTGTAGGGACAAACGTTGGAATAGAACAATAAATTACCGGACTGAATAAAACAACAGGATTAAACCAACAAAAGTATACCTCTTTCATAAATTAAATTTCCTTTCTCGATGCCACGATCAGGCTAAACAAAAGATGAGACCTGATATTTTCATTATATTGGATAGGGCCGCAAGCGTCGTTCTTCACTCTTCAAAATTTATGTTGGTTCTGCTCCAACTCGGAGACACTTTAAATTATAAAATATAATCGAGTTATTCAATATAATATTTGTTATATGAGTATTTGTAAGCCGTATTATATGAATTTCCACACTTATTACAAAAGTTTAGTGTTAACTTTTTAAGATATTTTTAACGAGTTAATGTTCTTGTTTAAATGTATTTAGTAATTGGAATCACGAAATTTGAGTAGGCATTTTCTCGTTTTCTTAAATCTGTTCTCTTTCTGCGCAAACTAAACCTAGTTGATCATGTTTAATGTTAGACTGACTAACTTTTATTGGGATGATTACAGCCTACCATTAGGCCCATAGCTCATCAGTCCCAGTCGAAGGTCCTATTTGTTTTACTGCATAAGAGAGATCTCTTGGATTACTATAGCTTGTTATAATATCGGACTCACTGTATGCCTATTTATATAAATCCATCCATAGTAAAAAAAGTTATACAAATATCTTTCTATGTCTTAAAAAAGAGTGGTTTTTCTGTCTATTAAACTATATTTTAACTTAGACCTAAATTACTTTTGGCCACAGCTTTTAAGTTTGCCCAAGCTATTTTATCTAATAACTAATAATTGATTTAATCAATTGTAAGACTAAGTCAAATGATTGTCAATAAAAGGGTTTGGAATCTCACGTGGTCTCTCATTAGACATCGGGTCTCATTAAAAATTTTTTGACTTATTATTGTAATATAACAATCATTTTTGAGAAGAAGCATGTGTGACTTTGATGAAGGGTATGGTATGAACAACTTATACTTTAACTTATACATTAACACGAACATATACTTTTCACCTATTGCATTAGTTTGGTGCCGAAATTTGGTCAGATTCATGTTCGTCGCATCAGAGGCGTTGCAATCGATGTTGAATATTCAGCTGGTTTCACATTGCTGCACAACGCATTAACATAACAAAAGGGAAAACCTTGATTATAAATTGTTTTATGCAAGGTTAACAAGAGTGATACGACTGTTTACCCTAACATATGTCACTTTTGCTCGGTGTGCCACAGATCACATCAATATGTTTCAAACAAGCCTATGCTATGAGAAGTCTATTCACGTTAGTGTACATAGGTGTTAAATTAATATTCAAACATACGGTACACACAAAATACCTTTTCAAGAAAAGATGCAACTCCTTTGCCGCGTTACCTATTTGATATTTAGTGAAATGATGAAACAAATACTATTAATGGAACGAAATTATATTATTGATTAGAGAGCAGGGATCTTCTCTAGGATTTCTTAGAGAGCCAGTTCGTTTGCATAAAATTTTCCTCAGGGCCGAAAGCGATGGCGGCCCATGATTGTATCTGGTGGTGGAGGTTCACATCTGGAGGTTTTACATCAACAATGTAACTTAAAGGGTTTTACATCAACAATGTAAGGGTGTCCGGGGCTCACGTCCGGGAAATGTTTGAAAAGTAGAAGACTAAAAAACGTGTTTTTAAGCTACCGGAGGTACACATTTCTTCAAACAATAACGCAGAAATAACACAATTTAGAAAAAACTCTACTGTGTACTTAATTTATAGTAAAATATTAACTATATACTCATGCCCACAGGTGTTTTGTAATACAATATATATGTATATAGTATTTTGTAATTATTTCATAAAATGTTTTTTTTTACTCTCAAATTTTGTTTAAATTCCTAACAGCGCGAGGGCCGCGAAAAATCGTCCACCCGCGCTGGACGCTTATATTTTATTTAGGAATTTCAGCACCGAAAAAGACGAAGAATAATGTTTCCAATGCAGTAACACTTGTGTTAGATGTTTTGGAGGGTTCGTTGATGTTGTACAGTTGAGTTCTCTGAGGAACTGCAATGTTTTGGAGGGTTAAATGGTGTTTTACTGTTGTGTTCGCCAAGGAACTGCAATGTTTTGGAGGGTTCGGTGGTGTGCTACTGTTGTGTTCGCCAAGGGACTGCAATGTTTTGGAGGGTTCGGGGAGTTGTACTTACAGCAATGTTTTGGAGGGTTTGGTTGTTTTGTACTGTTGTGTTTGCCAAGGAACTGCAATGTTTTGGAGGTTTCGGCGGTTTGCTACTGTTGTGTTCGCCAAGGAACTGCAATGTTTTGGAGGGTTCGGTGGTGTTGTACTGTTGTGTTTACCGAGGAACTGCAATGTTTTGGAGGGTTCGGTGGTGTGCTACTATTGTGTTCGCCAAGGAACTGCAATGTTTTGGAGAGTTCGGTGGTGTTGTACTGTTGTGTTTGCCAAAGAACTGCGATGTTTTCTACTAAGGTGAGATCGACCATTGACCTGAATGCATTATACATCCAAGTCTTACGAGGGGAGCTAGCTGGTTTCATTCCTGCGCGCTTCTTATTGTTCCTCTATTCTCTTTTACTGCCAATTCCAAAAGAAGATATAAATGTTTATTGGAAATGAGATTGGATAGGAATCATAGTTTTTGTGGAAATTGATTTTGTATTTTTGAAGTTTAATATAATTACAAATATATGTAAAAATAGAAAAATTTCAAATAATGTACATATATTTAAAAAGTATTTGTTGTTATGAAGTTTTAAGATATATGTGAAGCTAAATGCAGAACGAAATGTAAGAAATGTTACACCCTGTTACAAAATGTTTGCTTTTACTACCCAAAAGACTCACGTATTGAACACGATAGTTCCTCGAATCCACTTAAAGCCTAAACTATCAATCTTAAATTTAATTTAATTTTTCACATTTTAAGTAAATATTGTACAGGTAGTTATAATGAAATGATTTAATCTAGAATTTAAGTGATTTTTATTGCTATAGGTTTGTTAGGTAGGTGTAGTTTTTATACATTCAAAATGACCTAAACTGATCGTTAAACTTTAAACAATGAATTAAAACTGAGCTGGTAGGATATAAATTAACAATTTTAGAGCTATTATCTATAAAACGGTAGGGCCTATCTATAAATAGTCAAAGGTCCAAAGTTGTAGGCCAGTAAATTACAAAAAAAATCAATTAATCACTATTTCATAAAGAAACTTTTCAACCTCAACAGCTTGAAGTAAAATACATGACGTAATGCATTTAATTATTTTTATATTTGGCAAAAAGTTAATGTCATTTTAATAACCTAGAACTCAAAACAGTATCGGATATCACAAAATTCAGTATTAGGGGTTCACTGTTGAAGGAAATCATGTGATGACTTTTTGATCATATTGTTAAATGGGACCTCTAGAACTCCGAGATTTAAAAGCTGTAATACAATTTTTTATTGTTGAGCGTTGGATTTATTGTAAAAAGCCACCTACATGCAACGGATTGCTCAATAGTCGAATGACCAATCCTATCGTCAACAAAACTTAAAAAGAAAAATTTATAAAAATTACAATAAAAGTACCTAAACATCGGTTTTTAGGGTTAATGGGGGGCACAGAGCAAAAAATCATGAGATCAAGATTGTTGTTCGTTTGAAGATTTTTCAATAACATATCACAGACTTCAGAGTAAGATTAAGTGCTTGATCACTGGAACAAAAAGTAAAAAAATAAAAAAAATAAAAATAAAAGCGTTGTTGAAAATACCATTACTATCTGTTTTTAGACTAGGACATAAAGCAAAATGATAGCAACAAAATTGAGAGTGATGTGAAGATGTTCTCAAAACAATCCACAGATATTCCTATAGAAACAACTTTTTTGCTACTATAGCTCAAAATAAGAAAAATAATCACTAAAACAGTCATTAATTCGATTTTGCCAGTTAAGGAGTGGACATAGCGCAAAGATGTACCAGACTAAATTTGTAGAACGTTTAAAGGTCTTTCGAAGACATTTATTATATTTTTTACAAGAACAACCTTTTGGTTGCTAAAAATCAAAACCAGAAAAGGCATCTCTAAAAATTGTTTAAAGATGTCACAATATTCCGCATAGAGAGTTAACAGAGGGAGATAGTGCAATATATCAAACGACCGAAATTGTAGTTCATTTGGTGTTATTTCAATGGTAATGCGAGTTTAGATGAGATAGATAAAGAAAGAAACTATGTCAATTTTATTAATAAAAGTTCAGAAATCTGAATTTTTTAGAGAGATTTTGTTTTGAATATTTCCTGTTTTGGTTTAACTTCTTATTATAGCTTTAAATTAAATCAAATCAGTAGCTTTGGTAGTAAACTAATGAATTTATTTATTAAAACAAGTATTATATTGATGAAAGTCGCAATTTAATTACCATTAAAATCACTCCAAAGTTTTAAGAGTAAAGATACGACAAAAAGTTACAGAACCAAAGTTTTAGTATATTAATAAATCTTTGACTAAGATTGTCTCAGTATTTTGATGGGACCTAGGTTTTTTTCCTGGCCGCTATGACTCAAATAATAAAAAACTATTTCTCATTTCCTCCATGTAAAATTTTTATGGCCTTGGATATAAAAATTAAAGTTAAGTTACGTCCCACTTAGCTACTAAGTTAAATGTCAAAATAAAAAATTAAAAAACGCTCAAGAAAATTAAGGTTCATTTAAGGAATCAAGATGAAAAGTTGGATAAAAAATTAGTCCTTCAGCATAAACTCTGTACTGATTTTAAACTGAAAGTTACAAGTTACTTACACGATGTGTAAATTTAATAGATAGAGGTTGCACGGTTCAAAAAGAAACTGTGATCATTTAATTTAATTTCTCTAAAACATAAAGTGGAGACAGAATTCTTTCAACCACCAGAACAATGCATGTCACTTCAGCAGTTTTCCTACAAAGTGGGGAATTTCTGCTGTTTACTGTCACTTTTTTTATATATTTTACTAACTAAAAAAGTATATTAATTCAATAATATAAGTTTCCAATAAAATGTTGTAAGTATTATTTTTCCAATTAATGTTTCCAAATAATGTTGTAAGTAAAATAAAAGACATAAGTAAAAATACAGATGATATAAAAAGTTAAGCAAAGGCTTAATATTTTTTGAACATTGCAGATAAATCAAAGAAGCTTTCTACACCCATACTGCACCTAAAATCTATTTTTTAAGGGGCTATAAATTTCCTGTGGTCAGGTGGTTCAGGTGGTGGACAGCCCTCTAAGAGTTAGAGCAAAAATCTTAAACATAACCACAGGTTGAAATTTAAATCAAATTAAATTTTTCTTGAAACAAAATTTAATTTAATGCCTCAAACCAGCCCCCTAAATGGATGAACCGCAAGAAAGGCAGGTAATGAAACTTACTATTAAAATTTTATTAACAGATTTATCGATTCCTTTATTGAATAATGTTATAAATGAAATTTAAATTTCATAAAATTATTTAAAAATTAATTTTCTGTCCATTATAATATGTGGGTTTTATAATACATTTGTATATATTTGTCAACACCGATGAATAGCCCCATTCCAACTCACGTTCCACTGTGGAATGGTAAGTGAGCCACGTTCCAACGGGTATACTGGGAAACTCAAGTTCAATTAAATTCTTTGCTCACAAGTAATCAGCCAATTCCAACCGTGACTGATAAAAATAAGAGCGAAATGCTCGAAAATGATTCTTTGATTAACTGTTTGCATCAATGTAAGTTTATAATTTTTTATGACTTTGAACTGGTATTCCAATAAGTTATAGTAAATCTATCAACTATTAAGAGTCGTCTACACCTTTGGGTCAGTAGCCCATTTTACGCAGTCGGTAATGTAATGTAATGTTTATGTTCGGTAAAAAAATATGTTTTATTGATGATTAAGGTTAGATCTAGGTCCCTCATACCAGATATATGAGTAAAAATTAATGGTATAAGTACAACAAAATCTGAAAAGTTAGGAAAATTGAGTTTTTTTGTAACATCACAGAGAGTAATATTTTTAAGTTTTAAAAAGTTTGAGGTATGAGGGACCTAATATAACCATTCAACTAAACACTTACCAAGTTTAAAGAAAATCTGTAGAAAAACGGCGTCCGAAACAGGGTTAATAAAATACCATGTTTTGCATAAATGCCGTATGGTTAACATTGCCGACTGCGCAACAATGGGCTACTAGCCCAAAGGTGAAGATCACTTAATAAGAGATACCTGCATCGATCTCTTTCAAAAACCTTCACTTTTAATAATAGAGAATACTAAAATTGACGTTTAAATAGTAGCCTATACGAAATCAAATAGCATGTTATACCTACACGTATTTTATATCATAATTATATTGCCAGAGTGAATCAGATGAAATACATGGCACTCTATAAATATTTTTTCGGAATTTTATGTACGTTGGATTACACTACACTATTCAAATTTGTTTAAATAATAATTAACCTAATAATAATTAGTTGTAAATGATGGTTTAACATTATAAACTCATAACTGTTCAATTTATATATAAAAAAATTGAAATAATTTCAAATTTTACATTAACTACAAAGGCGAGTGACGTTTGTCCAACAAATTTAAATTTTCGTGTTAAAAGTTCTCATGACGAAGATTATGAGCTTGTTTTTCACTTCAATGTCGATCTTTATACATTGCAAGCAACTCTCCCGTTCTATAAAATGTTTCGCCTCATAAACAGGCGGCATTTGAATACGCTCCATAAATAAAACATTCTAAAAGATACAGCATCTCATCTCTTGCTCTGCTTGAAAATTAAAATCTTCCTCCTTAAGGTAAATGATTTAAAGTTGAATAACAAGAACTTTTCATACTATCTTAAGATGCTATTTAATGTCTTTATGTTTGTTTGACCGTTCTATTAATATGTTATGATGGAAATATATTGATTCAATTTTTTATTCAAGTTCTTTCTGTATTTTGTTTGGATGCACAATTTTTTGTTTCAACGTTTAGAAAATATAAAAACAATTGTTTTGTATCTTCAATGTTTGTTTTGTGTTCTCATGTTTTTAATGCCTTAATTCTGTGAACAATTAATTTAGGATGAATCTCAAACTTAGCTAGGTACTGTGCGTTTAGGTGCTGTGTGATTTTACTGCATGGATCGTCGGACAGATCCTACTTAGTTTTGGCCCATTTCGATCACCAAGTTCTACTAATACGCAGGTGTAACTTTGCCTCTTGGCCACCACTTGCCTTCCTAAACAAGTAAATTTTTCAAAAATATAAATACTACATTCCATTATAAAACTATTTTAAAAATTATTTAACAATCAAATCAGAGACTTTGCGTCTCAAAGTCTATTTCCCAAAGTACTTAGTGTCCTTCAAGCTCCTAAGAGACAAAAGCGGTCCACAAGGAGTCAGAAGAAAATCTTAAATGTAAGCATGGGTCAAGATGCACATCCAATTAATACATAACAATGAGTAGAGAATAATGCTGTAATCCAGACCTTAAAAT
Source organism: Neoaliturus tenellus (assembly GCA_030545055.2). Lineage (NCBI taxonomy): Eukaryota > Metazoa > Arthropoda > Insecta > Hemiptera > Cicadellidae > Neoaliturus > Neoaliturus tenellus. The sequence continues at coordinate 73,819,522 of CM061535.1, read as the reverse complement.
TTGCCCTTGTAAAATTGGCACTCTACCGAACTTTACATTGAAGTCATATCGGAAACAAAAAATACAATAACTCCCGATATATGTTATGACTATTAATATGTTATGATAGAAATGTATTGATTCAATTTTATATTCACGTTCTTTCCGTACTTTGTTTGGATGCACAATTTTTTATCTGCCTAATTTCTAATGACTGCATTAGCCTTCGTCATTTTATACAATTTTAAAGGTCTTTTCATTATGAGAATTTTAATAAATACAGAAGTTTAATTTTCAACCTTCCACATCTTGAGGTGGAAAGCTTGATTTTTTCCTGTGTAGTTCCAAAGTCAATTGGTGTTTGATTGTAATTTTTACTATAAAAGTATAATTAATATAAATCTTAATCGTGTTTAAATGAATTTGATGCTTAACCATTCAATGTCTAACCGTTCATTTGTTTTACAATGGCCCACGTGAACAATATTTGAGAAAGCACTCCACGACTAACGTAATGTAAAATTATATTTTTTGCCATTTCACAAATGAAAAGAAAAGGCTATTAGAGGTATAACAGTGGTATACCAAATTGGTGGGTAAAAGAAGTACAATTTTCCACTACGTTTCAAAATGTACCTTAAAAACGCTTTGTATGTGGTAAACACAAACAGCTTTTTGTTGAATGAAGCCCATGTTATTTTTAAAAAAGAACGCCAATACTGGTTTAATATTGGTGATTGGATGGATGCATGTTACAATATCAGCTAAAAGTTTTTATAGTTTCTAGCTGGTATTTTTCTATATGAGGTTTAAAGTTGCCGTTTTGTTTGAGAATCATGCTGGTCCGAGCGCTAAGCAGTCAAGGTATACCTTGTCGATATAAGTCATATAAGTTGTCATATAAGTTGTCGATGATTAAAAATGCATTTAAAACACAACACACGCACATTTCAAATGAACAGTATGTAGAGGCTTACAACAAACAGATGGCCAAAAACGGATGCGCACATCAACCGGTACCGGTCCTGGGAGGGCAGTGGCCAGTGTCCATCAACCATTTAACAAATAGAGACCTTTCAAAAATGCCGTAGTACATGCCAGGTACGGTACTTTCTTTAGTTTTTTTTCCATTTTAGGGCCTAGAGGGTGTACCTGATCTGAAATCTGATGGAAAATCTTTGGCGGGGAATTAAATACATCTAGAATTTTTGTATATGATGTTTTGCTACATCTTTTACCGTTTTCGCACTAATCACTTTAAAGTTGGAAGTTGGGGTTTGAATGTCGGATGTATCACAAGTTGTTTAAGGAATGCCCAGAAGTCAAAACCCCCGCAACCATATTGGAGGTGAAAACTTCAGAAACATTGACTATATCTTCTAAACCTCCATAGGGCTCAGCCCCACACGTTTTCAAAGTTTACCATGTTATTCTTATGGAAGCAACATATTAGGAATGAACACATATGATTAAATTTAGGAATATAAATTCATTAACAGTTTTCTCATTTAAAGTACTGAGAAAATATTGGTAATAAAAAACTAAAGGATATTACAGACTTCAGGAGAGTTAGTGTAGCAAACGAGTTAACCTGAACTATTTTCATTTAGATTATGGAGGGAAGATTGGTATAAAAAAGTAAAAGTAGAAGCGGCCCGAACTTTCTGAACCTGACGGCGAGTGAGCGTAGCTAACGAGCTCACCTGAAGGGCAAAACATTCCTCGGGTTGGCATTGCAATTTGAATACAGTTGCGAAGCACGGATATGTTTAATAAAAAGTAAGTGTAAAATATATCCAGTTTATAAGAACACATATCATTTCCATACATTTTGTGTTCTGTAAAACATTCAGTCCTACGTCCACAGACACACACCACACACCACAGATGGTTTGACTTGTTAGTCAAACCATCATAGTAATTGATAAGAAAGAGTCATTTTCTATATTAGCTCTTTTATTTTTATTTGTTTCTTATGAGCAGTATTTAAGCTATTTAAAATAAATAATTTTAATTAACTGAAATAACTAACATTAGCGACACTATCTGGATATATGTATATTTTTATTAGTTTCATATAAAGTTTTAATTATTTTCATATAAAGTTAAATTCACATAAGTTATCCATAAAAATTTCCTCCAGTTTTTAGAAACAAAGGAGTAACATTAAGCTGTTATAGGATCGGGTGACAGGAATGAGCCATTGAGAGTATCAACCACGGCTGACATGACTTGAATGGCGAAATTTCACAGCCACTGGTTCCCAATGCGCGATGTTCAAGCTTAGTGGTACACCTACAACTCAACTACACTCCTGTTCAACCTTTTAAAGTGTATATTATGCTAATTATAAAGATTTTATATAGATGGTACATCTTACCAAGAATATTTCACGGTCGGTATCCGTGAATGCAAATATTTACGAAACCGACAGGCTGCCGAAAAGAAAATAACTGTCACAATTGGTCTCAAAAGCTGTGAAAACTAATATTCATTTGAACTTGAGGCTTTTCAGCCAAAGATAGTAAATTAATATGTCAAATAGTTAAAATAAAATGCGCAACTGAATAGCAAATGGAAAAGAACTTAACTAACTATGAATAAGCATTAAGACCAGCCTTAGTGACTATTGAGTGACGGCACCTGCTGTTTTTAGATCACCCCACGAGCTTATTGGCCCATGGTAACGGGCAATAATGTTTAATAGACATCTTACGGTACGGTAGCTTACGTTAATGAAATAGTAAATAGTGGTACTGGGTGTCACAGGCCACAGTTACACCCCTCTCAAAACTTAAAGAATTAATAAAAATTAATTACTATAGGTAGACTGGTTACGCGCGATCGATTAACTATAATTTACAGGTTGTAATAAAAGTAACTTGCCCATTTTTTATCGAATTGGGGTTCTGATCATAATTTTAAGACAACTTGAGAATTTATTTTGTACCCCAACTCCTTGCGGTTCGGGAGATAATATAAAGGAGGTGGGAGTTTAAATTGTTTTCATTAAAAACCAACAGGGAAAAAGTCACATTCATTATCTCTTAAATTCTTACGTTAAACAAAACTGTTCAAGCACTAAAATGTCTTAGAACCTTATTAATATTACATCATAACATACGGATTATATTATAATTAATTTAACTTTTCCACAAATTTTTAACACTTTTCACATTATTATAATTTGTTTGGAAATACAAAATAGTATATGAAACTATTGATGATAAAAAATTATTTAAAATTGGAGTATATCATTATTATTTGGGTTATTCCTGTTCTTGGAAAATTTCAGAGATAATTGACAGGACCATACAGCAAGGGCTGTGTTATTTCACCTCTCGGCTGACGCCCTGGCCACGTGACCTGACGTCACAGGTCAGACAGGCCGCTCTACAGCGCGCCTCTGCTCTTTAACGCCACAACAATTGCAACGACGGAAACTACTATTAATACCCCCGTCGCAGCGCACCTGCGTACTCAGTGAATTTCCAATGGAATTTTGGTATATTTTCTATTTTCCCATAACATCCTTGGGGATGAGAGTATGTAGGTTTGCAGCCATATGGGTTTTGTTGGTAAATATAAGTTAAACCCTACCTAGTGAATGTAAATACGTAATTTTATCAGGTTATGGGTTTTTATTTTCCTTAAAAATACCATAGAAGCGAGTAAGTAGGTTTGCCGCCTTATGGGTTTTGTAACCAAATATAAGTTACACGCTTCCTAATGAATGTTCATACCAAATTTTGTCGCGATTTGTCAATAAATAAGCAAGATAGAATGTTTTGTTGATTTCCCGTAAGAATAACATGAAAAAAATAGATTTGGATTTCCTCCATAACTATTTAAGCTATTGTTTGTTTTTTGAGCTCTTTTGAATGGTTTAAGTTAAAATTGCCAAATTATATATATATAAGTAAAAAAACCAAAACCCATTTTTACCCTTTTGTGAAACCTCATAAAACCCCATTCCCATAGTCCGATCATTCTGATTCAAGATCTCATTCAAGTAGACTGACGCCTTCTCTGTACGTGATTGACTGGGTCTTTAAAAGTTCAGCTTGATTTGACTTAGGTTAAGTCTAACGGTAAAGCACTGGGACTTAGCTGGCTTACACACCTGTACTAAATTTCATCAAAATCGGAGGTTCCGTTCGAAAGTTATCATGTTCAAGAACACATCGATAAATATATATATCAATTTAAACAAACTGTGTTTTAGGCTTCTCAACTCAAAACGAAAAAGTTTAATGGTCCCGGACTTAGGTCTTACCGTGAGTACTACCGTAATAGCGTATTCCCTATAGAGAAATTCGCTAAAATTTAACCAAGGTGTTTCATAGCCGTCTTGCTATTTTTTTGATGGAACAGAATTTATTTCAGTTCTAGTTTAAGGTAACTAATTGACAAACTAACAATTTAAAAGCCTACGAAAGAAATTTCGACTTCTTGTTCTGAAATTCCTGTGTATGCAAAAAATTCGATGTATTTTACATATTCAACACAGGTAATTAATGCACCAATTGTTTTGAAACACTGAACTTCATTGAAAATATAAAACATATTACTACAAATCAAACCATAATGTTTAAAACAATAAAATATAAAGTTACACAACTTTTTTGAATAGTGTCTCGAAAAGTTTGAATCCCCTTCACTAAAAGATTCAACTAATTAAGTTCTTAAAGATTAGCTTTAAATCCCTTAGTTTACACTTATGGAAATAGTAGTTGTTTCCATATGATATTTATGTTAGTTTGATGACATCACAACATTGGGAAAGGCCCTTCCATACTATTATGTCCTGAACAAATAATATGCAAAAATAATTATAGCATGCATGTATACTATATTTATATTCCATAAATATTTTGTACATAGTATAAAATATACTACGTAAATACACATCGGAGTGTGGGAAAATAAATCCACAGTAGTTCGATTATGATAATTGATGCTAGATGGGCCTGGATAATGGATGTCCAAACCGATAGGATTAGAGGTGCAAATTTAATTGTAAAGTTGTCTTAAAATCATTCAAGTTTAATAAAAAATTTCTATAACGAATGTGGAGTTGTATATAAAATTAACGATTTTTGGTATGGATAACACTGAGGAGGATTTAGGAGGCTGAAAATGTGAAGACAGCTTAATAACTCATTTATATAGACTAGTGTACAGTGTACGTGTTGCTCGAAATCGTTCAATTTATTTTGATTTATTATTGATTATTTATTTTGACACATGTTACGTTTAGATCTAAATCAATAATATCCAACCAATCCAATTTTGTGAATAACAGTAATCATAAAAAAACTACACGTATTTACAGCTGTACATTAACAGATGTTTAAAATGCTCAAACCCAATCTCGTCCAATGTTATTCTTATGGAAAAATTTAAAATTAAATTTGTGGACTCCGCCCTTATTTTTAGTCCAATTCTCATCAATGTTTCGTGGAAATTACAGACCAAGTCCTATCCAACGACACTAAACATTTGAAAATAGGTTAAGATTTGTAGGAGTTCTCGTAACAAAAAAGCTTTAGCGTACTATGACACCCAATTATTATTGTATTATAATAATAAAAATCTAAATCTAACTCTGTTTATGAGTGCACCTGTACAAGATGTAAAATTGTTCTATAAGTGAAAAAATAATATAATAATAGCCCTCCATTTACCAAGCTAAATCCAGGGTGCTAAACCATTGCATCCCAACATAATTTGCATTTTGCAGGAAAGGGGGGAAAATTACAGCAATTAAATTAAAATTAATTAATATATTTACTATTAAGCCATCATGGACAGAAGGTTACGCCAAATACAACAGAACACATGTCAAATTGTAGATATAACTCAAAACTATATATAGAATTTTTACAGTTTTAGACCAAAAATTCTTCTGGACAATGGAGAGCATTCCGTAGAAGAATCTCCCACACAGTATTTACCCCTTTAAAGGCAATTCCCTTATGTGAGTTGGCAGCTTATTATGGAAGCCGACTTGTACAAAACTGTAGCTTTTAAAGGTTTTTCTGTTTATTTCAAGCTAAAGTCCTTACATCTTCTATTATTATACCTATAAACACCGTTCTTCAACTGAAAATTCCCTTTTTCTTTAACAAACAAAATATTACTTAATACGTACAGGATTTTTGGAGTTTTTTACCACCTTCTAGATATATTTGTGAGAAGCTATTTGGCTTGCTACAGAGAATTAAAAGGTTTTAGTTAAACGGTGCAAACCCACGTATAATATAGGTCACTTTAGCTTTTATGTGGATGTTATTATTTTGTGACATTTTCACCTAGAAATTCTCATTGGTCTGCTAGGAAAACGGGTACATAGACCTGCCTCACTTGTAAACTGACGGTAGTAAATAAGACGTTAAGCGTTTGACTGGGTCAATAAAAATTATTAAATTAAATTTAAAAGAATTACGTATCGTAACTAAAGAGTTCGGAAAATATTACAAAAATCTATTTTGGCAGATAGATGGGTTTAGCCATCTGTTAACTTCGATACGAGTATAAATTGTTTAAAAGGGAGTTTTTGAGAGTTCGTTTATTTATGAAGATTCTGTGAAGCAATGCCGTAAGGGCAGGGGTAGCTTAACTTCAAGAACAACTGGCATAGGCTTCCTCTCCTAATTTCTTTGTTGAATTTTTCCCGATTTTTTGTTTTTGTTTTAATGGTTCGTCCATTTAACTCTGTAAACTATAAGTCTCCTTATATAGCCTTCTTTATCTGGCTTTATTTGGTTAAATGATATGCCAGTATAAGGAGAAAATAAATAAAATAGATTCATTAACCGCATGTAGATAGTTGTTGATTTTTTTCTTTTTCCATAACTTGGATGTATCTATTGAAACTCCCATGATATATAATAGTTATTTGTGCTTCTAGGGGCTAAAGTACAATGTTTTCTCCCTAAAGGGAAAGTGTTGTCGCCCGAAGGCTAAGCCGAGGGCGACAATTTCCCTGAGGGAGAAAAGTACTTTAGTCCCTTGATGCACACAACATTTTTCCTCCACCTACACGAATAAAATTTAGGCCTAATAGGCCTACCGTAGATGGCCTTACCTTCATATGATCCCTTGCTCCGTCAAGCTGGATCTGTCACATCAACATAAAAAACACACAAGGTATAGGCCATATCAATTTCCATATCAATTTTGAAGAACACGAAAAAAACAAAATATAATTTAAGCCTAGTCAAAAGTTTTACACTTATGTTTTGGACTTGTTAGGTTAATAGCCTACCCAAGCAAAATGTAAACAAACACCTACACTGCCACGGCCATCTCTAATACTAGAGATGCTGCTCACCCACTGCTGACTGAATGGTCAGCAGTGGGTGAGCAGCAGCTACAGCTGCTATTAGTCAACAATGAGTAACGAAACAAATACAAGTAACAGCTGACTGTGGCTCATGTTCTTTTTTATCTCTCTTTTAATGTTATTCTTATGTACCTAACTTTAGCCTCGTGGTACGAAAAAAACTTGAGTTTTCCCTAGGTAGAAAGATTAAGTATTCAAGTCACATGGGATAGAAATTAGTACTTTACTACTCTATTCCAAGGAGTAAAATACGGCTTTAGATAGTAGGTGGAGGAAAAATAATATTCAGTATTTTAAATTATGTAGGCCTATAGTCAAACAAGTAAGAATAGTATGCATCACAAAATATATTTTATGAAAAGTGATACTAAATTAAATTAGTCATCTTTATTATTGAATATTACAAGGATAAACTACAGCAGTATTCTGAATATTTACAGTAGTCTTTTTTTACCAGACATTCCTTTCCTTATTTTTAGTTAAAGTAATGTATTCAACCTTATTACATAAATATTTTCCTGTGTTTTTAATTCCAGTTTTTGAAAATGTATAATATTTCAAAATGACAATGTCCATATACAAGGTAAGCACACTGAATTTTACTATTTCACTTTTTGCAAAATAACATTTTTAATCTTATAACTTTATATACATATTTTTCAACCTTCGATCCCTTACCACATTAGCGTTGCGCCAACAAGGAGCCCAGGGGGCACCAGATGCGGCGCGGCGCGGCGTGATTGCTCAAACCGGATACAAAGTATTCATCATCCGGGGCGCCCCGTGCCGCATTCCCATCACCCGGGGACCATCCTTCATCCGCCAAGTTGCACTGGCTAAAACCGCAGCTGGTGGTGTAACGGATGATCGGCTAAAAATAATAATTTCTGGTAAACTAGAGATCGCTATTTAATTTCAAGCATGCACCTATTAACTCTGCCACCCTCAGATGATCTGCAAGACATTAGTCATTATGTAAGCTGGAATTCGCTTAACCGTTTCAAAATTATTTAATGTAGGCAACGGCGCTGCTCATCAGAGAGTTTCATTGCCATAGGAAACTCCTGCTACTTATAGCAATGAACGTTTTTAAACATAGAGTAATAGTTAAATGAACTGTAATTTGATTTTAAAACATTGTATTGAACGCGTATTTAGTTCTTAATTTCCTAAAATCCATTCTTATTGCGCATAAAAACCTTTATCGATTAATCTCAGAATCTACGAAATACTTGTTATTTGAAACATTCTAGACATGTCAATGTCAATGTCTTTATTCAATTGATTTACAAAAAATATTTCCTTTTCGCTGTATTCATTGTCGTAAAATATAATAGACTTGCAATATCAAGAACAATAGTGCTTAGAAAGTACTGTAATTTCTTTAATTTTGGTGTTTCCACCACGAAGGCATTTTCTTAGAGTTTGACCAAGTTTCGTTGAGAAGGGCCATTAAATCCTGGAATATTAGTATCAATGATGACAAAAACTATATAAAAAATTCGTAAAGTACAATAGTGCACGAAAAAATGTACTCCTTCGGGGCAACAATTTATTTACTTTATTGTGTATACGTGGGCAATACGTCGTTTGGACGAGGTTGGGTGTGATACATGTTTATTTTTTCACCATTGTCTACATTCACAAAGGGTTTTGCCAAGTTTTACAAGGAAATTAAGTTACGAGAAGTTTTTCAATAATTATCATATACCTAATCTTTATTATGATTAAGCCCAGTATATTATACAAATTGAAGTCCTTCAGAGAAAATTTCTTGTGAGTGTTTCACAAATCAATGGACGATGAGAGGAGTCTCAATTAAAGGTTTCACTTGGCCAAAGGTTTCGGTCTTGGGAACTCCGTATAATATATGCACTTCCAAAATGTATTATGAAATTAAGTTAAATATAGCGACTCGTGCATTTTTAAACCAATTTTTTAGAAAAAAGTGTTTATATTTCGGTCTGACTGCTTTGCTGAAGATAGACATAGAGATGGATTTCCATCTTCACTGAGATGGACTCATAAAACAGTCCAAAATATATACAATTTTCTAAAAAATCATGAGTAGCTGTAATTAACAATTAAGTAAAAGTACCATGGAGATGGTGATTTGAAAAACGGCTCTTTTACTTTTTTTTGTAAAAAGAACTAAATTATAAGACATATATTATTTATAACCCATGAATGGCAACAACATATTGTCATTTTGAAGCGCCAAAACAGTTAGGAGCACCGCTCTACATCATCTACACCTCTCTTCCAAAACAAATCCCACTAACCCTGAGTAAAGTTACTGGCTCAGATGTAACAGGATAAACAAACAAAATCAATAACACTCGATTGTAGCGAATCTGAGTCTAAAAAGACTAAAAACATTGCCCTTATCTCTGTCTCTCAATTTGCTATAAAAATCGTTAAGTTCAAATTAATTAATTTGTTGTAACAATTTTCAACTTCATCAATACCGGTGTAGCCAGTCACTGAGTACAGAAGTCAGAGGTGACTCACTTCTCAACCTATTATAAATTAGGTCACATGAGTAGGCCTACAATGAAATGAAATGAAAATATGTTTATTTCAGAAATTGAGTACATTAGTAATTATTACAAAACTGATCAATGAAATTACCTTAAGACTGATCAAGAAATTACCTTACAAAACTGATCAATATAACTTACCTTAAGTAACAACATATGATCTCAGTTATCTTCGAATAAATGTAGGCCTATGTGATTGTGGTGACACAGAAACAATTATTGGACTCATTCCTCACAAATTTGTAAGAAGATTGTGTAACGGTGCAGTTCCATTTCATTCAACAACACGCACAATTTGCACGTCACAGCTTCGGGTATAAAAATCGAATAAGAAAAGTCAAGGGCCAAAAACAATTTCAGACTATGAATTTCATTTGGAGGGCTCAGACACAAAGTTAAAATGAACATCAAATTCTCACAGTAATGAATTGCTCATCATGCCCTTAGAATACCGGAAGAAAAAATAACTTTGAAAAGTATTTTTGAATCTCAGATGGAATTCTGATAACTTAACAATTAACTAAAAGATCACAACGCTAATGAAATAAAACCTACTAAACCTACAACGAATTCGCACGTATCAGTACTTCAACTTAAAATGCTAGTCAATTAGTTTATTTTATGATAGTCGTATTTTATTTGTTTTAATAAATAGCCAATCAGTTCGAAATCAACTTTCTTTTCGAAAATTTTAGGGAACATTTTTTCTGTTTAATACACTAATAGCGTAACTCCTAGTTCCCATGGCAACGCATAGATAGCAGCACTTCACTTGTGCAGTCATTCCGGGCGCCTCACCAGAAGTTACCGGTGACTAACCAAGACGATAATTGTCGTCTGCTAACAATACAAATGCAATGTTAGCAGACGACAATTATCGTCTTGGTTAGTCACCGGTAACTTCTGGTGAGGCGCCCGGAATACTACCAATGCTGCCACCTGTTGGCTGACAGCAGAACTGGGAGTTACACCATTTGTACAGTACTGAAGCTGGATATACACCACTTTTTCAGTCAGTGTTGAGTGTTGACTGAAATGAAAATCTAATTCTCACTGTAACCATTTGCTCATTCTTTGTTTAAAGTTCATTTTTGGTGATGGTGAGTTAATGTTATTGGTTAGTAAATTGTTGTAAAGTTGTAAAGTAAATTGTAACAAAGTTAGTCAAAACACGCCAGACAAACCTGGAGAAGTCAATAGCCAAACCTGAAAACAGAACAGGCAGTCACAAAAATTAAATAAACACTAATAAATTGAAAAAAAACTCAAACAGTAAGCTGTGAAATCAGTCAAAAAACAAGACACAGACAATTAAATTGGAAAAATATACAGCACCAATCAGGAGACAGCACAGGGGAGCCAACCACACACTTACAATGTCGGACACGTAATTACGTGCTATGCTATATTTACATCACAAATGGTGTTAGTGCTTTTCAGCAAAAAAAAAAAATAATAATAATAATGGATTAAAAGTTTTAAAAACTTAAAGTTTTAATAAAGTTAAAGATAACTTTTTAGTAGAGTTTTATTGAATATAATAGTAAAAAGTACACTACTTATTTTTATAGACAAGTTGTAGTAAACCCTTTAATATCTCAAAACAAGATTAATGTGAGTTACACAATTTTGCCTTGGTTCTCAATTTAACATCGCAATCGCCTCTCGCTATGTTCCATATATTATTCCGATTCCCGGGCACCAACCCGGGTCCTTAAAGAGGAGATGTTTGTAGTTATTCCCTGGACTAGAGACTGACGAAGCGCTTGTAATCGGTGACCGGCTCGAGTTTCGCCCCCACCTACGGCCGCTATCAGCTGTTGGTCCTGGTAAACGGCTGAGTATTTAGAAATTCTACCAACTGCTGTAAAAATGAATTGCCCAATCAATTAGAAAAAGCAATGATTATATAAATATAAATCTAATTTCATAAATTGTATTTTTTAGTCTGCTACTTTTTACCTCCTCATTTTCGTATCTTACAACTGAAATATGATCTAAAAAATCGTTAAAACCGATGTAAAACTAGAGCACGATTTTAAGGCTCTTAAATTTTCTTTAGTTGTTAATGTAACTTGTGTCGTAGGTTTTCAGTTGAATATAAAAACTGTAAGAGTGAAATTTCTGTGTAATATTTATCTCACGACGTAATATTTATGTCGAACACCGGCCCATGGACCTCAACGCCGCATTTTCGTACAGTTTGTAATACTTTTGTACATGGGATTAACATACACATTTAATTTATATACATTTATGTAACGTTTTCCACTTTCCTTTATCATTTTTTTATAGCAAAACCGTTGACTGTACTGGTTCATACTGTTATTATTAGAATTAAGTTTGGATGAGTTAAGTTTGCTAATGATCGATCATCATCTAGAGTGGGTCCAAATATATTTGTGAGAAATGGACATGTGTCATGTCTCAGAGATAAGTCTTAGTGCATTATAATGTCTTAGAAACAAACGTTTTAATTTTAAAAATATTAATACCCCCTTCGCAGCAGACCTGCGTACTTAGCGAATTTCCAATGGCAATCTTTACATAAGTGTACATAACACATTTAAACACACACCATGAGTCTTTACATAAGTGTGTAATATTATTTCAAGATGATCTGACAATTTTACTTTCTCCCCCTATACCATAGTATATGGAGAAAGTATTGTTTTCGTCAAAATTTTCGAATTTGAGTTGTTGGTGGATTTATCTATTATGGTTTCCCCTGAGTCCAAAAAAGTGGTTTTCGGAGTGATGTCTGTGTGTGTGTGTGTGTGTGTGTGTGTGTGTGTGTGTGTGTGTGTGTGTGTGTGTGTGTGTGTGTGTGTGTGTGTGTGTGTGTGTGTGTGTGTGTGTGTGTGTGTGTGTGTGTGTGTGTGTGTGTGTGTGTGTGTGTGTGTGTGTGTGTGTGTGTGTGTGTGTGTGTCAGGATGTAAACAGAGCTAGAGAATGTCCTAATGGTCCGATTTTAATGAAATTTGGTATATAGGTCCAAATCCACGATAATTCCAGGTGTTTTTTTTCATTTTTTTGAATTTTTGATATTTAAGGGTATTTTACCCTCAAAAATCGTCAAAAATAAAAATTTCTCAAAAACGGTTCTAACGATTTTGATTAAAATTTTGTGGTTTATTTAGCTTAAAATGGTGGATAAAATGACACCACCCGCATCTCCGAGAAAATGCGCGTTCAAAAGTTATGGAGTAAAAAGTGTTTAAAAAATCAATTTTTTTGATTTTCAAAATAGCTGTTGTCGTTGTCTCAAAATAAATTTTACTTATCACCATTAAATCAAGCTCAAAAAACTAAATAATCCAGTACTTTAAATTATTGCTCTACGTCAAGTGGTTGAGGAGAAAATACAATTTTTCGATTAGCGGTAAACGCAGTACGTTGTTAAAAGACACAGATGCGCGTAGGGTCAAGCTCGCGCTGCTCAGCTGGTAGCTATCCGACAGAGTCATCTAGACATTAATGTTTAAAGCTTTTAACACATGTTTTTATATTGTTGGGAGAAAGTATGTATGTGTCAGTTATCTGATACCGTTTATTTTTATACCGATCTTACTAGTTAACGAACTTACTTACTTACTTACTTCTTACTTCTGAAGAGTCGTCTCTCATCCAAGAGAATCTAACTTTACATTAATGTACCAAATTTCATGATGATCAAACAATTTTGGCACTAGTTATCGTGTTCACAAACACTCAAAATTGAAAATTCTATTTCCCATATAAGCCCATGTTAAATTTTTTAGTAAATCGTTATTTTTGCAGTTTTAAATGTGTTTCCGACAAATAATCACTTCGTATCCAGAAAGTACACATAAAAAGCCACAACTCAATATACAGTATAAAATTATGTAATCGCAGAGGTGTCTCTACAACGATATAAACGGCAGCTCCCATGAAAACGACGGCAATAGCTTATTTCCAAAGGAAATTAGCTAAAAACAGGATATTAGGTTCTATATATAAACAATGAATTTCATAAGTTAAAAGGGAAACGAATGTAAACATTCTGGTTGAAATAGAAAAGGTTTGCATTGATGGTAGTAGTTTAGATTCAACATTATATAAATAATTACTTTCTGTAGATGTACTTTCTGAGATGGCAAGATGGCGGCAACTGAGGAACACTATCCTTGTGGTATCTGTTCAATTAATGTGAATGATAATGATGACGCTATTTTTTGTGATGGTATCTGCAGAAAATGGTTTCACATAAAGTGTGTGGATATTCCTAAAAAGGTTTATTGTAAAATAACTGACCTTAAGGATGTGGTACATTGGTACTGCAAACCCTGTGCTAGTAAGGTTAACAAGTTGGTATCAAAAGATGTAAACATTGAAGACTTTTGGAACTTAAATTGTACTGTTGATAAATTAATAGGCATTGTGAAAGGAGTGGTGGATGATAACGTAATGTTAAACAAAAAGGTAGACTCACTATCAGAACTGTATAATAATTTGAGGTTATGTAACTCTGCCTCTAGCAGGCTTACAAGTAATGCTAGACTGGACACTTTAGATAGGCCTTTAGATTGCACCGTGAATACGGAATCTCCATCTGTCAATGTTTCTAATAATTATTATATTAATGAGAAGGATATGTCAAGTGTAACATTGTGTAAAGAATCATCTGATGTAAACAACGAATGTCCTAAGTTGCCCTATGCTAATTCTACCAAAAGCAGGCCGACTAAACCTACTAAAAAGAGTATGTCTGTTAGTAATTATCTCCAAAACTCCAGCGAACATTCTGCTAACAAAGTTGTTACATCTAATCGTAATCCTAGGAAATCACAAGTGAAACCTATTATTGGTTCAAAAACTGACAACGGTGAAGGTAGTTTGAAGACTGTTGGTACTACATCTACACAACCTGCAAAATCATGGGTATTCACCTCAAGATTTACGCCTGGTACATCCATTGATGATGTCGTTAAGTATTTGTCCTCAAATGGAATTTCCAATGCTGACTGTGAGAGTGTCTCAACAAGGTAAGACACCTATTGTTCATTTAAAATAGGCTTAGAACACAAAGATCTTGAGACTGTTTTGTGTGCTGAATTTTGGCCTACAGGTACCCTAGTCAAAGAGTATGTCCAACGGAGATTGCCTAGATATTCAAGAACTCGAGTTTTTTAGGGAAGGAGTCACGTCAGGCGTAGACACAAGTACTCTGTCCATCTCTGCTAGCATATTGCCAGACATAAAGTGTCTGAGAATACTTTATGGTAATGTACAATGCCTAACCAATAAAATAATAGATTTAGAATTGGCTGCTACACCTAACCATTACTCAGTAATATGCCTCGTTGAACACTGGCTTAGGCCAGAGAATATGGAACTTTTTAATCTGAGCTCCTTCAAATTAGCTAGCATTTATTGTCGAAAGACCAAGATTCATGGTGGAGCTGCGATATATGTACTCAAAGATATGGACTTTACAGTTATTGATGTGAGCCAGTTTTGTGTGGAGATGTACCTTGAGGTCTGTG
Source organism: Neoaliturus tenellus (assembly GCA_030545055.2). Lineage (NCBI taxonomy): Eukaryota > Metazoa > Arthropoda > Insecta > Hemiptera > Cicadellidae > Neoaliturus > Neoaliturus tenellus. The sequence continues at coordinate 73,804,148 of CM061535.1, read as the reverse complement.
CCATAAAGCTCACAGTTTCTAAAACTATGATCTTGTCACTATACAGGCCCAGTGGCTGCAATGAAACTACTTTCTTTGATAACCTAGAGCTGCTGCTTGAGTTTCTTGCTAAGTTTCGTTGCAATATTGTCATTTGTGGAGACTTTAACATCGAGATGCGGGGACACGACAAATCAACCAGTAGGCTTCACAATCTCCTTAGGTCTGTTGGACTCTTATGTACAAACTATGAACCCACAAGAAATGAAGCATGCCTAGATACTATTGCAACTAATATTAAGCCTATGAACTATACTGTCGATGTACATGATTGGCCTATTTCTGACCATCGTTTTTTGAGCTTGGAACTAAGGCTACCTACTGGTCTAACGACTAATAATGAGGATAAAAACTCTTCTACCCAGCTGTTTCGCCCTATATCCCCTTTGGCTCTGGCTGATTTAAAATTCTGCCTTTTAAACTATGACTGGGAATCCGAATTTGCTGGTTTGGGTGCAAATGCGATGTATGATAAGTTTCACCAAATTTTTCACTATTGGTTGAATCTCTACTTGCCCTTAAAAATCAAAACCAAATCAAAGAAACAAAGTAATAAGGGTAAGTGGTTTACTCCACAGCTCACAGTTATGAAAGAGCATACTATGTTACTCTTTAATATGTGCAAACATTCAGGACTCGAAACCGATAAATTAGCCTACAAAGAAGCAAAAAGTCGTTACAAGTCTGCTGTAAACATGGCTAAGAGAAATTACAACAGTAAATTTATCCAAAACTCTTCAAATAAATGCAAAGCTGCGTGGCAGGTGGTGAAGAGAGAAACAGGGTCATCATCTGCCGTCCATTCCCAACCAGATGCTTATTGCTTCAATCACTTCTGCACGGAAAGTATCGAGAAGTTGAGAGGGAGTATCCAGCCTGCTGTGGTATCAGCCTCAGATCTACTGTCTCATACTCCTGCTCCGCCTCAAAATTTCAAGTGGCAACAAGTGTCACCCAGTGTGGTTAGTGATATTGTGTCGAAAATTAAGCCTTCGGCAAGTAGTGATGTTTATGGCGTATCCACTGTGCTGTTCAAGCAGGTAGTTGATGTAATTGCCACCCCTATTTCTCTTTGCATTAATGCTTGTCTCAATGATAGTATTTTTCCTAAAGCGTTAAAAGTGTCCAAGGTTGTTCCTGTGTATAAGAAGGGGTGTCATAGCGAAGTTAGTAGCTACAGGCCTATCTCTCTGGTACCCGTCGTGTCTAAAGTCTTTGAGATGGTTATAAGAAATAAGGTTAGTTATTATTTTGATCAAAATAAACTGCTCAGCAAAAGTCAGTTTGGTTTTAGGCCCGGTCTGTCCACGATCGATGCAGTCAGTGAGCTTGTATCCTATATTCTATATCATTTTGAAGAAAACTTGTCAACTGGAACTATATTATGTGATCTTTCAAAAGCTTTTGACTGTGTCGATCGTGACATTCTGCTGGAAAAGTTAAAATATTATGGTGTAATTGGCTGTCAAAACAAAATGTTCAAATCTTACCTCAGTGATCGGCACCAAAAAGTTTTTTCAAAAGGTATTCTCTCAGAAAGTACGGAGGTAAAATATGGGGTACCACAGGGATCGGTGCTGGGCCCCTTTTTATTCTTAATTTTAATTAATGACCTCAGTAACAATGTAAATGTTAAGACGGTTATGTATGCTGATGATGTGACTTTTGTATTCCCAGTTAAGCATGCTGCATGTTTTGAGGATGATATACATATGATCCTGAACCAGGCAAATGACTGGTACCGCAGTAATATGTTGTTCCTGAATCAGGACAAAACACAAAATATCCTATTTTCTCTAAAACACAGCTTGGTTCCAGCAAACAATGTGAAGCTTCTTGGTATTAATTTAGATACAAAGTTAGCATGGGATGTACATATTGAGCATGTTTGCATGAAACTTAATCGTATTATTTATCTGTTAAGGCATTTGAAGTTGTATGTAGGTGATGATAATCTAAGAATGGTTTATTTTGCACTTTTCCATAGCGTACTGTCATATGGCTTGTTGTTATGGGGTAATGCAAGTAGAGTGTCCGATGTTTTGATTGTTCAAAAGAAGGCTATGAGGATTATTTCTGGTTCAGACCCCCAAGCACACTGTAAACCTATATTCATTTGTCAAAAGATTCCTACAGTAGTAAATTTGTATATACTTTTTTGTCTTTTGCATGTGAAGAAAAACTTGTCTAGTCATACTCTTATTTCGCATGTGCATGTTTATGAAACTAGGAATAGGTTTAAAATAAATCGAACGCATGTCAGACTTAAAAAGGTTCAGTCCTCATATGATGACACTGGTATAAGACTATCAATGCCCACACTGCAACCTTCAATAAATTTAAGAAAATAATGAGTGCTTGGTTAATTGAGAATCCATTGTACAGTATTGATGAGTTTTACAAAGCTGATAGTAGCATGCTGTTCATGTTAGATTAAGCATAAATGTTTGTAGTACGGTGTTTGCCTGTAAGCCTACTGTCATATGTATTCTTTCTTTTTGCACTCAATCTGTTTTTTATTTCATTTCACTTTTAACATATCAGTTCCTGTTGATTGTTATTACTTTTTATTTATATTGTATTTTTACCGCACTGTATTTTATTGCATGTTGCTTGACAAGATCTATTGCATGTGTATGTTTAATGATCAATAAAGAATCTGAATCTGAATCTGAATCTGTAATTTGTAAGCTTTAATACAGCCTAACGATATCCCCAAACCATTCCGTAAAGTGCGGGTAGACATGACCATATTGGGGAAACAAGTTCCATAATGTACTCTACTCTAAAGAGTTCTGTAAAAGTAAAACAGGCAAACCTTAGCGTTTATATGAAAATACGATGTTTTCTATTATACTCGTATATCCGAAAACAGCCAAATTTAATCAATCAGCGAATTTCCCTGTAGTGAATTCGTTATTACAGTAGTAGGTCCAATGGCAGTTCACGAAAGGCGATTCTTTGAAAATACAACTGTGTCATCTTCAGTATTAAACAAGTTCGTTTAAGTCTGATCAAAGGACACATTCAAGGATACATCACAACGGAAACACACAGGACATGTATGTCAAACCTACCGTGTAGTGTGGTTCGCCAGCCTACCAGCCTCATCCACAGCCTAAGTGAAAATATTTACTTATATGTGTTAAATATATAGTGAAACATATACAAACATGAATAATATAATAATTAATATATAAGAATTTAATGATTTCGGGGTGAAATCCTACCGTCATTAAGAGTCTGCAGTACCGGCCGCCTTGGATTTTTATTCCCATATGACTAATGTTAAATTTCAAACATCCACTACGCCATTAATATTGGTCTACAAAGATTCATCTTTATGGAATATTAAAGAAAAATGTAATGCATAGGGCCCTGTGGGATCAAAAGTTAAATATTATTGATTGTTTGATTAACAAACAACGAAGTAGCCTATTCTCAAAGTTTTTTGTTCTAAAATGGACGAATTATTTCAGTGTTTTAATTTCATAAATAACTCTATAATCGTGATTTGGAGTTCACAGGGTATTAAACTTTCCTTTAAAATGACATAAAGATGAATCTTTTTCGACATATATTACAGGCGCAGCGGATGTTTGAAATTTTAACATTAGTCTTATGGAAATGCAAATTCAATGCAGCGCCGGCGGTTACTGCAGACTCTTGAAAGCGTAATAACCGTCCAAAGAAAAAAAACTCTAAAATCTTGAACCCTCCAACTGGTCATTATAATTTTCTGGACTGGTAAGGTATTTTTGACCGCCGCGCAAACATTTAGTAAAATCAACATAAAACTTATAAATTGCTATATAAAACATACAAATTATACATACATTTTTTCAGAATGAAATAGGCTATTCAAAAATAATATTGTTTTTAGTGTACTTACAAAAATTTATTATGTTAATCCTCCTATTTTGTAACAATAAAGATTTTTTTCTCATTGTTCTCCTTTTAGAGTAGTATCATGGTAAGGTATTCTGTCCATACAACAAAACTAAAATAGCCAAAATGACCAGAATTTTATTGGCTTTTTACTGATGTATGACACTAGATTGTTTATATTATAAATAAAATATTACAAAGCAAATATATGTGAGGTAAACACAAACCACCTTTTCGCCGCCATATTTTAATTTTTTATTTTATTAATTTTTTATGATAAAAATTTTACGAGGCCTGTTTATAAATAATAAATATAACTATTTATTATGTATATAAATAATTATATTTATTTATAATAAATAAATAAAGTTAGTCCTAGGCCTATTCACTCACCTAGGCCTAGGCCTAACTCACAACTTTCATGTTCACTGACAACTTCACTTTGTACTCTGAATCTTCATTTAGAGGCCCTAATAACACTATAATTACTTAATTCACTCATTATTACATTGCAAACTAACTATAATTCACTAAAATTTGCATTTCAAGTAAAAACATAACCACAAAACAGCGCCGTCTCTACGATACACGTAAACAAACACAAACACCAGAATTTCAGCCTTACCAACATACTGATATTTCAACAAATACAGCTGAATATATAATGACTAGATTGCGCATTGTTTCCTCTTTAATACTATAAAAAAACATCGATATTGACCATAAAATAACTGAGTAGAATGCATTTTCCTGAACCCTTGCAAATGGATCGCGATCGCGATCTTACCAGTACACACGTACGTAATTGCGTCGCTATCGCGATCTTGACCAGTGGAGGGTTAGGCTAAGCCCATTAATAATGAGCAGTATAGTTACAGTATTATTGGGCTTTACTTAAAGTAAAGCCCTGCAGAGAATCATCAAAGTAGGAGATACGGCGGAAAGCACCTGAAGTTGAGTATTCCCATCATATGTATTTTCTAATTTGCAATAAAATAGACGAGAACTTATTTACATTTTTCACTATAATTTGTTTTTTAATAGAGTATATGACATAAAATTATAATTATAAATTTTTCCTTATAAAACAATATCACAAATTGGGTTAATTTGCTCAAAAATTTAAAATTGTATTATTGAAATACATTATTTACTACAAAATCCCACATGGCGGGGGATAGCGACATGAACACTCGGTGAGCCGCACCTAGCGGCCAACACGATGGCGCTAACTACTGCTGGTTCGCTAGGAGGCAAAGCATCTTAACCTCTCGGATAAAACCATAACTGATCAGAAACTGGTATTTATCCGATAAATGGTTAAGGGGACTATGATACGTATTTTAATAATTATAATTCATTGGATAAATTTAAGTCTTAATAAGCGACAGTTAAGGTATTTTTAACGCAATTGAATGTTTTTATATGCACTATTTAGATTTAACATCTAGCAGCTGAAATTGAAAAATAATCATACTAGTGTGGACATTAGGTGTAGGGCAGCATGGCTCAGGTTAAGTTCGAAAACCAGTGTGACCACGGTAACGGGGTGTTATTGGGTAAAAATGGGGTTTTGACGTTGTTGGATATTAGTTGTAAAAATAAACTTTTGGCGAATATCCCATAACTCTCGTAATAGCGGCCCAATCGAGACCAAATTTGGTAGAGGTATGTAATCCTACCTTTATTCGAATGAGTTCGTAAACCAGAAACATCGACATACCAGAAGAGGTAGTTTTTTCTTCTATGGTGTATATGGAGAAAATATATATTATCAAGTTCCTTTTTAAATTCGCTGAGTACGCAGGTCTGCTGTGACGGGGGTATTTAACTTATCTTTTCTGGCAAAGAAAAAAATGTTTTCCATGTTATTCCTGTGAAAATTATTTTCCCCATGTTATTCTTAAAGTAAATTACCAAAAGCCTTTCAAATTACCTTGTTTTTATAATAACAAAACTTGATCAAATTTGGCATGTACTTCTCTATTAGTGATCAACTCATATTTGCATATAACACCCTATTCCCTGTGGCAACAAACCTACATACTCACCCCATGGCGATTACGGGGTAATAAATACTGTCTAGTACAGTTTGGTATGAAGATTGAATACCGATTGACAATTCACTAGGTAGAGCGATTGGTCTATTTTACTTACAATTCCTCTATGTCAGTAAACACCCCCTAGGTGTTAAATCTAATATTAAAAGTTATAAATATATTTATCAAGATTCTTAGATCAATGATAAATTTTACTTCGTTTAGGCCGAAGCAACTGAAACTGTGGTCTAACTTGATTTAATCTGGTGTATTAGACCCATGTTATTCGTAGAGCCTACATTTATTTCATATTATTAAAATGTTTTGACTTTACTCATTTTTCGAACATGTATAAAATAAACATTTATAACTAATGTATTCCATATTGAAACTAGCCCATTAGCCGGGGTTTTTATGAGTCACAATGCTATCTTATTTATCTCAAAGTTGGGAACAGTTTAGATAGTACAGTACACCATCAGATGGTACAGACAGTCAACAAAAAAGTGAATCAGAAACAAAAGTGTTGTGAGAAAGCGGTGTGTTACACAGGGAGTCACAAAAGTCTGTGGCTGGCTATGCATATTTGTATTCTGCACATCTAAATAAATACAAAAAAATGTTCAGTAATTTGCTTTCGGTTTTGGCTTTGGTTAGCCGCTATCTGAAATTTTGTTTTTAGTTCACGGATCATTGTATTAAGTTCATATTTGGCATGCACTTTTATCACACTTGTGTTCATTTTCAGGAAGAAAATAATTTTTTAAATATGTGATATATAATTAATGACAATGGCGGTCATTTTATTTTTTTTACTCACTATAAAACAGGTAAGTTAAAAAAATTACGAGGGAGAAAAAAGTTGACAAATCAAGTTATCTAACCAACGATACCAAACGTGTACAGATCTAATAACAAATTACGGAGTTATTGCAATTCTTATATTAAAATAACCTTAATTTGTGTTATTTAAATTCAAAATGTATGTTTTATACAGTTTTTCTTAAATTACAATGTTTTTTAACCCCGTGTGCTCGTGTTTATGCTTATTACTGGTGTTTTACGTTTCGCAATATTTTTATTTTAAATAACTATTTAGAACCAATCAAAACAAAATCTGTAATAACTTAAACTTAAAATTTCGCCATGCAAATTTTCTAAATATCAATATCAAACTAACCCCCCCCTCCTATGTTTGCTTGAGCCCCCCAATAATTTTCAAAAGTAAACGCCCATGGGAAGAACTATTCAACGCTTTATGTAAACAGGAATTGTATCCGATCGTCGTAGGTCAGGAAGGCCCGGTACTGTGACAAACGAAGACAAATCTTAAGATGTCTTGCAGTCATTTATTGAGAACCCGCATGAGTCCCTACGCTAAGCAGGGAAAACTCATGAAAAAAAAAAATTGAAAGGGTCTAGTTTTAAGCCTTATTAAGTTATTCATGTTAAGGCCTTACGGAATGGGATTACAATATACTTATAAAGTTAATTTGATGCACGAACTCAACAAAGATGATTTCGATCGACGATAGAATTTTACAAACCATGATGGACAAAGTAGATCGCAATAGAATTGATGTAAACAATAATGTATTTTCAGACGATTGTTCATTTATGGCGAATAAAAGCGTGAACAGGCACAATAGTCGTTACTGGAGTAGCGAAAATCCTCACTGGGTGCGCTAGGCACACACGTAGCCTAATACCCACGAAAGGTAAATGTCTGGCTCGGTGTGATAGTTAACCCAGTTGGGAAGTCCTTTCTTTATTGAAGGGAGTTTAAATGCAATGTCATACCAACGTTTTGGAACTGGTTTGGAGAACATATTCAGAATATGTGGTTTCTACATGACGGAGCGTCCCCTACACTACGACATCGACGTAATAGCCTATTAAACACAGCTTTTCGGTATCGGTGGTTTAAAAGGCGGTTGACTGTAGTATGGCCCAAAAAATTTTAATGAACTGAGACAAAGAAAACTTCAAGAATGTCAGACAATTCCTCAAGCTGCCCTGTAAAATTCATTTTTTGCGTATTTAATGCCTTTTAATCACTGGCATTTATTGCATATTGATATATGGAGGAAAAATATGTTTACCTTCCATATTTCAAAGACGTAGTGGCACACACACAGTAAACATAAGTAAAAATCAGCAAAATCAGTTTTGACCGAGGTGCAACTCTCAAAGTATCAACCGATTCCGTCAATTTTCACGCAAGCCTCCCACCGCTTATTTTACGTGGGCCCTTCCACCAACGTTGTCACAGATCGGCTAACCCTTGAAAAGTTGTACCACCAGGTCAAGTTTAGTCTTGTGCGGATTCGAACCCGCGCCAAAGTAGACATCCTGGCCAAGGTATCTACGCCTTAGCCATCTCAGGAAACACAACCGGCAGCATGGACAAGAAAATTAGGGTTTTGAACAGTACGTGTTCCCAGCGGAGAAAGTTGTAGGCTGTTAGTAAGTGAGTTCCACACGAGAGCTCAGCACTTAACTGCTGATCTTCATTTATAGGAAATAATTTGGTCAAATAAGGGTTATGCACAGGTGTTTGGTATTGGTGGATCGGAAGGCGGGAGGCTGTAGAGTGAGTGGCCAGCGCGTTCACCAGATCTGTCTTCATTAGTACTTCTTCAGTACTTTGTTTGGGGTTACCTTAAGGACAAAGTCTACAAAACAAAGCCTCAAAATTTAAATGAACTGAGACAAAGAAACCTTCAAGAATGTCAGACGATTCCTCAAGTTGCCATGCATAAAATTCGGTTAATAACTTTCTATGCACGTCTTCCTAACTGTCAAATAACCGGAGGTGAAAAATTCGGGAATTTACTACGAATATATTTGGTAAGTAATCATCTTTTTTTGTACTGGATCGACCTTTTTTATTTGTGGTTCACTGATTAGTAAAATAAATTCACGACGTTTCGATATTTGGAATCTGATCCTGATCCTGATCGCCTGATCTTTAGGCGGAAGAAATACCTAGAACATAACAAAGTTAGTAAAAACACACCAGTTTACTAACTTTGCTATGTTCTAGGTATTTCTTCCACCTAAAGACGGGATCATATTAAAGATCCCGAAACATCGTGAGTTTTGTTTACTAATCAGTGGTGGATAATGTCCGCAACAATTTACTAAACAATAAAATGAACTCCCCATCACCAGCAATGAACCAAAAAAGAAGCCTGTATAGTTTTTCCTATGCTAACAGCTAACTATTTAATTGATATTTAGGTATATTGTCACATTATTGTGAAAAGTGTAAAACATTTAGGGCATAAATGGTGATAGGAAATTGCGGGAGACTAATACATCGTCTATGGCTTGCTTAACCTAAGTCGCCACCCCATAGATCCTGTAACCTTTTTCTTCCACAAGCTTAAATCCTGTGATGTTGCACATTGCACTGTTCTAAAAATCTTCTGCATGCGTATATTATAGTGCGAGGGCATCAACTTTATTTTATACCAGCACCTTACTGAGGTGTACACTTTTAGATTTGCTCAAACTCTTTATGTTACTATTTGTTTATTGTGGACCATATGAACCCTTAACACATATGACATATGACATATGAACCATATGACAGTTGGAACTACCTAGCTTGGATAATGGAACGATTTTCAGGTAAAAATCCGAAACAACATTTTACGGAGGTTCTTCTTTATTTATAAACAGAATACAACACTGATGTAAAAATCGAATGGTAATGTGTTTGGTAAAATATTTTGAAATAAATGTTGAACGAAAATAAAATTATCGAATAAATTATCTTTAATAATGAAAACACTATCAGCGTTAACAAAACATACATATTTAAAACCAAGTGAGGATTACAATTTTTTCAGAGTTCATAAAATTTCTGTTTTTATTAGTATAAGAAGTAGATGTATTTATTACAATGAAAAACTCCAACCTACAGAGTGGTTGCCTAAACGGCGAAATTAAGTGGGCGCTACCTGAAGACAACGCGAGAAAACAGAGGCATAGGAGGAAATAGAAATAGCGAGTAAACTACCATATATATGCTAAATGTTAGGATGTCATATTGAAGGCAATGAAATAATATACAGACTTGGATTTTGAAAAACACCTCTAGCTTTTAGACATGGCTTAATGATGTGGTGCCAAAAAAATCAAATAATAAACCGTCATTATAAAGAAAACAAGTAAATCCTCCGGTCTGGAGTTTCACCCTTGAACAAATCATACAAACTCACTCCACACCTTGAAAAATTATCCCACGAAAACGACAGAAAGCGTTCTTCTACGCCGCTCGCCGATGTTAAAGGATAGTGAAGCGGCGTAGTGAGGAGATTTTTAGGTCGAGGTAGAGCCCCGCCTTTAGTAGCGCGACGACTTTTTGTCCAAGACAAGGCGGTAATAACGTGCGCTTCCTGCTAAGATCTCCGCCAGGGTAGTTGCTTGTCCGACCGGGGCCCACGTAAACGTTGGCCCCGGTCCGACCCTAGCACTATTTGTCCAAGACAAGGCGGTAATAACGTGCGCTTCCTGCTAAGATCTCCGCCAGGGTAGTTGCTTGTCCGACCGGGGCCCACGTAAACGTTGGCCCCGGTCCGACCCTAGCACTATTTGTCCAAGACAAGGCGGTAATAACGTGCGCTTCCTGCTAAGATCTCCGCCAGGGTAGTTGCTTGTCCGACCGGGGCCCACGTAAACGTTGGCCCCGGTCCGACCCTAGCACTATTTGTCCAAGACAAGGCGGTAATAACGTGCGCTTCCTGCTAAGATCTCCGCCAGGGTAGTTGCTTGTCCGACCGGGGCCCACGTAAACGTTGGCCCCGGTCCGACCCTAGCACTATTTGTCCAAGACAAGGCGGTAATAACGTGCGCTTCCTGCTAAGATCTCCGCCAGGGTAGTTGCTTGTCCGACCGGGGCCCACGTAAACGTTGGCCCCGGTCCGACCCTAGCACTATTTGTCCAAGACAAGGCGGTAATAACGTGCGCTTCCTGCTAAGATCTCTGCCAGGGTAGTTGCTTGTCCGACCGGGGCCCACGTAAACGTTGGCCCCGGTCCGACCCTAGCACTATTTGTCCAAGACAAGGCGGTAATAACGTGCGCTTCCTGCTAAGATCTCCGCCAGGGTAGTTGCTTGTCCGACCGGGGCCCACGTAAACGTTGGCCCCGGTCCGACCCTAGCACTATTTGTCCAAGACAAGGCGGTAATAACGTGCGCTTCCTGCTAAGATCTCCGCCAGGGTAGTTGCTTGTCCGACCGGGGCCCACGTAAACGTTGGCCCCGGTCCGACCCTAGCACTATTTGTCCAAGACAAGGCGGTAATAACGTGCGCTTCCTGCTAAGATCTCCGCCAGGGTAGTTGCTTGTCCGACCGGGGCCCACGTAAACGTTGGCCCCGGTCCGACCCTAGCACTATTTGTCCAAGACAAGGCGGTAATAACGTGCGCTTCCTGCTAAGATCTCCGCCAGGGTAGTTGCTTGTCCGACCGGGGCCCACGTAAACGTTGGCCCCGGTCCGACCCTAGCACTATTTGTCCAAGACAAGGCGGTAATAACGTGCGCTTCCTGCTAAGATCTCTGCCAGGGTAGTTGCTTGTCCGACCGGGGCCCACGTAAACGTTGGCCCCGGTCCGACCCTAGCACTATTTGTCCAAGACAAGGCGGTAATAACGTGCGCTTCCTGCTAAGATCTCCGCCAGGGTAGTTGCTTGTCCGACCGGGGCCCACGTAAACGTTGGCCCCGTTCCGACCCTAGCACTATTTCCACGCCGCACGGTGCGAGAGGGGGTTTGGGCGTCAAGGAGTTCAAACGTTGGTCAGTTGGATCTTTAATATTTTGTTTATTTAAACCCGTTGCTCAGTTAGGTAGTTGGTTAGTTGGTAGCTATCCAGGGTGAGTATTTACAGAAGCCCCGTTTAAGGTTGACAACTCCGTTCATGGCATGTGGAGCCCGCTGAACCGGCCTGTCACGTGATGACCCTTGCAATCATTCTTATCAATTGTTTCTTAGATTTCTTATAATGAGTCCGTCATAAACGTGATACTGGGAATCGTTTTCTGCATCGGAAATTTCCTTTGATTCTCTAAATAAAATTATAATTAAGTGGACTTTGGCCACCCACCACTTTAAATAAGAGAGATTTGAATACATATTGAAATTCATTATTCACAAGAAATTGAAAAAATAACAGAAAATTATTAAATTAATATTAAATTGTTTTATTTAAAAAATTCTAAATAAAAAATGCAGTTTTGTCCCAACTTGCTTACCACAGTGAAGTGGGATGAATGAAGCTTCATTCAGAGATAACTTTTGCAAGCTCTCACAAATCTTTGATCCGATTTCTCACTAAAATTTGATAATCTGGTAGATTTATGTATATTTTTGGAGGGCAGTAAATATTGAATTTAATCTGATTAATGTGTAGGAAATACTGTGTAAATTTTAAATTTGCAAAGATGTTTTTTAAAACAACAAATCTTTAATTTGTTATATATAACTGTATATTGAAAATTGTTATATATTTTTAATGTATGAATTTAAATTTGTATCTAATTATTTTAATAAAAAAACATGCCACATGGACGATTGCAAAATTAAAGTACACTGTAATCGATTATCTGATTACTATATTGAAATATCTATGATCTTAGATTTATAGACTAATATGTAGGCATAACTAATTTCAAATTCATATTTATTGAAATAGCATCTTCTTGTCATGTGTCTTGTTTTTTCTTGACTTTTTTTACTTGAAAAAGTTACATCAGAAAATGTACATGGTATTATAAAATAGCACAGGAAACAACAAACACAAAATAATGGTTATTATCGAATAAGTATGTGGAGTACTAATGGATATGACCTTTGCATTTTCTACCTCGCTTACCTTCATAAACGACATGATAACCCCCTCCCTCTCAACTGCGCGACTCTAGATTCCACCTAAAATCACGGATGCCTTTGCTTAACCACTTCTAAAAAATGAGGTTAAACAATCAAAAATATAAAAAAGAAGTTGATTATGAAGAACAATCATGGTTTGGAAAATATATTGAAATTGGATGTATTTTTATAATATAATACACTTTAAATGAATGTACAAGAGACATAGTAGGTTTGATACATGTACGAATTCGAGCGATCCATGTTTCTGAATTCCTGGCATACAACCTTAAAGATCATAACCCAAGGAAGTCTTGATGTAAGCTTCATTCTCTTATTATGTTATATCATAAGATAACAAAACCGACCTTGAAATTTCTAATGTGTAAAAATATTTATTGTTTTAATTTTGGCAAAATGATTATTTCAGATTGATCGAATACTATTTCCGGTCCGGTTTTCTATTGTATTTCGATTTGTGTCACTGAACAATGAAAAGTAGCTCTTTTAGTTTTATGTATATTTTTTCTATACTTACCTCCAATATTTTTTAAGATCTCCACTTCGTCATTTTCGAATCGTTAATTACGATGAGGTTAACACTTTAGATGGCCTATTAAATACCTCCTGATTTAAACTTAAGCTTACTTGTTTCACCTAAACAAAAATAAAAAAATTAAACTGTTGTGAAATATATTTATAACAATATTTTCAACCAAGATCAATTTCTTAAATAAAGACAACTAATCGCAGCAGAACTGCCTAACAATGTTTCCAATGTATTTGGTTGTTCTTCGTTTTATAGTAAGAGAACTATGAATTTGAAAACTTATGTTTGCTGTTATGGGGTTTATTATGAAATTACTATTCATAAGTCAACACGCTAGAAGTGTATGCTAAATTAAATTAAATAGACTAATTACTTTCCTTACCTAGAGTACGTAATATATATGTAAGGTCATTTTTTGAACTGAACAAGTGCACAAATATTCAAAATTTTTATGAATACCACACAGGACACAGCTTCCGAAAAACATATAAAACAGCAGAAAATAGCATAGGCTAAGATGTTCGTAACTATTGTACAAGGTTCAGAGGCAATATTTCTACGTCAAGGTGCATGCTTTCAGACACTCAAAATATCTTTTGCTATCAAGGTATAAAAATGTATAATGCTTTGCCTGTTAACATTAGAAATTTGTGTAAATCTAAGTCCAACAATGTTATAGAAACAGGTTTGACAAAAGCCTGCTTGTACAAACTTGAAGAGTTTTTGAGGTTAAGTTTCTGATGTAACAAACTAGCCTATAGTTTGATTTTTTTTGTTACCTTTAAACCTTTTTTCGTTTCACTTGACAATAAAGCATTTCATTTCATTTATGATCTCATCTGATGCGATTAGCATTTTTTACACAAAAACATAAAGATTTATTGGAAGGGGAACCAACATATGGGTGGAGTGAAGCGTGTGGCTCCACAGAGAAACGGTCGTATCGTTCAGGCCCGGATTTGTCCGGAAATCCTTGGTAATCCACGAAGACAACCTGAGTAATAGTGCACTTTCCTTACACATCGCTGGATTCTGTTCAATACTTAGATTCCTAGATTCCTTAGGAATCGCTTAGATTCCTCCAAGGAATAAAGTTCAATATTGGAATGGTTTTTATTTATTACAATAAACAACATCCATAGTTTAATCTTGTTAAACAAATTTGAACAAAGTACATTTAAAACTTAGAAATAAATCTAATTACTGTTCAATAATATTATTTGTAACGTTCATTAAACAACATTGTGATTTCGTATTTTTACGCCTTTAACTATGCATTGGACATTTTTAATTTTTAAGGACAAGTATTTAGTTTCCATGTTTTTCAGATAGGCAATACTATCTTGTAGCAAAATCCTTGTGTAACATTTCAGCAAAATTTTGCTGTTAGTACGTGAGAGCTTAGTAAATTCTATCATGAGGAATATGAAATAGGTCTGGAAATTAAAGTCTATCCTTTGTCCAGGTTTGATACAATTTTAGTATTTAACAAATATTACATTGATTATAAATAATTTTCCATTAAATAGTATTTTTTTACATTTTTCTGTATGTTAATATTTTTATTGAAGATTCTCGTCTTCTCAAATTAACTTGTGCTTGTGAGATTTTTCCACACATTATTTTACATATGTTTGCTATAAGTTCCTTGGCTTGAAATAAAACAATTTTAACATAATTTTCACAACGTTATTTTACCCAGCAACATGTTGACTTCAGTTTTACATATAATAATACACAGTGACGCGTTTATTTGAGTGATTTGTGCAGCCCTCGTCTGTTTGGTACGTTTGGATACCCAGACGCGGAGAAGGTGTGAATTCTAGTATCTCAATTATATCCTGTAATAATGTTTACTCTATAATTAATTTCCAAAGGCCTAAGATTTCTTTAAAACTTGTTTGTAGCAGTAGCGAAGTTGATATAGGGAGTTGTCATAACACGTGGTTAGTCTTTTGGATGTCCACTATGACGAACTGCTCTTCTCTCATGATCCATTCTAGTTCATAACTCCAGGAGGTTGATTTCAACCTCAAGAATTGAAATCCCCAGTTGAGGTTTGTAAAGGGACAAACTGGTTGGTTAGCCAGTCAGAGGGCAGAACGGACCTCTTTGAGTCGGAAAATCAGTAGTCACAGAAGTACGCGAATTGGCCAGTGGTTTATTGGCCGTCTGCTGTCACATTCCTCACTTTTTAGTTTCCATCAATATCCCGTCTTTCTGGGGACTTGTGCAAAATGTCCATTAAACAAGGACGTGTTTAGCGAATCGCTAAACACGTCCTTACACCCTGAATCAGACAGGGCCTCATTTACAACAACAACAGCATTCACAACATCATCGTTGGCAAAGCTTTCTGAAAACGATCATGTTCTGATTGGCATTTCTTTAATTTCATTAATAGTAACACCAAATGATGAATAAAAATGAGCTATCATAATAAATATACTTTCCAAACCTAATATTTTGACTCTTATTTGCTCGAGCAATTCTATGCACTATCACACATGAAAATAAAATTAATATTTTGGTTCAGAATTATAATTGGATCTGCTGACATTCATCAGATGGAACATGTTTTCAATCTTCTACTGAACAAAAGGGTGGTATTGTTATTGAACTGTTGTAACAGTATCAAGCCTTATTCCAATAGATCTCTTCTAAATTTAAAAAGAATATTCAATGTTACAGAAATTAAGTTTTAGAAACCCTTTATGATGATGGTAATATGATTTTATATTGCGCTTATATGATTTTATATATTATTTCTATATTTTGATAGATTTTAATAACAATTGCTACACATCTTCCTATAGTAGAATTTATCTAAAAAGTAGCAACTTCTAAGAATGACGGTAAGCTTCTAGAGTAGTAGTAAGTATTATCTAAATAATTTACTATTATTAGACTAAAAAAAAAACAACACAGTTTTTGGTACTATTTAATACGTTCTTTAAGTTTAAAGTTATCTTTTGTCTTGCGATCTACTAACATGTTACTAATATACACTTGAAACAGTAAACTTCAACAATGTAGTGTTACTGCTCCGGCATTTAAAATAGTTAAATTAGTTTTATCACATACTTTTTGGAACGTGATTTCAAATGTTTAGCTTAACCAACATTAGTCACAGTGTTTCATTTCAGTATTTGATCTTAAAAAGTCTAAAACGATTTAGAACAGTATAATATCTTTAAAACTATTTAATTAACGAAGCTAAAACTATGCAAAACTGATTTTGGGTCTCAAAGTCTACTGTCAAAAGAACTTACTGACCTTGAACCTCCAATGATACCAGGCGTCATAATAAAACCTTAAAAAAGTAAGCATAGGTCATTGTACATAACATTAAAGGTCACTAAAAATAGAGGACATTGCCGTAAACCCCAATCTTAAAAGGACAACTGAGTTAAAAATAGTAGGCGATCAACCTTTGCATTAAAATCATTTACCAACAAAACAATAAATGCAATAACTCCCGATACACTCGACCTTTTGAGTTCAAGTTTGTGCTAAATTGCACAGAATGGAAAAGCCTTTAGAGTTATGTGTTATATAACATACTCTATTAAAGTTTTTCCTAATTGAGGTCGTCAGGCCTACTACATTGGCCTATGTCAAATGAAACATAATTATTAAAGGCTTTGCATTCTGAGCCATTTGCTACAAACCCGACCTCAAAAGGTAGAGTGTATCAAGAGTTACCATTGCATTTTTGTTTTCCGTAATATGATTTTAATGCAAAGTTAAGTGTTTTTAATGCACTCGGTCGTGCTTTTATACGGATTTTCTTCTGACTCCTTGTGGACCCTTATCCTTTGGTAATGGTAATAATAATTTTTTAAAGCGGACTTTAAGACGATAAATCAATCTGCAAAGTTTTAGTTCTTTTACATAAATACTTTTAAGATACCATATCGTTTACAGATGTTTTCACCCTGTATATTTAATCCCAAAGGATCAAAACAATATTTGTAATTCCTATGCAAAGATTAAATAATTTTCTATGAGGAAAATTGGTTAACTATGTCGAACATGTGTCAAGGAAAGTTACTCATTTAACCATTCAAAACAGGGATTGAAAATAACCTTTTTTATTTGCATATAACGGACTGTTTTTAACTTTTTGTTTATTTTACTCTGTGATTATTGATTTGTCATAAAACTAGTGAATAGGCCTAATAATGTATTTTTGTAATGATAATTGGATTGCAAACGTAAAGAACGAATAGGTTTTCAATTGAAATAATAATCAGACTTCATCTCTTCTGAAAATCTATTTTCTATACTCGTCCTCACAAAATAGTGTTGCGCTTGAAAACGTTTTAAGAAAACACTCCATTTCAAAACTTAATCAAAACTGCAGCGGAGTGAATAGTCGAGGAATGCTATAAAACAGACGATATATTTGAATGAGTTGGCACATACCGGGGCGGGTCTCAAGCTACACCACTTGCTGAGACCAATAAAATACATTTTTCTTCAACAAAGTTTGAGCTTTCTGCCATTGATATATTATAAACTAAGATCATGCCTTAAATTAATTAGAGTGTTTATTTAGTATGAGCTTTAATAGTGCGTTTACACTGTTTAGTACGAGATAGTACTTTAGTACTTGATTGGTGAAATCGTTTTACCTTTGCTTACATGAATAAAAAATAATGTGAATGTATAACTTAAAAAGAGAAAAGAGGACTATTGCCGATGATTATAAATAGTTGTCTTACTTCACAAGTGCTCGGACCTTTTCAACTATAGCACATTTACTTGATCATGAACCCTATAAAGCCCCACGCTGCAGGCTTCAGAGAAATAACTGTAAGTTTAGATCAATTTCTTAAAATAAGCTGACTACTAAAACTTAGATAGAACGAAGACATCACACTATAAAGGTAAAATAGAATTAGATTGTTCACTTTTGATTTTTACTATAGTTAAAGTGGTTTTTAAACATTACATAGGGTAATGTTTATTTTAATAGAGTAAAATATTCATTCGAGTACCTAAGATATTTTAGAAAAACATGTTAAATCTACAAAATGACACATCTGTACTTTTATTGTTGAACAATTTTTGTTAACATTTATTCTTTCCAAAAACATTATCGAATTCCACGTTCATCGATTCTGGCCTTCAGTGATGAGTATCGGTATTTAGTCCAATCCACAGTATGTTGACTTTTGTGATTTGACGTCTTGTGTTGGTACTGGCAAGCGCGACAGATGGATATCGGCGGATAGCTCTAGTCTGCAATTCAGACGTCTTTTTTACATTATTACTCACAACAAATAAAGAAAATAGATAAAAAAATTGTACCTAAACTACACCTTATTTGCTCCCTTTCTTGGTGACACCTTTAAAGGGTCACACATATGCAAGTGCGTGTGTCTGTGCCTTTCTTGATGGCGCTTCGAATGGGTGCAGTTCAATTTGGGATCAAGTCTTCTTCTCTGTTATAACAAAAAAAAAATGTTAGTCTATATTGAACCTATATTGTTGTATTGCCATCCATTCTCATTAGTCTAATTTTCTTCTTGTTTTAAATTACTACCACAATGTCAACCCTCACAAGTTGTTTTTTGTTAAAATCATTCACAGTATTAATTCCATTTAGGGGATGAACACACAGAACGCGGCGCGACGCGTTATGTCAATAAATAAGCAAGATATAGGGTTTTCTTGATTTCCCATAAGAATAACATGGAAAACACATTTTTGGATTTTCCCCGTAACCAGTTATGCTAAGATGAAAATTCAAAATACCAAATTGTTTGTTTTTTTATTCTCTTTAAAATGGTTTCAGTTAAAATTGATGAATTTTGAAAATTGAGGTCAAAAAATGCCAAAAACCCATTTTTGACCCCTTTGAAACCCCATAAAACCCCGTTCCCATAACCCGACAATGCTGGTTCGCGAACTCATGAAAATAGACCTGGTCTTACACCTTCATACCAAATTTCATCAAAATCGGAGGTTCCCTTCAAAAGTTATCGGTACCACGGACACATATATATATAGATAGATAGATAGATAGATAGATAGATAGATAGATATATATATACATATATATGAAAATGAACGAATGGTGTTTTTGGCTTCTGGGGACCTCAAAATGAAAAAGTAAAGTGGTCCCGGGCTTAGGTCTTACCATGACTACTACCGTAATAGCGTATTCCCTATAGGGAAATTCGCTAAAAAAAAACTAAAATTTCCAAAATTTTATAGTTTTGAAAATTTTAACTTAAACAAAACTTTAAAATTCTGAATGTAAACATATATCATATTGTATATCATCTGAAAGGTCTCGTGTTGAACTGAGCAACTTTGTCACTTACATTATTATTGTATCTCTTGTGGTTTTGTAGTAATAACGTAAAAATGTCATTTTTCTATTTGATTTGCATGTTAATTGTTCAGGGCTTTGCAGTATGGAAGTCCTTCTTTGATTGTTGCCTTAACATTAATTTAAAATGCAAGTTATATGGAAAAAATGCATTTTTACTTTATTAATACAAAACCACAAGAGATACAATAGTAGTGTAAATTACAAAGTTGCTCAGTTCAATGAGACCTTTAAGATGATATACAATATGATATATGTTTACATTTAGAATTTTTAAGTTTTATTTAAGTTAAAATTTTCAAAATTATAAGTTTTGGAAATTTTAGTTTTTTAATAAATTTGGTTTTGTGACATATCATTGCAAAGCGTAGTTCATTTCAAATAAGTATATTGAAATTCGGAAGGTATTTCAAGGTATTATGCAGTTGGTTGAATCATGAGTCATTTTTTATAAATAATACAAGAATTACAGGGTATTCAGTAAATATTGATTTTTCTTACAAAAATGACCGCCATTTTGAAACGGAAAAAGATAAATTCATTCTGTTTTCACAAAATGCTCCTTTCACTAATGCGTTTAATGTTATGTAAAAAAATCTGCAGGATTACTTAAGAAAATCCTGAGATTCGAACCCGTGACCTCCAGTTTTGGAACGCCCTGTATACTGGCATTGATGAAAATATTTTTACTGAAAACCCATATGCGATTTAAGCATAAAAAACTTTATTTCATGATTTTAACTGAAACCGTTCTCCTGCTATAAATAGTGCACGGGTGGTCTGAAACACTCTGTATAATCTTCTCATAGACGTACTCGTATCAGCCTGTTATATACTATTGAAAAGCTCGCTCATTCTTAATTAGTTCCTTTTTTACTTGTTTTAAAAATTGACTGACATAAAAATCAAATTTTTATGCTGAAGAAAGTTAATTATCCACCTAGGAGACGTTTAAAAATATATTTCGTTAATTATAAGGTATACAAATGAATTACAACTGAAGTAAAATATAATTGTAGAACATCCAACTCTTCAAGAATCATTCTCATAGGTGTTAAATGGGACATTTAGGTGGCATTCTGTTGTGGGGTGAATCCATCCCTCGAGGCAGAATATTGCGTGATACAAACAATATTGGGTCTTGCTTGCACCCGCTACGTTCTCCCAAAGCTCATTGTTTTTTATTGGTTTTCTGGTTTCACCTTTCCCAGTTTTATGTGAAAACGTCTTGTGAATTCTTAGCTTAATATAATCCAAGATTTTTATGTTCAATATTCAAATGTCAAAACTTACCGCAAGTTAGCTTCCAAGCGCATTTTAAACTTTGTTTACAAACCGTGGTAAACGATTGGTACCTAATTTTTAAGTGGCTGACAAATATTGTTAGTAAAATAATCATGAAGGTTAGAAATTAAAAAAAAAAATATGGATTTACTTTGAGGAATTACTAGTTAATTTATAAACATATTTGGAATTAAAAACTGAAGGGAAGTGATTCAACTGTTAGTAAACCTAAAGCCATGATCAGATTGTCTTACAGAGAAACCAATAAATGTAAATCAAGATATATATATATATATATATATATATATATATATATATATATCTTCTAAATAACTATACACCCGCATGTGTAACTCTCTCACTCACAAGAATCAAAATGTTTGACCACTTCCAATTATGCTACAAACTTGAAATTTGGCATGTAGGTGGCTATTGTTCAGAAACCATCGGGAAAAATCTAAAATCCACCAATTTTTCATTTCAACCCCTCCAAGAAAATTAAAAGTGTAGAAATAAAAAATTTGAATATGTAAGGGTTTTCTATTTTCTCTGTAACTTTTGAACGAGAGTTCCTACCTCAAATCTGAGCAAAAATCGTTAGTTGGGAATTAAATGCTCTACAAATTAGGTCTATGATATTTTACTGTATCTCACTCCCTTCACCCTTAAAAAGGTTCGTACTTCCAAAATTTCAAAATTTCTTCACAAAAATTGCTCTATTTTATTTTTTTTTATTTACCATTATGGCAAATAGATATCTGAACTTTAGTACATATAATGCCCCAATAGTAGCCTTTCTATTGTAATATTCATTGGCCAATTTCAATCTAAGTTTAGCTAAAAGAAAATCGAAAAACACGAAATCTTTAAAATTTGTTAACGTAAAGTGTTTGTAATTTACTTAAATCTGGTAAATATGGTGCTACATTGATAAATATTTTTCAATTATTGTACTGTATTTTAGATGGTCTACAAGTTTGGTGCCTTGACATTTTCCCGTATCTCATCCCCTTTACCCTTAAAAGTGGACATAATTTCAAAATATTAAAATTCTTCCACGAAAATAGCGCTATTTTAATATATTTTATTTACTATTAAAGCAAATGGATGTCTGAAATTTAGTAAATATTATGACCTCATATAGGTTTAACTATAATAGCATTCATAGGCCGATTTCAACCTAATTTTAGAAAAAAAACTTGTAATAACACGAAATCCTTAACATTTTTAACGTATAGTGTGTTTGTAATTGACTTAAATCTGGTAAATATAGTACTATATCGATGTAAGATTTCAATTATTGTATTATATTTTAGACGGTCTACACATTTGGTCCTCACACATTTTTCCATATTACACCCCCTTCACCCTTACAAGGAGCGTACTTTCAAATTTCACAATTCTTTCACAATAATTAAGTTATTTCAATATTTTTATTCACTATTGTGGCACATGGACGTCTAAATTTAGTACATATTATGATCTTGACTAAGTCATACTATAGTAGCAGCCATTGGCCAGTTTTAATCTAATTTCAGTCCAAAATAATTGTAAAACCACGACATTGCAGGTCGTAACTTTTGAACGAGAGGTCCTACCTAAAATCTGAGGGAAAATTCATGGCGTCAGAGCGGACAAATCAGACGCTCTATATAAGTTATTCCGGTGTAGTTTTGCGATATCTCAATCCCTTCACCCTTAAAAGGGGTATCAAAATTTCTAAATTCATTTCCAACAAATATGCTATTTTAATATTTATTATTTACTATTATGGCAGAGCTAGGAAATATTTAATTAGCCTGAACTTTAATACATATGACCTTAACTAAATCTAACTATAGTAAAAGCCAGTGGGCATTTTCCATCAAATTTGAGGCCTAAAAAGGTTTTAAAAAACACGAAATCCTTAAAATTTTTTCATGTATAGTGTTTGTAATTTACTTTAATCTGCCAAATATACTGCAATATCAATTTGAGTTTTGACATAATTACCTTCTATTCTATTCGCTCTACAAGTTTGGTCCAGTGAAACTTTGCCGTATCTCACCCCCTTCACCCTTTAAAATGGGCGTACTTTCAAAATTTTGAAATCTTTTCACAAAAGTCTTGTTGATTTAATAAGTTTTTTTACAATATTGGCACATAGATGCTTGAAATTCAGTACATATTTTGACCTCAACCGTTCTTTCAATAGTATCAGCTATTTTCCGATTTCATTCAAAGTTAAGTCCAAAAACATCGTAAAAACTTGAAGTTTTTTTCATGTAAAGTGTTAGTAATTTACGTCAATCTGCCAAATATACTGCAATATCGATACATGTTTTGCCAGTGTTACGTTTTATTTTAGACACTCTGAAAATTTAGTCTTATGAAATTTAGCTGTACCTCACCCCTTCACCCGTTAATAGGGGCGTACTTTCTAAATTGTAAAGTTCTTTCACCGAAAATGGTGCTATCCTAAAACTTTAAATTTACTATTATGGTACTTAGATGTTTGAAATTTAGTACATATTATAACTTCAACTAGGTCATACTATAGTAAAAGCCATAAGTCAATTTTAATACAAGTTTAGTCATTGTCATAATTTAGTAATTATCCTATTTGTTACACCTATAGCTAGGAATCCTGCCAATAATTCTCCCTAGATTAACCTTAGAGATTTTGTTAACCTTAGCACCAAACACTACGTTGAGACAAAATTTGAACTTTGATCTGTATTTTTTCAACAAATGAGACGTTAATGAAGTTGGAACGAACTAGGGGGCATGGGGGCGGAGCCCCCATCGAGCCGTAGGCGAGTATATATATATATATATATATATATATATATATATATATATATATATATATATATATATATATATATATAGCCTTAAATTGTGTTGATTATAACTTTTGTGAACGGATTTGGGTTTAAAATTTCGATTGAATGGTTTAAGGTGTTCCTCATCTTACATTTGGTAGCCAACAGCCAAGAGCACGTATTCGCTTATTCCTTCGCCCCTATTCGCCCCGGAGTCCATGGCGTGGATGGGAGGAGGATCAGTTAGTAGCCCACAGCCAAGGCCACGTATTCGCTTATTTCTTCGCCATTATTCGCCCCGGAGTCCATGGCGTGGATGGGAGGAGGATCAGTTAGTAGCCCACAGCCAAGACCATGTATTCGCTTATTCCTTCGCCCCTATTCGCCCCGGAGTCCATGGCGTGAATGGGAGGAGGATTAGTTGGTAGCCCACAGCCAAGACCATGTATTCGCTTATTTCTTCGCCCCTATTCGCCCCGGAGTCCATGGCGTGGATGGGAGGAGGATCAGTTGGTAGCCCACAGCCAAGACCACGTATTCGCTTATTTCTTCGCCACTATTCGCCCCGGAGTCCATGGCGTGGATGGGAGGAGGATCAGTTAGTAGCCCACAGCCAAGACCACGTATTCGCTTATTCCTTCGCCCCTATTCGCCCCGGAGTCCATGGCGTGGATGGGAGGAGGATCAGTTAGTAGGCCACAGCCAAGACCACGTATTCGCTTATTTCTTCGCCCCTATTCGCCCCGGAGTCCATGGCGTGGATGGGAGGAGGATCAGTTGGTAGCCCACAGCCAAGACCACGTATTCGCTTATTTCTTCGACCCTATTCGCCCCGGAGTCCATGGCGTGGATGGGAGGAGGATCAGTTAGTAGCCCACAGCCAAGACCACGTATTCGCTTATTTCTTCGCCCCTATTCGCCCCGGAGTCCATGGCGTGGATGGGAGGAGGATCAGTTAGTAGCCCACAGCCAAGACCACGTATTCGCTTATTTCTTCGCCCCTATTCGCCCCGGAGTCCATGGCGTGGATGGGAGGAGGATCAGTTGGTAGCCCACAGCCAAGACCACGTATTCGCTTATTTCTTCGCCCCTATTCGCCCCGGAGTCCATGGCGTGGATGGAAGGAGTATCAGTTGATGGCTAGCTGAATTTACGATCATTACCAGATTAGATTTCCTTCCCATTTCCTGCACTCAACGCCATTACATCGACTCGACTTTTGTTTTCCTTAGGAAACATAGATTTTAAGGTAGAAATCGGGTGAATAATAGAGAAAACAGATTTAGAACTATTAAAGTATTTTTATTTTTAAATTGATATAAAAATTTAAAATAAGATCTTATTTTAATATAGTATAAAACTAAAAACATTGAATATATAAAACATTTTAACGAATTGATTTATTTCATTCGTATACCTTAATGTGTGGGTCCAATTATTAAGGAGGTCTTATGACAGAATCTTAAAGATAGTCTTGAAAGTTTACAATTTATTTTAATTTGTAATTTAATGAAAGTTAATAACTTTGTGATGCTAATATTTCAATCAAATAACGACATTCACATTTTACAATACGTATTACACATTGCAAAACTCATTTGAAGTTGAAAAAGTGAAATGTTTCGATTTAGGCCTACTTCACACATTTAACACAAATTCCTAATCAGTTAAAAATTTGTGAAATAAAAGATTATTGATAAAAATGGTAAACTATTTCAATTGTAACAGCATAAAATTATTTACTCTATTACTAAATTACATCAACATCCAGAAGACTTTTATCTAAAGCAATTAAATAAAATTTTTACCATATCAAATGTTTAATTACATTATTTTTATCGAATTTCCCATAGGGAATAAGCTATTACCGTAGGTCTCATGGTAAGACCTAAGAGTAGTGTGTTTTGGTCACTTTTAAAACCGGCCACGTGCCCACGGAGCCACGTGCCGCGGCAGCTGGCGCCAGCTGCCATGTCACATAGCTTCCGGTGGGGGTTAGAGGGTATATATGAGATGCTGTAGTTATATTTTATGTCATATAGGTTGGGGTGGAGATGGCGATAGTGTTGGCGTTAGGGTGAAGTGAATTTGCGCATAAAATTAAAATTAAAAGTTAGTTCAAAATTGAAATTCGTCGGTGTTAACGAAACTCTAACAGTTGAAGAAAAATTAAGAGTTAGTTCAAAATTGAAATTCAAACTTATAACTGAGATGTGGAAAATATGTCAAGGTCATCCAGAGTAAGTTTTAAAAAATTCTATCCAACTATCACCAGAAATAGTTTTAAGTTGAAGTAGTTGGTGATAGCGGGATAATTGATTCGTGCCATGGGAGAGGTGTTTCTCGTTTGAAAGTTGGCGATCGAATGAGAAGCGCCGCCTAGGGAGAGGGCTTATAAAATGGCAACCTTCCCCCCACCACCCCTTCCCCAACTCCTTTAGACCAATAACCGGTCGCCGACTCTATGTGGTGAAACTGAACTAGACATGGCGGCCGCCATGGATAATTCTAACCTCAAACCTTAGTTTTGCATTGGTGAGCATGAGCCACCCCCACTCCTTTACCTTTCTTTTATATTTTTAAAACCGAACAGATGTTCGGGCAGGTGTTGGGGGCAGAAATGTTAAAATATTGGGGTGGAGATGGCAATAGCGTTGGCGGTCGGTTGAACTGAATTTGCGAATAAAGTAACTAGGGTTGAACTAAAAGTATACATAAATTAAAAGTTAGTTGAAAACTGAAATTTGACGGTGTTAACAAAACTTTTAATAGTTGAACAAAACTAAAAGTTAGTTTAAAACTGAAATTCAAATTTATAAATAGGATCTGGAAAGTATGTCAAGGTCATCCAGAGTAAGTTTTAAAAAAGCCTACCCAACTACCACCAGAAATAGTTCTAAGTTGAACTAGTTGGTGATAGTAGGATAGGTTGAAGTAACTTTTGAATTTTATTAGTGAACATACAATTAATGTGCAACAGCAGAGTTTAAACAAGTTGAACTTTTGTGATGAATTACAGAGTTGTAAATGCAAACACCGACGATGATGAGAAGGTAAATGCAGAGTCCCCAGATGATGTATTTGAAAAGCTTGAACAAATGTAACATTTCAAGTTGGTTTTCCCGTTCCATTTCCAATCGTTTAATTTCCAATTTCAATTTATCCTCTTCCATTCTAGTTACGAAGGGAACTTCATCCATCATATCCATCATGATTGTGTTAGTGTTTGAAATTTTAGTGATGTTGATAGTTTAGAAGTCGAAGACGGAATAAGAAGTGAAAGGGAGAAATGTTAGTTAAATAAAGAAGTGGTGGGGGGAAGGATGAATTACAAAGAAGTGGTGGGGGAAAGACGTTGCTCTTCATTATTACCATCAGTAGTGTCAGATGGTGCAGGAGTTAGATTTAGTAAACTGTCTTCGTCTAAACTTTCAACCTTATCACAAATAGGACAATCGTATGTTATTTCCAAATTCATTTTGATGGTTGTAAAATTATCTACAAGTTCTTGTAAAATATTAAAAATGTCTTGTAACTCTTCTTTAGAGTTTATTTCAAAACTAGAATTCATTCGGGCCAATGGAGAGTTGTTCATTGTTGGAGAGTCGGTGATGGAATGAGGATCGGCGCATAGGGAGGGGGCTTATATAATGGTGACCTTGAGCAGGCGTCTAGGGAGGGGGGCTGTCTAGGGAGGGGGCTTTTATATGGGGAACCTTGAGCTTATGATTGAATAAAATGTTTAGTTCTTCTTCTTCGTCTTTTAATTCAATTATTTGAACCGAAGTAGTTGTTTCATCCTCTTCACTCGATGAAGAAAACAATTCACCAGGATTTAAATATTGAACTACAATTCTGAACCATCTTATAGGATATTCGTCAATGATAAAAAGTAAGTTTTGAAACAATTCTTCCATCTCTTCCCTGTCAGTTATTATATGTTCAAACTTGATAAATTTGTTTTCCATGTTGTTAGTTAGAGTGTTGGAAGTGGAATGATTTAATATTATATAAAAATTAGAACTAGTGGTGGGGGGAAATCTCAAGGTCATCCAAATGAAGTTTTAAAAAAGAGTGTAAAACTGAAATTACACATTTGATGGTTCTACAGGATCGGAATACCAATCTGATCTGTATTTACATCTTTTTATCATATGTGTACAAAAATCATCTTGATGAGAATTGGTGCGTTGACAATGAGCAAGATCTAGAGGGTGAAATTTGAAACATCTTTG
Organism: Neoaliturus tenellus; assembly: GCA_030545055.2. Classification (NCBI taxonomy): domain Eukaryota; kingdom Metazoa; phylum Arthropoda; class Insecta; order Hemiptera; family Cicadellidae; genus Neoaliturus; species Neoaliturus tenellus. The sequence continues at coordinate 73,776,088 of CM061535.1, read as the reverse complement.
AGGACAACATGTATGAAAATATCTTGATTTGTAAAATTTGAAAGTTCGCAATTCCGGTGGTGGTAGTTGTTTTGTTTTGCATTTGCAATAACAAGATCCGAAGAATTCACATTTAGTACAAGCTAACCCATCCACCATCATTGGTCCTAAATCTGTACACTGTTGTTCACAACAGTAACGAGGTTTGTACTTGTATTTTTGCTCTTCCATGTTGACGCTGCGGAGTCCAGTGAAAGAATAAGAGTGTATAGTGTTGAATAGTGAGTTTTATGTACTGTGAAAAGTGGTGGGGGTAATTTCAAGGTCATCCAAATGGAGTTTTAAAAAATTATACCTTACAAGTGTAAGGATTATTAAAATTTAGGAAGTTTGTTTCTCTTTGTTTTCTTCAGACTTTTTCTCTCTCTCCGCCTTAGCCATAGCAACAAGTTCTTCTGTTGATAATGGATGTACTTCAGGAAATTTTAAAATTAATTTAGCTTGATATCCTTCTTTAGTTAATACATCTAAATCTTGGGTCATTTGTTCAACGGTGTTGTAGTCTTTTCCATAGATTTTTCCATCAAGTTGAATCATCATTCTGTACAACATTTTCTTAAATAGGTCTTGTCGTGGTGAGAGCTGAGAAGCAAATGATTATTTATACAAGTATCACATCCTTTTTATTAACTCATATTGATCATGTGATTGTTTAGTTGTAGTTTTGTCTGTCAAAAGTTATTCAACATTGGTAATACTTTTGGAACTTGATGTTATGTTGACCAGTTGGCGATGAAGAAGTTGTAGGTTGTGTAGAAATAAATATTTCATCATCGCAATATTTTGTTTTAGTGAACATCCTTGTATTAGTAGCACTAACATCAACAGTTAAGTGATAACCACCGGTAAGTAAAACTCGCATTTCGTTGGTTAAATCTTCGAGTTGTTCAAAAGTTGTAATGGTGTTGGTATCATAAGATGCACACTTGACTTTGAGAGACATCTTTTAGTTTTTATATTAAGCGATAGAGTGAGCGAGATGTGTACGGTACGAAAGGTAGTCGTAGACTGATGAATTTTACAAGTAGATTTTCGCTTTTATAATCACACAAAAGTGGGTCAAGGTCATCCCGTGGAATTTTTAAAAAAGCAACATATTGTAATGTACAAAGACATCACAATATGTTGCTTCTTTTAATTTTTTTTGTTTTTCCTTTATATCATATTTATTGAAAAACAATTACAAACAAATAGTTACAATGTTATGTACAAACTAATCAGTAGTAGGTGTTACATGAATAGTTAGTTCAGTTGAGTTGTTTCCACTTGGTCCGTGCGAAACCAAATAGAGTGCGCCGGGTTGAACTACACGAAGATCTTCATTTTGAAGAAGTTGTACAAAGCGTCTTGGTAGGAAGATCTGAAATTTTGGTTCATCACCAACTGTATATGGAGCCTCGCTCAATGTGCAATTAATAGCATCACCTACTGAAGTTTCCATTTTTTTAATCATATGAATGATGTAGTGTTTTTCTTCTTTTAGTTCAGAACATTTTTTTGTAGGTAGAATTGATGATTTAGAATGAGCGTTGAACTGATCAACTAAACTTTGAAGTAAGTTCTGTGATGCCATCTTGATGTTGTTGTTAATCTTCTTGTTAATAAGAATGTCCGTCGGAGATGTTGTATCTTTGGAGGTTAGAGTAATACTCATGCTGCGTCATGGTAGCGCTCTCGCTTTTATAATCGACACTACCCCCACTACTGACACTACACCCACCACTTTGTTGAAGGAAATTGTTCAAGCGGTAGGCATTCTTTAAAGCGCATTGCGACCTTCGATGTTTAAAACTTTTTGATGAAATACAAAGTTCGTTGAAGTAGCATTGGAAATCTTTATCAATTATTGCATTAATCACTTCGTTGCTTGTAAATGATTGTATCCAATTTGCTTTTTCCAATCCCCTTGTGTAGATAATTTTAAACTCTTTGCAATAATGATTCATAATGTGCGGCATCATGTTATAATTAATGAAACCTTCATCCCATCTTAAGTTGTGAAAATGTTTGTTCAACCATTTGTTTGTAACTTTCGCTTTAGTTGTTAGTCTATTAAATGGTACTGGAGGTTTGAACAAATAATGATAAACTACTGATGTGTTCATGTCCAAGATTACTAATTCTTTAATAATAAAATTACCATAATTTCCTCGGAAAGCTTGAAATTCAATTATACCTCTTTTAACTTCCATTATATGTGGCGCATTAGAAAACGAAACCCGTTTATTCATGATGAAGTCTTACTAACAACTGACTTAAAAATTGAATGAGCCGATGTTTATAACAGACAGGATTGTTCTTCTTCTTTCACTTCTTGTGCTACTTCATCAATATTAAAATTGGTGTGATAGTTGTTTAATTGTCTCCACATTTCAACTTCTTGAGGTATTCTATTAAAGATTGAAGTATCCACGGGACCGTATAAAATTGGAACAAAAGGTTTTTTGTCCAATGTATCAATTAGATAGTCTTTAATTATTGCACTTGAAAATATTAGTTGTTTCAAATATCTGGTGACGGGACCGGTAGTACAACTTAAAGTGTAAAATTCTTCTTTAGTGAAATATAATTTAACATTATGTGTAGTTAAATCTCTGAAGCGAACAATTTGTCCTCCACGATGTTTTACTATATCAACTTCAATATTTGATTCCAATAAACTTAATCTTGTTCTTCTTCCAAATGTGTTGTTACTTAAATAGCACTCCAAAAGATGTAAATGTTTCATGAGAGATTCCCAAGTAGTTTCACTGAAAGTAACCATTTTGTTTCCATGATTTAAAATAACAATTGGTGAATAATCCATTGATTTTAAAATTCCAACTGATATACTTTTTGTCATGCATGAAGAAATTGGGTAGATAATCCGAAGAAATACTTCTGTTAAAATATTGGTTGTAATGTTAACTTCAACCTTCTTCCTTTTTACTTCTTTTTCAGCTTTTTCTTCTTCTCTCTTCTTATGTTTGTTGAATTTTAGGAACTCGTCCATTTCTCGTTCAACTTGTTTTTCTATATCTGAACTATTATCATCCATTAGAGGTGTATTTTCTTCTCCGTTAGTAGAATTCATCTTGCGAATGATGTTTCCCATACGACGGTTGAAGATAGAATGAAGTTTCTACTAATTATTTTCTCGCTTTTATATTTTTCGTAAAATCCTTGAAATTTATACAATTACATAATTGTTTGTTTTCAACTTGTCTTTCACAAATGAAATTCTAACCTCAAAAATTAAAGCAGATAATTCTAACCTCAAAAATTTGCAGTTGTTATACAATTCTTCTTAAAGTACATTCTTTACAATTCCGGTCAGCGGTGTGTAAGTAACTATTTTATCATGTAGAATTAGACAGTATGCCGAAGTTCCATCCGCTACTGGTTCTTCAAATTCCATTTCAATTTTTATATCCACACTTGATGATTTTACCGATTCATTTTGTTTTGAACAATCGATTACAATTATTGGAGCCTTGGAATAATACTGGTCAGGTGATAATAGTGGTGTATTAGTCTTTCCATAATATGACGATTGAAATCTTGCATACATATCGTATAAAATGGAAAAACGTTTTTTGCTGAACATGACATTCAAATTGTCATAGGGAAAGAATTGAGAGTTTAGGAAAACTTTACAATTCTTTATTTTACAGTGATCAAATTGACCAGCATTTGCAGTGATAACATCTTTTCGCTTAGTTTGAAAACCGAGTATTATGTACCTTGCTCGTTCCAAGTAAGTTGATGTCTTGACGGTCCATGTTTGTCTTTCTGTCTGAGGTAGTGTAGGGTATTCATGAAATTCCCAACTTCGGAATGGCATCACAATATCACGGTCAGATTTTAACTTTCTCAATAATAGGATTCTATGTTCATCGGCCAATCTTACATGAGGTACTCTCCAAACAACTTTATCCAACTGTAGTTGCCATTCCAGTTTATCTTCCGTAGTTGCAGGGTCTGCAAGTATTAAGTCCTTATTAGTTGAAGATCTGAGTAATACTAATTCTTGTTTGACATTTATTATTACCCGTTTGTAATCTTCAGTGAATCCCAAAAGCAATCGTAAAGGTACATGAAAATCAAAGTGACCATTGGAAGCTGGTGTTATAGTGTCTTTATCGGGGGTAACCCATCCGGCAGTGACTATTGAATTCTTCTCATGCGGTGTTAATGATGTTAATCCTTTCAATGTCGTTGTTAAACCAACCTTTTTTGTTGAATCAACCGTCACCCCTGATATTTCATATCTTATTTCATCAAAAAGATATGCCATCGGGTTATTTATAAAAGGAACTGTTGAAGCAGTTTTTCCATCCAATTTTAATACGCGTCCTTCGATGTACAAGTAACTTTCACACGGTAAAGTGTAAATATCTTGTTGTTGAATGGGGATTCTTATTTCATCGTTATTGTTTAATTTTGATGAAGTGTAAGGGTTGTGCGTGTGATATTCCTTCTCCCATAGTGTTTCGTCGAACGTTGGTCCTTGAGATATATCCAGGATATCCATCGCTGTTAAGTTTTAATCCAATCTTCTGTAGAAAACGAATGTTTTCCGATGTTAACTCTTCCAATGTCGAGGAGCTACTGAGCTCCCGACTCTTCCGTTGCGGTTTAAATGATAATCCCATGTTGACTTTTATGTTGCTGCTCTGATGTGTATCCGTATAGTAATTGTTTCTCCTCTAAAGTCAACACTATGACCGTCTTGATCCAATATGTTCAGTACGATGTCTGAAATGAAACTGGTGTTTAACGGTAGGTATATCAAGTTTTGTGGCTTCTCAACAATTTTAAAACCGGGAGCCACTGTTGGATAAAATGTATGTAAAATATGTTGATTAACTCCATCTCTATACGATCCGTGTATAATGTTGCACGTGACATCAATACTATTTACTTTCAATATTGTTACAGTTGAATCACCTGAATGAGTAGTTCCAGGAGTTAAGATTTTCTTTTTTGTATCTGTAAATCCAAGTAAACTGCCAATCGACTGTTCCAAGCTGACATCAATATAATATTTTGAAGTTATTTCTGCTTTTAAAGTATTATTGTTTCCTTTAACGGTGATATTGTCTTCTCCGAGTTGTTTCTGTAATAATTGGTTTATATCATCAATTTCATAAGCTCCAGTAGGAAATGTAATTATTTTCAATTCTGAGTATTTTCCTGTAGCATCCTTAGTTTCATAATAATGTAGTAAATTGTTCTTCCCTTCCGTAACATTGGGAATTGAGTTGTAGGTAGTCAAATCAAGTAATGCCGCTTCCCATAATCGTTCCTTGGATAGACGCAATGCTGGGAACAGCGTACTTTTTAATGTGGATGAATTTCCACTCAATGACACTGTATACGATGACATCTTAAAGCTGACTGACACTTTTCGCTAGAAACTCCAAACATAAATGCCCACATATTTCAGTATTGTTAGGTTGTTCTCTTTTGTAATTGTAAAAAATGTTTTTTGAGTTTCGAAAATAATGTTGAAGTTCTTTTGGCGGTGGTAGATTGCCAAAACTGTCAAAGTAGTAAACGGTTTGTCCGAGCTTTTTATAGCATACCCAATGAGTACCTGGACCATAGGTGGAATCCAAATTTACTATTCCAGTTTCATTTTTCCATATTTTAGTTGGTAATGCATCTTTCATAAAAACTCCTCGAAAGAATGGTATTTTCAAACATTTCACATAATCATTTAACTGATGATTTGTTAAGGCTTTATTTGGAATTATCAATTGACTCTTCTTATTTAGTACACACGGTATGGTCTTAGGTATAAACCTGCTCCGTTTTTTACCATTTGCCAAACAGAAGTCTTCTTTACATTTGGCTTATGAGTTCTACGACGTCCTTTTTTAATGTTTCCACCTCTTTTGGGAGCGCCTTTCTTTGCAGGTCTTCCTCTGCGACGTTTTCCACCACCTAACTTTGCTTTCGTCTTCATGGCTGTAGTTACTGCCCAAGCCGATGCTTTTTCTGCAATACTTGCGTCACTTGATTTTACTCTTTGCCAAGCTTTTTCCGCTAGAATTTTATCTGCTATTGATCTATTTGTTGAATCTTTATACTTTGAATATGCTATATCGTGTTCCTTGCAAGCTTGATCTAATTTATTAATTCCAGGATCTCCTCTTGCTAAACGCTTTGCCAACTTAGTTCCAGGTCCACAATATTGATAACCTCCGGGCAGATGTAATTCGTATGGTAAAGCGTCTATATTGTTCGATTTACAACAGCACCAACTGGAATCCGTCTAAGCAGGGATAATGCAGCTGATGTTATACCACGTCCTCTCTTGCCGCTGTCTTGACGATGACTGAGCGATACGGTCTTCATTATGTTGTCTTATATAACTGGCGTGTTTACTCCATGAGATACTTTACACAAATGAATAACTTGTGCAAAATCTTTTATATTTAAAGATTTAGTTATTCAAATTAATTATATACTGATTTATAATTCTATTTTTAATCCAAGCTTCTCGTTCATCGGGTTGAATCATCACATGACTCGTTGTACTAGCTATATGATTGTGGGTATCAATAAGTAAATTGCCCACTATTCTTATTAAACAATCTAAAGTTACAGCATCTTTCGGATGTTGAGGATCTTGTAACTGCATAATACGTTTATCATTACAAGTATATGCGGTTGAATCACTTTTTGATGTTGTTATGACTTGTCCAATAGTAGCAGCATCATTTGAATCTTCACCTGGTAAAATATTAATTATTTTCTTCATCTTTGCATCATATTTGGTCCCAAAGTGTTTATCCCAAGTTATTGTTTGTTTCAATGTAACACAATCATCTTCTTCATAACCAGGATAAATATTTTTTATTCTTCTATTACGACCATCGTATGTACCTAATCTACCACCACTTGCAATTAATGTTTGTACCATAAGAGGTACATCTGAATCTTTTATACCAAATCTTCCATTTGTTATTGTTTTATGTCCTGCATCCCATTCATCATTTTTTCCTTGCATTAAATCAAACTTTTTATTTCCATGTATAAATTTATCTCCCCGCTTTAACACGGCATCTTCATGTTTTACAAAATTTGATGTTTCATTTTTTAATTCTTTAGATAATTGTTCCATAGTAACAGCATCTTTTGGTTGAGAACCAAACTTTACATTTGTCAATGTTTTACCATGACAATCAATTCCATTAACATCTTGTAAAATACAGTTGTCCTTGATGTATTTTAGGTTTACAGCATCACCGTCTTCCTTTGGGTATCCAATGTCATTTATAATAAATTTATAAAAAGAAAATCCATGTTCAGTTTTTTCCGGTATTATAGAATGTAAATATTCTTTATTAACTGAATCTTTATTATTTTTGGGATTTCCCACGTTGGTTATTCTATAATTTCCAGCATCATACGTTTGTCCATCTTTTAAGTTATTACCCCATTGCAATTTTAAAGTATTTGAAAGTTCAGATAATAAGTACTCTTTAGTAATTGCATCAGAACTTTCAGTTGGTTTACCAACATTAATTATTCTATGTGATTTAACATCGTAAGTATTCTTATGTAATTTCAATGATGTTGAAGTAGCTTCTTTTACTGTCTTCAAATTTGCTCCATCAGTATCTTCTTCTGGATCTTTAACTAGTTTTAAACGTTTATTACTTATGCTATAGTCACCTTCAGGTGTTTGCGGTAATCCACTTCTTTTTCTGTCTTCTCCAACTTGTACTCCTAACGCGGAGTACCGTCCGAACTTGTCGACGCTCATGTTAGAACTGATACGTCTTACGCTTGCAACTCTTTTATATCCGCGGACAATTATACAACTATACCACGATTCCTAAGTTCATCAACTAGAGCCACCCATTCATTATTCAAACCCGTATGACCGGCTTCCATGGCTTCATGCAATAGTCTCATTCGGTCAACCAATTTATTGATGTCGTTGTAGTAAATCACATTTGTATTGTATAGATTTTTCATCAATCCTTTACCAGAGGTTGAAGTATCTCCTTTACTCTTTTTACCATGTTGTTCAAGAAGTGATAAATCCATAAGTGATAAAGATTTTCTTTTCAGTGGTTGTCTCACAGCTGGAGCAGTATGTAATGTGGGCAATTTTCGTGGAGGAAACAACTTTTTTATAACAATGTTATATTTTGTTGCACGTGAACGATTAATCATTGCATCCTTTAAGTAGTTTCTCTTATGAGCGTTAGTATTTTGTAAAATCTCTTTAAAAACACTTAAATCTTTGGATGAATATCTTAGTGGTATATTTTTAAAAATTAATTCATATAATCCTTTTGTTCCTTTATATCTATGCTCACCAATAATGTTGTAATCGTCTTGAGTTATTTCAAGCTTTGAATCACCAATCTTTAATTCATTCCCATCAATTCTTGCTCCGTATATGTGTGATCTACTCAAATTCGGGTTTGATTTCATGTCATGTAGCATTTTCATTATATATTTTCTTCCAAGAGGTCCATGTTGTAATATATCGCTACTCAATTGAGTTAAATTTGGAATAGATTGTTCAGCTTCAGGTATTGGCTGTTCTTCTCCCTTTTCAACAATTGGTTCTTCTTCTTCTTTTGCTTCTTCTTGCTCACTAGCACTTGTGTATGAATCATCATCTTCTTCTTTTTTTAATGCTTGTACTTCTTGTTTAGAAACTGGTAGTAAAACATCTCCTTCATAACGAGGTTTACCAATAGTTTCTGATATCTGTTTTAAAGGTTCCGTAATAGGTTTAAATGTAGTCTCTAGAAATTCTTCTCTTTCACTTAAACCCATCCTCAATGCACGATTCTTCATCCTAATAGAATCACTGAGTGATTTTATTTCTTTTAATAGTTTTTCTTGATTCACCATGTTTACACTGTGAAGTTCAACGTGTAACTAGATGTAGCATCGGTAGTTCAACGCATAAATACAAATTTATCCAACCCTATACGATATCTACCATTTTTAATATCTTCTTCCTTCATAATAACGAGAAAGCTATATTTCTCATTCCATGCTTTGCCACACATCTCTTTAAATTTTTCAAATGGCATATCCGCATTTACATGATCATTATATATATGCTTTAAATTTGTTTCATCTTGCTTGAAGATGATCAACATATTTGCATTGTCTCTTATAAGTTGTTTTGGAATTTTACTGTATGTTTGACCAATATAAATGCTATCAATATTATGATGTCTTCCCATAGCAAAATAATTCCTTATTGTGTCATGATTTTCACAAGAAACATCGTCAAATATAAAAATAGAAAATGGTTTTGCTTCATTTGGTTGCATAATTGTTTCACTGGCATTAAACTTGTAAAAATTCACTTCAGGTACACTTGCAAGTACTTTATCCAATAATTGATATTTTGGTTGTTGCAATGATTTTGAAAAAATGTATATATTATTAAAACGCAATCCTTTAGGATTAGTTATAAGGTTAAAAACAACATTAGTTTTTCCACAATTTGAAGGACCAGTTATTAGACATCTTATCGTATTTGGTAGTAATTCACCATGTTTTCCATGATTTAACTTATCATTGTCAACTGTCAATTCATCAATGTTATTGATATTAAATCGGTCTTTTTGTTGTACAATCTCCATCTTGTATAAAGGTTAAACACACAATGAGCTATTAAACAACTATACTAAGTCTTTTGAAGGAATCCAAGAGTCTTCACTTTTATCAAACCCTAACCACCGGACTTTAACCATATCCTTTTTCCTTTGTAAAATCTTCTCGACAAGATATACATCACCGACTGTTGATTTCAACAATTCGTGTCCGTAAAATCCACCTTGAAGTAATTCACCCTTGTTATCCTTTAATAAATAGGTTTCAGGTATAGTTGGTTGCACTTTATAAATTGTAAATACTTCATTAGTCCAATTTGGTAGATATCTTTTACTAAATACACTTTTGTATTTGCTTATACGAACTTTATCGTTGACCTTGAACTTCTTTGGTTGCAATTTTTCCAATTTCGGTGTTGTATTATTTTTAATGCGTTGTAATACAATTTTGGCATTAGCACTATTTACCTGGATAGGTTTCATTCCAATGGTACGATGATATTTGTTGTTATACTCTTTTATAAGTTGTGGTAATATGTCATACCACACGTATGATCCTCTTTTTGAAAATTGTTTATACATCGCACCTTTTAATGTTCTATTGAATCTTTCAATTATTGAAGCTTTAACTTCAGAATTTGTAGAATAATGATTTATTTGATATTTCTTCATCAAAGCTCCAAAGTCTTTATTAAAATATTCTTTTCCATCATCGGTCTGTAGATGTTTAATTTTAAATTTATTTCTTTGTATTGTGGTTTCCATAGCTTTTGTAACACTTTTACCAGTCTTATCCTTCAATGGTAAAGCGTCAGCTATTTTAGTAAAACAGTCTATAATTGTTAAAATATATTTAAATCCTTTATTTAATTTACTGTGCGGTATCATTTCAATGAGATCAGCTTGATAAAGATCATTCATTCCTTTAATGATTGTACTTCTTCTTGGAAATCTTCTTCTTGCTGGTTTATGTAGTTCATTTACAATCTTGTCCTTCACACTTTCCATCTTCAGATGTTGCTTGTACACCGCATGTAAAAATACTGATCCATAAAATAGTTTATTCTCATTTATATAGTTTCAATATAGGTCAAGGCCATTTCATATTAGTGTAAAAAAGAGGGAACATGGCATTGGGCTTGCCATGTCCCCTCTTCTTTACGGAAAGGAAAAAGGAAGAAGGTAGAGGACGAAGAATAGGTTTACTGGTCGATAGGGTTTAGAGAGTAGTGGCCGAATGGTAAAGTATTAATTTTATCTTCTAAAATATGGCGCTTGTCATCTTTGTAGCTTAATGCCCACTTTGTTTGTTTGACACTAAAAAGTTGATGATTATAACTTCTAATAGTGTTGAACGTTGCAGTTGTTTCAACATTTTCAAACAAACATCTTTTATAATGTTCAAACTGTACGTTCTTCTTCAGGAAAGAAGTTTTTATTCCTTTGGCCTTCTTTGTGACTTGATGTTCGTTCCTCTCGTTTATGTACAGTTGAAATGAATACAGTTTGGACATTAATGCTACAATTTCCATCATCGGCACACCATTTGTTTCATCTTTAAATTTTCCCAATACTTTCTTATTTCTGTCATAGTCGTAATTTGGATGATCCTTAGGATAATCGGAAAAGTCGAAATCATTTTTATATATAAAGGTGCGTAGATCTTCATACATGTCATTTGTTTTAATCCAGTAAATTAGTGCATCCGTATCCATATATGCAATACCAATGTTCTCTCTTCCATAATAGTTAACCATCTTCTTATAATGAAACTCGTACATATGTGTTTTTGAAATATCCAAGATTGACATTCCAAGATACAAAGGACGATCCATTGTAACTGACTTCTTGTTCATGGAAATAACAACTAGATTTTCATTAATAATTATAGATGAACCAAAGTTTGGTTGTTGCACCAATTTCTGTAATTTTACTGGATCAGTTACCAATTTGATATCCTTATGTTTCCTTTTGTTTTCCAAAGTCTTGCCAAATATTGCGTTATTCATTAATTTGAAAAAATCTTTTTGAAAACTTGATGTAGCGGTGGCTCTTCTTCTTGTGTTGTTGTCGATGTAAGGTTTTAACCAACAAGATTGAGAAAATTGTAGTACTCGATTAATTTTTGTAATTCTCAATCCTAAGTCTAAAGCTTGTTGTATCATCCAGTAGTGTCCAACATATCGAGACTTGTCGGTTAAAGTCATCATTAATTTTGGCCATCTTCCAGTAGGGGAAATTTCAGTCTTAGGAAGAAGTGGTAAATCATAATGTTGATCATGAAGATGTTCAGGATATTCAAAATTAACATCAAAAATGTAACCAGTTTCACCATGCTTCGGTATATCCATTATGTTTCCAATCGATTCTGGATCTATCCATTTAAAATTATCATATGGAAGGGGATTCGACATTGCCCATCCGTATAAGTTATTTGCATCAAAATAACCCAGGAATGTTGTTGGTTTTGATGCATCATAATCGGGCAGATACTTGTTGTTCGCCTTAAAATGTCGTGTAACGCTTTGCGTCAATCCCCCTCGAACTCCTGACTCTAAGATCATAACCATATCTATATCAGTAAGAAGTTGTATTTTACAATTTGTTTCTTTCAACATAGCTTGCCATGCTAATCCAGGTGAAGTGTACGAATGAAGAGGGTCCAATCCATATGCTGCAAAACATGTATTTCTAAATTCTTCCATTATATCACATAGTAAAGTTACATCCAATTTAACATAAAAATCTGAATATTCTCCCAATGTTCTAAATCCTAAATCGTTCCATACTTTACATGCATGATCATAGTCCTCTTGAGATATGTCCATGTCATAAAGTTTACTTTTAAATTCTTCTTTAGCCGGAAGTGATGTTTCATTAAATCTTTCTAAACTGTCTATGTAATCATATGGAAACACACCTTTCCGAAGTACCAAATCCAGTTTGTCGTTATTTACAATCTTCTTTGTTTCGATGAAATCTTGTTTCCTTAAATTTTCTGAAAGTTTGGACAAACTCGACGGCATAAATCTGTAGGAGTCCAAGAATCTTAGTTTCATGTTTCCAACTTCTTTGGAAAAACTTATGAACTTCTCTGAAGTTTCAGCTAACACATCGATTTTACCGTCGTCTCTTCCTAGTTCAGGTATTATAAAATGAGCATCGTACCCACTGAGGTTATGCAGAACCACAGGAATAAATAGTGGTAAACGATAGCTCAAGTTGCATTTATTACAAGCAGCACCCCTGTAATAACCTGTAAGGTGATCGTGATCTTTAACTTTATAATTCTCAATAGTAAAATCATTTTTGCATAAGAAACATCGAGTTGCATTTTCATGTTGAATTTCTTCTTCTTCCTCCATCGGTTTCATTGGTACAATATTTGTATATAATCTTTGTGCATTTCCAGCTATTGAATATAAGTGATCAAGAAATATTTTTTCTACATTTTCACCACGATATACTAGAGGTTCTGAAGTTAATCCATATCTGTTTAAATGTTCTTCTGATAATGTTGATTTAACCATTAAACAAAAACTATTTGGTTTGTGCATTTGATATTTGACACTTTTTCTAGCTTCACAATTTTCATCTTCTATAGGAATTAGTGTTGATTCAAAGTCCGCATATACAACTATAGGGATACGGTATTGATGATGAACCTTTTGAAATGTAACAAATGCTCTGTTTTCCGAAGGTAAATTAATCTTTGCTTCATAATTATTGTTACATAGCCTTTTGTGCTCTTGTAACCATTCTCTTCCTTGTCTTCCTTCTCGTTGAAAATTAAAACATCTCTTGCAAATTATCTTTCTGTGTCGAGCTTTAGAAAGCTGCTTGTTAACAAGAGAGTCGAATTTCTTTATGTACACATAGTGAGACACATCTCCTCGCGTTAGTAGTAGTAAATCCGTATGATCTGGTAGCTCTTCTTTTACAACACGTAAAGGATACACTTTGTTTGAACTATCTAATGCAAAAACATTGATAGATGTACCAGGATTTTTCTTCTCAAATTTTGATATATCTTTCAGTGATACAGGGTAAGTAATTCCTTGAAAATTGTACCTATGTCTTTGATTTTCATAGTGTTGGTTAGGTTTATCGAAATGATTTGGTACAAACTTAGATGTCATCGCATATCTAAAACATTCATTATCTTGATTTTTCACATTAATACATGATCTTGTATCCTTAATTCTTTTGGGCAAAGGAATGTAACTAGATCCCATTAGTCCATATCCATGTTTATGAACTCTTATATCTAATACTTCAATACTTGTAAGACTCCATCCGGATCCTCTTCCTTCGTGTTCCTGAATTTTTGTTAATATTTCTTCTATACAGTTTTCTACTATTGAATCAATGTTTGAACTTTCCATAATGGTTCGGTTTTTTGTTATGAATCCTCTTGGTGATAATTCTTCTTGTACATTTATAAACATAGCTTCTAGTAGTAAACCAAATTTAAGAAAGTTCAATCTTTTCAATTCTTCTTTTAAAGTTTTACTTACGATTGGTTTTGCTTCTCTAATAAATTCTTCTAGCTTCAAGTTTTCATTTTGAATCTTATGATGCATTACTACTTTACCGGGTAATGCAAATACTTGTAGATTCGGTAAAGTAGTTGAAGATGTTGCAGTTATTTCATCTTGTTCTTCTTGTTCTTCTTGTTGTTCTTGTTGTTCTTGTTGTTCTTGTTCTTGTTCTTGTTTTTCTTCTGGGTTGTTGTGAATTAGTTCTTTATGACAGTCTAATAGAATTTCATCGTGAAACGATTCCGAACATTTATCGCAACAATACATGTTGAGATGTTTACTCTTCGAAATTTCACCAAGAAATGAAATGGGCTCTCATGTTCCTCCTTTTATAACGGTTCCCCCACCACTATTTCATCTTCTTCACTATCCAAGGAAATCAAACATTTTGAACAAAAATATTAACCTTCTACAAACTAATTGTTCATTCGTGTTCTTTATTCCCATTGGAGTTTTAGTATATACTTCTTTATATTCAAGCTTTAACGAACTTTCCCCTACCCAACTAATTGTAGTTACTTTTCGGTGGAAATGGCTACAGCACAGACACTTGGTTAAACTAAATTTGTGCATAAATTAACTAAAGTTGAACTAAAAATTCGCATAAATTAAAAGTTAGTTCAAAACTAAAATTCGACAGTATTAAAAAAAACTCTAACAGTTGAACAAAAATAAACGTTAGTTCAAAACTGAAATTCAACAGTGTTAACCAAATTCTAACAGTCGAACAAATAGGTCAAGGTAATCCAATTTAACGCGAGAACGAGGAATAGAGCACTAAGTGGCATGTTAGTCCATTACCACAAAGTGATCTATTCCTCGCTCTCTATTCTACATCTACTTTTTTGGGTTTACTTATTTATATTAAAATGTTCAAATTTTACTATGTAGAATGTCCATTCTTGCTCTTCAACTCTTCGATTGTTTTTAGCAATTGTAACAAATATTCGTTAGTTTTCACCAAAGTCTTTATTTTGCTACATCCAATTTCAATAGAAGGTATTATAAGTTGTAATTTTATAAGTTCAATCTTTTCTTTCTTGCGAATTTCTCTCTTTATTATGTTGTTCCTTATTTTTGCTGAAGATTTAAACTCCATGTTGTTTCTGCTACAGCCACAATAATAAAAGTCTCTTCAAACAACCTGCATTTATACACATTCCCCCACCATTTTATAATTCCCACTCCTTTCCCCCTTCTTTATAGAATTTGAAAGGGATAGGGTGTAGGGTGGGGGAAGGGTAATTTTGTTATTACACTAGTTGTGCAAGAAAATAGCCGCCAGTGTCCACACCTTGTTCATAGCACTCCATCATAGATTGTGCCCACTGCAACATGCGGTCTCTATCATTTGGTGTGACAAGGAAAGAATGACTATCACCATACAATATAAAAGAGTCAATTCGTACATAACATCCTGAGTCCAACCATTTATTAGCTTCAGCCATAAACTTTTCTATTGTATCAAATGGAAATTGTGGATCAATTGCTATAACTTTACGTTCTTCACTAAGTTCAACAGTATAATCATCATCGTCCTCATCATCTTCACTTTCACTGTTGTTACTTAAAGTGTCTTCAGATTGTTCAAAAACATCAGAAATTTCAGAAGAATTAAAATTTTCATTCAGATGAGGAGGCATTTTAAAGCAAGAAATATTGTAAACAGCAGAGACGAAACGACAAGAGCGGCATGTAGAAGAAAAGTGAAGGGGTGACCAACGCTCGCTCCGCTTTTATAATAGTATGCAAATGAGGGGTAGGAGCTGACCGTGACCACTCATCGACCCAAAGGAGTGGGGGGAAGTACTTTTCTTACTACTTGGATGGAAGTAGGTTAGTAGGTCACGAGACTTAGAGTGTTAAAAAATAATGGGGGAGAAACACAACGCTATAACGCATTGTGTTTCTCCCCCATTATTTTTTTAAGCAACAATTTGGAAAAAAACTAAGTGAATTTACTGTTTACGCCCCCACCTTGTAATACGATCCTTTTTATCCCTGAGGAGAAAGTCTTGAGAATCTAAATTGTTAAATCTCTTCTCTTTACACAAATTCTCACAAACTCTAATTTTATATTTTAAGCCGTTACATTTTGCCAAAATGTGTTGGTGGTCAACAACACTTAGAAAAAAATATTTCAAACCTTTCTTAAGCCTCTCTCCTCTAACGGATATTATTTCAGGATCGTCTTCAACGGTGGGGGTTTCTGTCAGTTGTGGTCCAGAAAGATGTTTCACGACATGTACACGGCAAAAACTTTCGTTTTTAACACATTTCCTCCCACAAGCTGATCCTTTCTTAATTCCCCTGGTGAGCACTTCAGGGCAAGTAGTGGGACGGCTAAATGCCCTACGACGCTCTTCTTGTAATAATTGAAATTGCTCTGAAGGAGCAGGTTTGGGAGTAGGCTTAGTGGATTTAGTTTTATAATAGGTGTGGTCTTCAAGCATAGTAAGTGGTGGGGTAGGAGGCAATGGTGACAGTGGAATGACAGGTGTACTAAGATGATGAAGCAAAGTTTCAAATGAAGGGGTATTAGGACAGGGAGCTGGCTTCTGTGGAGGCGGCATGATGGTTGATGGCGGTGTAGAGTCGTTTGAAAGCGAAGTAGAAGGCGAAGGCGGTGAAAAAATGCTTCGAAGTTTAGAAGTCTTGGTAGGCGGAAGAATAGTGCCAGAAGTTGAAGGTTGGGATTCAAGTTGCTTCTTGTACCAGTCAGGAGGATTTTTCAGACGAAGAGTTTTCTTAGGTGCAGTAACAGCCGTAGTAGAAGTTGAAGTAGAAGTTGTAGTTGAAGTAGAAGTTGTAGTTGGCAGAGATGACATGGTTGTGGCTCCAAGTTCGCAGCGTAACGTCTGGAATCAGAATGAAATGTTAGCCGCAGTCGGTGCGTCTTTTATAACAATATGCAAATGAGAGGGGTAGCAGCTGGCCGAGACTGATTATTGACCTGAGAGGTGGGAGAAAAGGGGAAAGAGAAGGTATTTATTTTAAATAATTCGCATAACTTTTGACTAAAATAAGATAACCACATTTTTCTTTTACTAAAATGTTTGTCTTACATAGACCTTTTCAATGATGTATCGCTTGTCCAAATCCGTCAATCCGTTATCAAGTTATAGCCATTTTAATTTTTCAGGTCATGACCGGTCATTCACCCGGAGTAGTGGGGAAAGGAGTGGGGGTAGGAGTGGGGGAAAGGAGGGGGAGGGGGGGGGGCTCCATTTTTTCGGGGGGGGGGAGGGGGGGGAGGGGGGGGGAGGGGGGGGCTCCATTTTTTCGGGGGGGGGGGAGGGGGGGGGGTCATTGACCCTTCCAAAAGTGGGTCAAGGTCATTCAAGATTTATAATGATCCAAGGTGATGGGAACAGTAATACTGTTCCCACCACCCTGTTTGCCTAACGGTTCCCACTCCCAACCCACTAGTTACGTTCTGCAAGGGACATCGACGCAATTTTGTTTGGACCGTCCGGGTCTACCGTAACGGTCCGGTCCGGGTCTACCGTAACGGTCCGGTCCGGGTCTACCGTAACCATGAATTCCAAGGGAAACTGGAACACCTAATGCAGAAACGCAACTCTAACCCCACCCAAACTAATCCCACCCATTTTATTCCTAAACAAAAATGCAAAAACCTAGTCCGCATTTTGCGGATGTCCCACCCCTTCTAAGTGAAGTTCAACTGAACTTCTGAATTTACATTTAATCTACCCCCTAACATCTAGCTGTAAGGCAAAACAACATTAATTAGTATTACCAACACTTAAAACTAACAACACATCATTATTAAAAAACCAAATAATTCAATACAACCAAATACCATCATTATTCTTAAATTTAATACACCTTAATGCTAAATACCTCTTAAAATTAATACACCTTAATGCTAAACCCAACTTATAACTAACATCGCAATGCGCAAATTATTTCTTAAATTTAATACAACTTAAAACTAAACACACACACACACACACACATACTACATTGCATTAAAAAACGCAACGTAGTAGAAGAAGTTCAAATATATATAGGCCTACTATATATTTGAAACCTCTTGCTGAGTCGCCAACAACCTTTCGCTATGAAAGTTTGTTGACGACTGACGCTAAGATCAGGCTCGTATCGCTCCTCGGATTCTCGAGTAGTGGGGGAAGTTGTTTCACTACAGTACAGTGTTCAATCCAGTCCAATTCGCAGCAGTGTAAAAGAAAGGCGAAGGAGTGGGGAGCGGCGCATGCGCAACAACACAAAACCAAGGTTTGAGGTTAGAATTATCCATGTGCAGTAGCGCTAAAGTGAGTAATACAGGACTAGGCGCATGCGCATAGCATAGACTCATTCCGATCCGGAGAACTTGTTGCATGCGCAGCAGGTTTGAGGTTAGAATTATCCATGGCAGCTGCCATATTTAGTCTGGTTTCACCACATAAAGTCAACAACCGGTGGTGACCGGCCATTGACCTGGAGGATTGTGGGAAGGAGTGGGGGAAGGGGGGGGGGCTCCATTTTTTCGGGGGGGGAGGGGGGGGAGGGGGGGAGGGGGGGAGGGGGGGGGAGGGGGGGGAGGGGGGGGAGGGGGGGAGGGGGGGGGAGGTCATTGACCTTTCCGGTCGGTCATTGACCCCAAGGAGTAGGAATAGACACAGAACCCTACTTCTCTTACTACTCAGGTGAAAGTCGGTCAACCAGTCATTTGCTTGCCATCTGCCGCCATCTGGCTGGAGTTATTGCCTCTATAAAGGTGGGTAGTTTATCGCGCTACAAACATTCATTGCCTCGCATCCGCTCGGTCATCATCTCTCGTTAGTTTTATGTTATGACTACTTCACTTACTAGGTTTGAGGTTAGAATTATCCATGGAATAGCCTTCATAAATTCTAACCTATAAAATTACTACTCTGGCTTTCTGTTTCAATTTCTTTTACACTTCATTTTATATCTCAGTCTTCTTTTAACTTCTGAATTTAACACATCGGTTATGATGACTGCACAATGTTTAAAATTAAAGCTTTTGCGAACACAACACATATTACGAAGTACTTCTAAACCTTCAATTTCAAAGTGTAAAACTAATTTAAATAGAGTTAGGAAGAAGTACAGTTTTAACCCATTATACTCTTCAAAGACTTCGCAGGTTAATGTTGATGATAGTGTTATTTACAACATTTTGCATTCTATGTTACAATTCAACAACTTTAAACTTGTTACACCTATCGACTGTGTTCAACAAGTTTTTTTATTTTACCCCCACTATTCCTTATATAAGTGCTCTAACCACAATTCCTACTTCATCCTTCTCTATTCTGTTCAGCTGAGCTAAGATTTGAGGTTAGAATTATCCATGGCGGCCGCCATGTCTAGTTCAGTTTCACCACATAGAGTCGGCGACCGGTTATTGGTCTAAAGGAGTTGGGGAAGGGGTGGTGGGGGGAAGGTTGCCATTTTATAAGCCCTCTCCCTAGGCGGCGCTTCTCATTCGATCGCCAACTTTCAAACGAGAAACACCTCTCCCATGGCACGAATCAATTATCCCGCTATCACCAACTACTTCAACTTAAAACTATTTCTGGTGATAGTTGGATAGAATTTTTTAAAACTTACTCTGGATGACCTTGACATATTTTCCACATCTCAGTTATAAGTTTGAATTTCAATTTTGAACTAACTCTTAATTTTTCTTCAACTGTTAGAGTTTCGTTAACACCGACGAATTTCAATTTTGAACTAACTTTTAATTTTAATTTTATGCGCAAATTCACTTCACCCTAACGCCAACACTATCGCCATCTCCACCCCAACCTATATGACATAAAATATAACTACAGCATCTCATATATACCCTCTAACCCCCACCGGAAGCTATGTGACATGGCAGCTGGCGCCAGCTGCCGCGGCACGTGGCTCCGTGGGCACGTGGCCGGTTTTAAAAGTGACCAAAACACACTACTCCTAAGCCCGGGACCATGTTACTTTTTCGTTTTTAGGTGCCCAGAGACCAAAAATAATAGTCATTAAAATTTATATATATATGTATGTATGTGTCCCTAGACACGATAACTTTCGTAAAAACGGTCCGATCGAGACCAAATTTAGTATAGATGTGTAATCCTACGTTTATTCGGATGAGTTCGTAAAACAGACATATCGACCTACCGGAAGGGGTAGTTTTGGGGGGTTTTGTACCTAAAAATGGGTTTTTTGCATTTTTCATATGTAAATTAAACTAATTTTTAATTTTTATTTTGACCATTGGATTTAGCTAAAAAAAAAAAAAAAAAAAAAAAAAAAAAAACACACACACACACACAAATTAGTATTTTGAAGCTTTGCTCTTTCTCCATTGGTTACTGAGATATTCAAAAGTCTAAAGACAGTACATTGTATTTTGGGGCTCCAATGTTAATCTTATGGAGAATTAAGATGTGTTAATATTTCACTTATTAACCAATATTTTTTTACGAAACTTGGAATTCAGTTTAATTTGGTTGAGATTCATCCATTTATTTTAAAAAATTTTGTTTTTTTTGCTTATCATGGCAGCAAACCTGCATACTCTTTTCCCATGTTAATCATATGGAGAATAGGCAAACTCCTTTAGCAATGGACAGATATTGATGAAACTTAGTGCATGGCTTCATATGGTCTAAATAAATACTTTATGCTAAAAACCTTTTTTTAGTGTTCCCCATGGCAGCATACCTGCATACTCTCCCTATATTTATCATAAGGAGAATAGACATTGATTTCCCTATTTATGAGCATGTAGTGATATTTGGTTTACAGGTTTATGTGGTCAAAATTAATATTACTAATTTGGAAATTCGCTGAGTACGCAGGTCTGCTGCGACGGGGGGTATTTACATTTAGTGCAAAAAGAGTTTTATTTTAGAAATCTGCTAAACACACTGCTATATCCGTTTTCTTATGTAGTAAGTAAAAGCCAGGTATTTTGACGATTTACAAAGACAAAAAGTTTCTATAAAAGTATTGCACAATATTTAAAATTGGGAGATAAAGAATGTTAAAAGTAAAAATTATTTAACATGGTCACAAGGCGTATTACTATGAGTGACAGAGTCTACTTCCTAGTATCACTATGATGTATCATGTGACGTAGGCCATTGTAGTTTGGCTGTGGACTTCCACTAGAGACGTCCCTAAAGGAAGTCGTCAGGGAAACTGTAATGGCCACCGTCATATGATACATTATGTTAGAGGGCTTTGCATTCTGAGCAATTTTCCACAAACCCGACCTCAAAAGGTCGAGTGTATCGCAGTGGCGGGTCCAAGGGGGGGGGGGCTGCACGGGGGCACGGCCCCCCCAGACAGACAAAAAATGCACTATATAAAAAGGAATAAAACCAAGTTGAATGCTCGGAAAAAGTTAAATAGACATACTGTATTTAATCATAACTCACATTATTTCACCTATCTAATTGATTGTTTTATATACATATTCACTGGTCACAAACAAAATAGTCTCATTTATCTGTGATTTGGATAGGTACTACCATTTTATTTGCAGCGTCTTCGTCATAGAAATGGGCCGCGCTGGTGCGTGAGTAAATGTGCGAGATCGCACAGTGGAGAAATCTTCTTCTATATTCCTCCTCTAGGGCACGGGTGTTGCTAACGCCATGAGAAAATCCGCCAATTTAAAACGTGTTAGTTGTTATTAATGGCACTGTAAAAAGGAATTTTTTTATTAGTACTATTTTGTTGCCTGGCCGGACACAGCGCCCGACCGGCTAGCAGACGACGGCAGTGTGCGCTCAGCACTGTCACGGCGTCGCATGAATCATTCGTCCTCCGACACCCTGCACCGTTCACAGCCCTCCGTACTCTGTACTGCCCAACAGACAAACAATATAGTTCTCTCTTATCATACTATAATTGGGTATTGCCACCATGGTGATTTTTGTACAACTATTAAAATGATATCAGTAGGCCTACTGGCCTACATAGGATGAATTGGATTGTCTGCACGGTTTGTTCTGAAAAGATAATTTTTTACAAAGCATATAGGCCCAAACACATTACTCGATGCAACACCCGACAACTGTTTAAAAAATAGAAGTCAGCAACAGCGAAAATATTAGTAATTTTTGTCTATCTGCCACTGGGGAATCCTCGGTGAAAA
Source organism: Neoaliturus tenellus (assembly GCA_030545055.2). Taxonomy (NCBI): domain Eukaryota; kingdom Metazoa; phylum Arthropoda; class Insecta; order Hemiptera; family Cicadellidae; genus Neoaliturus; species Neoaliturus tenellus. The sequence continues at coordinate 73,753,784 of CM061535.1, read as the reverse complement.
AGACGAAAACTAAGTACTATGATAAGTCAACCAGTGTAACAGTTGAAATTATTAACAGTCTGCTGGTACTTCAACCAAGGCAGACGATTTATCATGAGTTAAATCCTCCAACACCATCATCATCTTACTTTTTTTTATTTATTGATTATTATTATTATGGCTAAGATCAAGAAATTTAGAATTTGACTCAGTGCAAATCCAAAAGCTCTTAAAAATAGTAAAAAGTAGGTGATATATAGGATAAAATTTCGTCTTTTAAAAATATTAAAAGGGGAGTCGGATGGTTGTATCTTACGCATGCTATTTTATAAAACTTTAGGTACATTTTTCTCAGGAACTAAAAAAGATATTTTAATAAATTTGGTTTTATTTTGTAGCTGTGATTGAGCACTTTAAATTCAATGACTTATTAGAAATTAACACTTTTACTTATTAAGTCAATAAAAATATATAAAAACGTTAAAATTTTGCAAAAAAAATTATTTTTTATGAAAAAAAAATTTTATTTAGGAATTATTTAGAAGTAATCATTCAATTTAAAGCTCAACACTATAGCTACAAAACACAACAAAAATTAAGCTGATATCTCTTATGGCTCCTGAGAAAAATGTACCTAAACATAAAAAACACAACTTTCGGTAAACGATCGAAAACTAAATGATCGAAAGCGCAACACAAACATAACCTGTTTTCAACTTTCAACAACAGTAATAACAATAACAGTAAAATTAAAACTTTACAGCTGTCTGTTTTGCCAGTGCTGACAACAACACAAAGAGTAAGTTTAAAAAATATGAAATTATTGCACTATATAACATATTGATAATAATACTATCGATAAAATGTTGCCCAGCAACAGCACGAAAAACTTTATGAACGATATTATATAATCCCATATATTTTTTAAAACTACTCAACAGAATTCTATAATTTATATGTCAAATTGTTCAGGAAAGTATAAAAAATAAAAATATGCATAAAACAGAAAAATGATTTTTTTGGCCCCATCAACCATCCGACTCTCCTTATAACATAAAAAACGATTTACCACTAAACAAGATTTTGTTCCCTGAATTTCATAACTGCTTTTTTTCTAACCATTTTATCCTAATATAATCACAATAGGCTTAATATTTACGTATACCTATACATATCAATCAATTACAATTACGTTGAATTTGTTGTAAGATATTTAACTTAAATTGCCTAAGTTCTTGAGTTGATGTTGTCTCTCCTATGCACATTTCACCGCAGGTGCGGCATCTTCGGACGGATTTGATTTAAATTACGTTAATAATACTAACACATTATATACACAAAATTTACAGAGTTCTTCGTATCTATTTAAGAGTTGCACTGCACTACACTATCAGACTGAGCGGCGAGTGCGACAACGGCGACGGCTTCGAGCGCAGTGGTGGCGGTGCGTGCCGCGCAGTCTGATAGTGTAGTGAACTCTTAAATAGATACGAAGAACTCTGTAAATTTTGTGTATGTAATGTGTTAGTATTATTAATGTAAATTAAATCAAATCTGCCCGAAGATGCCGTACCTGCGGTGAAATGTGTATAGGAGAGACAAAATCAACTCAAGAACTAAGGCAATTTAAGGTAAAATATCTTACACAATGTTTAAAAGTTCTTGAAACTAGACACATTTACAAATACATTGAATTATGATTTTTTTAAAGTTAGTTGAGTGAGGCCTATAATTGTGTTTGATAAATTAAATTTATAAATAGTGAATGAATAGTTTAGTAGTAAAATAGTGAGTAAAATTTAAGCAAGCTTAGAATAATAAATAATTTATACCTAATGTAAACATTGAACAGTACAAGAACTAGACTATTCACATTATTTATATTATTTGGAATGAAAAGGATTTTTACTAATTTTCAACCATACACGGAAAACCTCATCCAAATAGTCCGCGAAAATTGAAATTGCTCCAGAAAGATTGAGGTATTTTGCGCCTTATTATTGTGCTTTGGGGATCCTCTACAAAAGTTTCATGTTCGTGAACTGAGCCCCCCCCCCCAAAAAAAAAAAAAAAAAAAAAAAAAAAAAAAAAAAAAAAAAAAAAAACTATTTCCTGGATCCGCCCCTGGTGTATTGGAAATTGTTGCATATTTTGTTCTAGGCAATATGATTTTAATACATTAGATCGCCTGCCATTTTTGACTCGGTCGCCCTTTTGAGGTTGGGTTTGCGGCATTGTTCCCAATTCTTAGAGATCTTTAATTTTATATGCATATTAACCTATACTCACATTTAAGATTTTCTTCTGACTCCTTGTGGACCCTCCCCTCTTGGAGCTCCAAGGACAATAAGTACTTTAGGAAATAGACTTTACCACTCAAAATCAATTTGAATAGTTTTAATTTTATTACTTAAATACTTTAAAAATATTATATCGTCTCTAGATTTTTCCCACTCTGTATGGCAAACATTAAAGGCTTTTGTTTTTACCAAGCAAATTGCTCTTCTTAAAAAGAAACAATATTTCATTTCTAGGATATTTTTAGGCAGCGTGTAGTACTTCCTTGAGGGGTAGTGAATTAATACGTTAACATGAGGGGTGGAGGGGTTGGGGTGCTACGGAGGAGTGGGGGTAAGGTATGCGACTAGACGGTACGGAGCGCTACGTGTATCGACGGCAGCTTGTGCGCATGCGCCTAGTATTGTGACGTCAAAGTATCGAACGGCAACCCCTCCCCCCACCTCACACAACAATACATATATATCTCCTATATCGATTGCTACTAAAACGACCTACTTTCTATGCCTAAGGATTTGCCTACTACCATTGTTAATATAGAGAGATTCGAACAATGTGACATCGTTGCTAAAGCCTCAATCCGCTGGGGAAGTAGGGATTCAAAAGCGTAACCCCAGTTTTGGTCTTTCCAGTTGGGAAATATCTTATTTCAAAAATTAATGAAAACTTATGCTAAGTCACAATTAACCTATAAAATATTTAAAGCACGTTTAAAGTGTTTATATTTTATAAATATTTCCCAAATGTGGTTACTATTGCAGGAAAAAGATTTCCCTTGATATTCTTAAATTTTCCAAAGGCTTACATTGTTGGTACAAAATAACAAACAGTGTGGGTTTTCAGTTATTTCAAGTTTTTGTAACCAGTATTCACTGCTTGGTAAACTTTTACAAGAAATTAACCTCTAGCAGAGGTTCTGTTATCAGTAATATAGTAATATACTTTCCCTATCCGAAATTTATTATTTCCATTTCAATAACAAATTATCGATGTTTTCCTTATAAACGCTTGATTATAAAATCCAAGCTCTGCACCAATAATATAGATAAAAATATAATCAACAAAATAAACAAAAATAGCCAGTTGGTTCATGATAACAAAGAAGCAACTTACATTTTTATTATTTCCATGATACCCCGCGCATATTATTGAATCCATAAATTAAAACCCACAACTGTGACATACACTTAAATGGAATTTTAAGAACGAATCGTTGGTGACGTAAAAACTGGCTGAAATAAAAAATATATATATTTTTAATTTTTAATTGACTTTTAACAAGCAATTAAAAGGGGACATCTCTATTTCTTAAGTTTGCAGTTTTTTTATTAATAGTAAAGTTTAAAATGGCGTAAAAAATGCTATTGCTTGGTAAACATTACCTTTCCAAGAACTGGATTGGGGTAGAAATTCCCAGTTTTCCTTGTTATACAATGTTTTCAGATTTAGCTTTATGAAACTGTCTATATAATTGAGATTTTTAATATTGTTTTATTTTTTAGGTGAGTCACAATTAGGGGATGTCCATGCAACGTTTGGTGAGTACGTTTTAGCTCTTAATTTGTTCTATGATATAATCCGTATACCGTCCAACATTTAAAATACCAATCTAAAATAGTTATAAAAACTATAAAATGTACTTTAGAATACTTTTTATCGTAGTGAGCCTATTACTATGTTCCAATTTTGTTGTGAACTCCAAATAGAAATGCTATTTGTTTATGCAGAACTTTTCATCTAAAATTAATAGTTTTACTGCTTACCCTTTCGTATAAGACCAACGAAAATTCAACGACAAAAATGCTTTTAGCGGAGTTTCAGAATTGCTTCATTTAACATTTTGAGAAAATTTCTCGCAATTTTAATTTAAATCTTAATTTGTAATACCTCGTGTTTTAAAAGTCACTATTTTTTTAAGCTGCAGATAGCAAGATTATCTTTTGGAAATTTCTTAGTGACCCAAAGAAGAATCGTTTGATGTCTCAGATCTTTCAACCCCCTCCCTTAAAATGGGGGTGTGGGGGTAGGTCCATATTTTAATCAGTAAATCCCCCTCTTATGTCAATTTTGGGTTCTATACATAATTTAAAGACCGTTATTACTTTTTGACATTTTACTTTAAAACTAATGGTTAGGGAGCTAGGCTCATTTGAAGTTCACTTTTAGTCTCATAAGAATAACACAGGGCAAAGTTTTATTGCCTATATCTCCGAGACCATTCAGTAAAATAAAAAATACCCAAGGATAAAAATTACGTTATAACCTATATGGAACTAATATGATATAATAACTCAAATAGTTTATTGAAGTTTCCTTTAATAAATCTTATTAAGTTAGAATTTGTTCCTAAATAATTATAACTCAAATTCATGCTCTCAAGCTTACCAAACTACGAACTACATTCACATTCTATAGTATGGCTGAACTCTTTTATAGAAACTAACCTTAAAATCGATTCATATGATTTGCTCACATTCAACATTTTGTACAATATCCAGATACATATTCGAGATTATACTGCAGTATTGTTGCGTGATACAGTATAAGCTGCAATCCTACCTGTAGCGATGCGTGATCCTGTAATTGGTGGATGGTGTGGACTCAGTCTTGCCACTTACAACATGCCTCAAATTCAGTACGTTATAAAAGTTGCATGCTACATGCTTCCCTCCAAAGTGTTGTGTTACTAATGTGATTGATTCCCTAGCATTCCTTATACACGTGCAGGACGTACGACTTGTCAAAATAATCTCCTCCCATCAGTTTAAAACCTGTCCAAGTGGTATAACTGGTATACAGGGTGTTTCAGAACTCCCTACCAATATTTTAGGGCATTGTTCTTGGGTTAAAAACATATCTAAATATCATATTTAAATTGTCCGGAAGTCTTAAGTTACTCACACAGCCGCCATTTTGGTTTTTACACACAATAATTTTTATTTCCGTAACGGAAGGTTGTATTCAGATCATATTTGGTATAAATCTTTATCATACCAATGTACATTTCCAATAAAAAAATTAATTTTTTCCATTGCATATTTTCAAAATGGCGGCCTTTTTAAATTATCAAACTCAAAAATTTCAAAATCGGTAAATTTTATAAAAATTTTACATGACACAAAAAAGTTGAAAAATTAAATTACCTAACCTATGGTGCCAAGTTTGTAAGGATCGGGCAACAAATAACGGAGTTATTGTGATTTTTCTTCATAAAAACATGGATTTTGCATTGAATTTAATGCAAATAAGGCCATTTTAACAGCAAAATCAATGTTTTTATGAATAAAAATCACAATAACTCCGTTATGTGTTGTCAGATCGTTACAAACTTAGCACCATTGGTTAGGTAATTTAATTTGTCAACTTATTTGTGTCATGTAAAATTTTTATAAAATTTACCAATTTTGATGTATTTGAGTTTGAAAATTTAAAATGGCCGCCATTTTGAAAATATACAATGGAAAAAATTAATTTTTTTCTTGGGAATGTACATTGGTATGATAAAGATTTATACCAAATATGATCTGAATACAACCATCCGTTTACGGAAATAAAAATTATTACGTGTAAAAAACAAAATGGCGGCTGTGTGAGTAACTAAAGACTTCCGGACAATTTAAATATGATATTTAGATATGTTTTTAACCCAGGAACAATGCCCTAAAATATTGGTAGGGAGTTCTGAAACACCCTGTATATTTAACCATGTTTGTTTACCGATTGTGTAAACTGAAGTCTCTTCAACTTAACGTGAGTAATTGAAGCGTTAACTTGATGTCTTATTGTAGATATGAATAAATAGAAGAGTAAACTTGATGTCTCTAGGTAATGACGAGTTTATACGTAAACTTAAAGCTTCATGAAAATAAAAAAAATTAACCATGAACTCGAATCCTTGTGAGAATGATGAATTGAAACACGAACCTTAAGCCCCGTGAACATAAAATATGGAGGTCTGAAGTTGAAGCCTTTTTTTATTTTTTAGTACCTGGGGGCCCAGCATTTATTCGTTTACCTAAAACAGTAATATTCTTCATAGTTATATCAGTTACATATACAGTGCTCTAAAATAATCAGTCCAAAAAGTCTTATTTCTTGTTCAAGACGAGCTCTTTACCGCTCACTTACCTTGCCCTTATACGACGAGCTCATGCGCTTCGCTCACTTTCCTTTCAAACTGTTTTGATGTAAACTTACGGGTGCTGCAATCTAGTTAAGGGTCTATATTTGCTGAAACACATGTTGAATTGATGGCACATAGATTGCACTATGATTAGCTGTTAAACTGGTGTTTTCATAATTCTCACCAGTGCTTTTGTTTTTAAATCCAAATGCAACCCTACAAATTGTTTGTTGTTTTATACTTTTACATGACTATCTCAGTAAATCCACATTCTGAAATATTTAACTGAAATATTTATCAAACATTCATAATCAGCAGTATGAAGTAAGATTTTAAAAAAGATCATTTATTTTTATCACAGTAGTACCATTTAATAATTTAGTAACTGGCTGCTATGCAAAACCACATGTTTATATATTGGGACACGTGGTCTGCACTTTTGACGGATGAGTCAGCTGTTTTCATAAGTTCTTCGTTTTGATTTTATCTCAATAAGACCCATGTTAATTTTTTTTTTATTGCAATTAAAGATTATAAAGGAATAAGATTTTTCTTGCATAGAGACCTGTATCTATATTATTTTTTATCCCAGAACGAAGTTATTCTCAAAGTTTTAAGAAAATCGTTCCCGCCGTTTATGAGATCCATGTGCAAACATGCATACAAAAATACCTTATTCGTATTAGAGAATAGGATAATTTTGTATTTTAATTCATTACTGCCTTCGTGAAGAATTTTACCAATTTATAATTCAATATGTTCATCACATTATAAAGAGAGTCGATTCTAACGCAAACACGAAAGTACCAAACATTCAGATAATTTAATTGCATGCCCATGATGAATTCCTGTAAGATACAAACTTTTAAAAGTTAAGAACTTTAAAATCTCAAATTTTTTACTTATTTGTCTAATAAAATAAGAAGTACGAGAAATTTTTTTCTCATAACATGGGTCTATAGTTGCTTTTCGGTACTCTGTCATTTTATACCCCGACTTGGGCATAGGTCGTAAAACTCGGTTTGGTATCAAAAGCATCACTTTACACTGTTTATAAAATATTCTGCTTTTATATATCGGGTGTCCCAGACCACCCGTACACCACTTTAAATGTTAAAATAATTAATTTTTCACAAAAAAAATTTGCCGTTATAGGTAAACCGGTTACGCTCTATCGATTGGCAGTGATTTCAATGACAGTGTGTACCAGAAGACACCTTTCCACATCTAAGTTCGCTAATTTCTAATACAAACGTCCACTTTTTATGGGATTTTTGATCCTACACGTAATTTAAAGACAACTTTACAATTTAATTTGTACCGCTTATCTTAACATCTTAGGAGATAATGGCGATTGAAACTTAGATTTTTCCCATAAGAGTAACATAAAACAAATGTTCAACTCCATTGTCTCTGAATATTTCGGCTTAAACAAACATTTCCCAGCACAAAAATGTCTTGGGCTCTCCTTTTAAATATTTGTCCATCATAAATTATTAGTTTAGTAAAAAAATATTTTATTTTTCCATAAAATATACAATATAGCGGAGAATATTATAAATGTATAGAAAAGTAAAAAAAAATCAATTACGTGAAAATAGATCTTTAAGAAAAAACATTATTTAAAATGATGTTCCAAGACATTTTAAAGCTAGGGCATTTGTATTTAACGTAAAATATTCAGAGATAATTGATGAGAAAATTTCCTCACGTTATTCTTATGGGGGAAAATTTTCCAACCACCATTTTCTTCTAAACCGTTAGGATTAGGAGTACAAATTGAATTGTAAAGTAGTCCTAAAATTATGTGTAGAATAAAAATGTCATAAAAAGCGACGGTTTGCATTTAAAATAAGCGACTTTCGGTCTGGATAAGTTACTTCTGGAACACACGGTACATTGAAATTAGTGTTAATCGATAGAGTGTAACTGGTTCAACTATCACGGCACAATTTTTTTGTGAAAACTTATTCATAAAATTTTAAAAGGGGTGTTCGGGTGGTCTGGTACACCTGGTTTTCTGTAAGTATTAAGCTTAAGATGATTTATTACTTTTTTTGCACTGCAATGTTTAAATATATTAACTTGCCCAATGTTGACGTGTTTTAACGGCTATTTCAACAATAGACTATATTAAAATTTTCATAAAAGTTTAATTTAATAAAAATATTTAGTAATTATCCGTATAGAAATACATTTACATAGGGTTATTTGGTTGGTTTCAAACTGTTATTGTAGAAAAAGTAGAGAACACACTTACAGGCTCAAGTGGTTACGTTAAGAAGACTGAAAGCTAAATGCAAGCTAAGAGGCTCTCACTTGTAAATTAGATGTCTAAGTGATACCATCCCGCCCGCCACCTCACTCGGCTAGCAGCGAAAAAGACGTCTTAGAAGTGTTTGAAAGGTAATGCCTGGCTTATGTTATTTTATACTGAACCATATTTACGGTCCAACTTTTAATTTTAAACTCGAATAATCAGCATTAAGTGAACAATTGAACGAAATTATTATAAATATGTTTTCGTAATGAACAATCTCAGGCGCCTTTTAATTTTAAAATTAGAATATAATTTTTTAGAACATGTAGTAGTCTTAGTAAAAGTTTTTTATCTCACAAAAACAATAAATCTATTTTACTTACATATTTTTTGCTATTTTGAAAAGAGTAATGAAATGTGTAGAATATTCATCAGTTGTAGCATATTAAAAATATTTTTATATAAATAGTTATGGATATAATGATTTGTTGCAGCAGGGAATAGTGTACACAAAGTAAGAAAAATAAACCGGGGTTATTTCATTAATTGCAATGAATTTAATAACATGCTGAAATAAATATTTACCATCAAATCTTTGGCTGAATGTATAAATTTTAATTCTATTGCGACGAGTTTGTCGATAGCAATAAATTGGATACAATATTATGTTCATTTGTTTCATTTAGGTTTGGTTGAAAGTTTCTATTTATGAATTCAAAAGAGGTGATGACGCTTATAATAGCACAGTTGAGTTAAGTGAGGTAAGGGCTGTGACAGGGTGGGTGCCGTGGGCCAATGTCATTGAATGTGATGCATCCATCCGTACCGGTACCACCTAGGCGGTGCCACCCCGAGGCGGCGGCCGCTCCCGTAGTGCCAATGCACCGGGTCATGCTTAAAATACTTACACCAGTTGTAGAATTGTGTTTAATTTGTCAAATTTACATAACAGAAAATCGAAAACCGTAAGAAAATTCAAGACCACCTAAAGAATGTCGCCTTATTAACGAATAAGGCGTGTTAAAGTGCTCTAAACTTTACGATCTTTCTGAACTGAAACACGCAGTATTAAATAAAATTCAGTGAAGATAGCAGGATAGTTGAAAATGCAACTTTCTGATATTTGTGAAGCATCTTTTATCTTTTATCATAGAAAATTTGCTGAGCAATAAGATCGCCGTTGATACTAATTTGATATAATTTGCTATGATACGATTTATATCCGTATCATACAAAGTGAACACTGAAAATTTAGGCTGTGTTTCTCCAAGAATCTAGGTAGGAAAGTAAATGGATCCAATGTATTCACTGTGCTTCACTGCAAATCAACACACGAGTTTTTATTGTTTGGTAGTAACGTCAAGCTAAAACCTACGACAATCTCACCTTTTGAGCAAGGTGAAAATATTACTTAGGGTGCCAGTTGTTTCATACTGAGCGTACGAACGACGGCTGAACTAGCCCTACCACTCAACCACGATATGAAATAGTTGTCAACATTTAGGGTTATCATATGCTCTAGGATGAAAAAAGGACACTAAGTTTGGCGTACTCATCAGCAGTCGGATTAAAGAAACAAATTTAAATATCAAGTTGTAGTTCATGTTAATTATACCATTAAATTAATATACTTTTTAGTAAACAAGCAAATATTAAGAAGTTTTCCTAAAGTCACATAAAGAGGAGCTTTTACAATATTCATCTTGCATTAAAATTAAAGTAAATAATTGTTGAAAAAATACTAGGCCTGAGAATTAAACTTAGTTACTTGATAAAGGAATAATTGATATTAGTTTCAACGAGAGTTTTAATACCGACTCAGTCACGTTCGCCATCTGTGACTTTTGCTCTCATTAAAATATTATTTTCCTCTTGGGCACTAACAACTAACCAAATTAGCCTACGTGTAAAAACTAATGATCACGTAACCCCGAAGTTGGGACGAATCGGGCGTAGTGCATCTCGTACCGCGGTCACTTTTGCCGCACAAACCTTCCCCGGTTTGTAAAACCATCAGAAGTACAGGCCCGTCAGAAAGTGCCGAGGTCGCCCTGGGTCGCGGGTGACAATGGCGAAAGTTATCCCAGTATCTCTAGGACAATTCTTTAGTAATTCAACGCACTTCTGCAGTTACGTCAGCCGCACCGTTTACTCCGTCCAGCTTAGCAGAATGTTTGCCTTATTATTAAACATATCCCGATTCTATATTAACCAAGCAATCCAACAATATAAATATCTTTCCATTTGAACGTTTTCCTGAAATTTAATCAAAATATGCAATTTATTGTGACATGGAAAATTGCTAAAACTAGAATACTCTTTAGTCAGAAACTCACACCTAAAAATTTGTTGGTAACAAGTTTTATTTTCTTATTTTTTTCGAAAGTGTTGGTAAACCCCAATTACCAAGGAACACTAGACGTCACAGTAACGTTCGGGTCAGGTTAGTTAAATATCTGCTGCTGTTACAAGACCAATAGTGTCACAAATCTTCCAAATTTAGTTAATGTGTAGTTAATTTTACTAACAGATTGTTATTGTAATAGTATGCTTACATTATACATATTTATTAATACATATTTTATTAATTGAATATTATTACTTTCACACAACGTGTTCCCGACCTTTTAGTCCCTTGGAGACAGTTCGTACCATATGGACCATGAAAATATCATTAATTTTCTTAATAAAAGAACCTGATGGATGGGAAGGTGGCTGATCTCAGTAGCTGCCCGGTTGTCCGACCCTTGGCCACCAAACTGAAACATCCCGCAGCCCTTTTGGCAACGAAGCGACAGGACGGGTTCTGGATCAGACTGTACCCTATTCATCGTGGCCACTCTCCCCCAAAACTCTTGAGTTAACCACGGTACGAGGTGCATCGGCCCCGACGAATAAAAAGCCGATTACGTGTCTGATAAAGACATACCCTTATACTTGCTCTCTTGATAGACTGCTCACAGCAAATACAACCGGACTACTGGCCCTGATGTCTGTCTAACTATAATTATTCCATTGAGTAAAAATGGAGAATAGCATTACTTTTTACTCTAGTTATAATGTTTTCAACAAAATAAGCGACGACTTAGTAAGGGGTCTAGACGAAGTGTATAAAAACATTCTTAGGGGTTGATAAAAACATACTGATTTTCAATTTGCTGCTTCCAAAAAGCTGGACGAATGGAGGGTTTCTTAAACATCTTCTCAGACGTTTTTTATGGTATTAAAGAGGATATGTCTGGGGAAAAGAAATGACCCTATCAACATTGATTCTGCATTTTTGCAAAGCGTGATTCAACCACGAGTGTGTGCACCTGACTGTGCTTGCTCAACCACAAGCAACCAAGGCCATTTTGAGCTAGGTTAAGGCAGCAGGTATCGAGTGTGCGTGAGCAACCTGAGAGACTGGTCGCATTGCACCGTGAACACTGCCGTGCCACCTCGACACTGGCACTGCCACGTTGCCAAACTGCACACTGCACACTGACAACACTGGCGATCTTGAGACGATAAACATATTCTCAAGTCAACTTGCAACATCCTTCACTGCGGTTTGTATTAGTTTATCTTGTTTGTATCCTCTTAGAACAATGAAATAGCTATTTGTGTATTAAGAGAGTAAAGTACGTCATTGCCACTCGAGAGTTGTAGATGACAATTCGAGAGCGGCAATGATCATTTGCGCTCGTAATACACTCAAGAATTTTCCTACCAACATAATTGCAACAGATTAAACGTTTTATTGTATATAAAATGTCGTTTATATCATGTTTGATTTGCTTATTTTGGAACACAATCTTAACTATCAAACATAACCTCAAACTAAAAAAGAAGCAATTACTAATCGACAACAAAGACCAACAGTTGTGGCATGGTTTGTAATAACAGCTGACTTAAAATTGTTGTTTGATTTAGCATGCGGTAAAGAACATTGCCGCTCTAAAGTGGAAAAGAGACGGAAACCGAAAATGAACTGCTTTGCGTAGGGTTTACAGGCGTGGCAATTTGATTATTTCCATGCAGTGATAGGAAAAGTATATTTCGTAATAACTGACATTTTTTATCTTGTTGTATCAACTGTGTTGTGTTTTGCACCTCAAAGTACCACAAATGTATAATCAGTGTATTGAAACGTAAGAAATTTCTTTTGTATTTATTTGTTCCACTTAATTGAATTATTTGTCTCTCATTAAAAAATATAAAACTCTAGACTTATTTGACAAATATTTAATTTAGAATGATTTTATTAGTTAGGAGGCAGATATAATCAGTTCCTATAATTATTGTTTCTGATGACAAACTCAACGAGGATGGTGGTGTCCGTGTGCCGAAGTCACATAATCTGAGTGAATTATGGTCCGTCGGGCAACACTGTGAAGGTTTTGTGCAGGAGCGCTTTCGTCGTCTCGACATTTTCAACTGCAACTGTTATCGATTTTCTCCGTGTTTCCTTATATAAGGTTGTGGGGAGGGATGTTTTGGTATTTTCTAGACTGTTCGGGGGGGTGCTAGGCTTCCAGGAATTTCGGAATGCGGGCGCACGGGGCGGCCATTGTCCCCCGCGGTGCGACGGTGGGGAACATTCCAGGCCTTCTCCTGTTGAAACTTAGTTTCCTAAAATATGATTTTTTAAAACTTCGAAGGTTTTGCTTTCTAAAAACTCTGTCTGTTGATTAATTATGTTACCTTTAAGTTTTTCTTTAAAAATATGAAGGTTTTCTAAAATGTCTAGTTTTTTGCTCTTACTGAGAGTTTGCACTATTTCCAAGGTTTCCTCTATTTTTCCGTATCTGTGATCTTCATCTAGAATGTGTATAGCGTAATGCGATTTAGGGTCTTTCTGTTTTAATGCGTAAATGTGTTCTTTGAATCTTTGATTAAAACTTCTACCAGTTTGACCAACGTATGATTTTTCACATGTTAAACATTTCATCTTGTAAACTCCACTTTTCGAATATTTATCACTTTTTTCGATTTCTGTGTGAAGTTTTCTTTTTAAATTATTGTTAGTACGGAATGCAACATTTAACCCTTGTTTTTTGAATACTTTTGCAATTTGATGTATTTCTGGGCCAGTGTACGTAAAAGTTACCCATTTGTTTTCCTTGTTCTCAGTAGGCTGGTTTTGTTTGCGGAATAGTTTTTCAATGTCTTTTCGTTTGAAACCATTTAACTCAGCTAATCGGAATATTGTTTTGACTTCTTCGTTGTACTCTTTTTTATCTAGTGGAATACTTTTGGCGCGATGGATCATACTTCTGAATGCTGCTAGTTTATGTTGGTTAGGATGGTTCGATTTGCTGTTTATTAAAACGTCGCTAGTGGTGGGTTTTCTGTAAATTTTAAACTTTACTTTTGGCCCTTCTTTTACAATTGTCACATCCAGAAAGTTTATGCTGTTATCTTTCTCGTTTTCCATGGTGAACTGCAGGTTTCTATGTTGTTGATTTAATTTGAATAAAATGTTCTCTAGGCATTGGTCAGGTGTTTTACTTTCAATTATGCATAAACAGTCGTCTACATATCTGTGCCAATGTTTTACGTGAAATTCGTTTTTTAACTGAGGAATAAGTTGGTTTTCGATATGATGGAGAAACACTTCACTGAGAATAGATGACAATGGTGAACCCATGGCAAGGCCTTCGCACTGCTGGTATATTTTATTATTAAATTGGAAGTAGTTTTGATTGAGTAAATTTTGAAGAATATTTTTAACTTGAATGGCTTCTTCTTCCCCTTTGATGTTTTTAATGTTGTCATATACAAGTTGAATGGTTTCTTTTAATGGTATGCTTGTGTACAGATTTGATATGTCAAACGAAGCAAAGTGTGTGTCGGGGTTTAAGTTTAAATCTTTAAGTGTTTTTGTTAATTCAATACTGTTCTTTACGTTATATTCATTTGGAAGTTGGATGTTGCATGTGAGATAATTTGTCATATATTTTGCCATTTTGTATCCAGGTGCATTCCTGTAATTGACTACGGGTCTCATAGGTATGTTGCTTTTATGTAATTTTGGCAATGTTCTTAGCTTTGGAGCTTTAGGATTCATGTTAATTAAACTGATGTTCTGGTCTGTGAAGATCAAAGTTGCGTATTTTTTCATTTTCTTTATCTGATCTTGGTATTCATGCGTGGGGTCTTTTTTAAGAACTTTGCAACTGTTATTGTTAATGAATTCAAGGGTTTTACTTATGTAGTCGTCTTTTTCCATTATTACTGCTGTGTTTCCCTTATCTGCTTTGGTTAGCATCAGGTTATTATTTCTTAATTTGTTTTTAATTTTCTGTGTTGTTTTAAGCTCATCATTGTTAACAATTTTGTTTCTGTTCTTTTTTATTAACTTAGACAAGTTGTGTGTGGCTTCATTTCTGATTGCCTCTTTATTGGTTTTTGGTACTTGTTGTAACGCTAACTCAGTTTCTACTATTAGGTTGTCGATTGTGTGGCTGTCAAATTTGGTGGTTAGGTTATGTTTGAGGCCTTTGTTTAGAATTTCCAATTCTTTGTCATCAAATTTAGTTTTTGAAAGGTTAACCACTCTGGGGTAAAAATCTGATTTCGATTTGTCATTACTCTTATTTCTCTGTTCGGTGAGCTTTGCCAATTTGTTTTTAAATGTTTGATATTTTGTTTTTGTGATTTCTTTTATTTTTCCTTCGTGTTCATCAGATATTGCTTGGAATATGATTGGATTTAAGCCATTTGCAAATTCTAAGTGGACTCTGTATAGTTCACATTTAATAATTTCCTTCTTTTTATATAAGAATTTTATTTCATTTTTAACCCACGTTTTTTCAGCTTCCACTTTTGTTTTTTGTGCTGAAAAACTTTGATTTCTAATTATTATTTTGGCATAGTTTGGAGTAACATTGCATCTTTTACATTGTTTGTTGAACCATAAATTAGCAATGGTTAGTTGGAGTTTTCTTTTTAAGTTAAAAAATCTTTTTATGAGTTTCTTTGCAGAAAAATGTGTTATTTTCATGAAGTCATGTGGGTAAGTGGATGTGTCATGGGGTTCGGGTTCTGAGAAGCCGATGTATTCAGAAGACGTTTCATAATCCGTTGTGTCAGAAGAAGGGGACTTGTCTCTATTGTTTTCAGATGTGTCATTGGGATTGGGAGGTTTTGATGTTGAATTATAAAGTTGATCGTTTAGTGGGTTGTTGGAGAGCGGTGGAGATAGTGTGGCGGGGTTATTGGCATGTTGATTTGATTGGGGGATATGTAGTGTACTGAAGAAGTTCCCAGTAGCTGAAGTTGTTTCGTGATTGGGGGTGTCGTTTGAAGATTTTTGAGTTGAACTGCTTTGGGGCGAAGAATCCTTAGTTGTGTTCAGGATTAGGGATGTTATCAACGATTGTCTTGACTCTTGAAGGCTGTTGTGTCGGTGGGAAGTTGTGGGAGATGTACCGCAGGAAGCTCGGGCGTCAGCGAAGTCCGAAGTGGTGTTGTTCATTGGCGATGTGGGTTTAACTTGGGTTGAAGGATCCATGGTGATGTGCGGAGGTTGCAGGGCTGGTGACGATTGTTTTGAAGCATGATGGTTATTTTGTCGGCGGGCTGTTGTAGGTGTCGGTGTACTGCTGGAAGCTCGGGCGTCTGCGGAGTCCGAAGATGTTTCACTCGTTGACATGGTGGATTTTACTTGACTAGTAGTAGACGATGACAAACTCAACGAGGATGGTGGTGTCAGTAGTGTGTTTTGGTTACTTCTGGACCGGAAGTCGTGCCATCTGCCCGAGCAGCTGCTCGAGCAGATGGCGTCAGATGCTGGGGTGCAGATGGCGAGAGCATATGCCTTGTATTTGAAGTAGAATTGGGCATGAATTAAGAGTTAACTTAAAACTGAAATTTAACAGTTATAACTGGGGCTTGGAAAGTATGTCAAGGTCATCCAGAGTAAGTTTTAAAAAAGCCTATCCAACTACCACCAGAAATAGTTGAAAGTTGAACTAGTTGGTGATAGTGGGATAGATTGAAGTAACTTTTGAATTTTATTTGTGAACATACAATTAATGTGCAACAGCAGAGTTTAAACAAGTTGAACTTTTGTGATGAACTACAGAGTTGTAAATGCAAACACCAACGACGATGAGAAGGTAAACGCAGAGTCCCCAGATGATGTATTTGAAAAGCTTGAACAAACGTAACATTTCGAATTGGTTTTCCCGTTCCATTTCCAATCGTTTAATTTCCAATTTCAATTTATCCTCTTCCATTCTAGTTATGAAGGGAACTTCATCCATCATATCCATCAAGATTGTGTTAGTGTTTGAAATTTTAAAACAAGTGATGTTGATAGTTCAGAAGTCGAAGACGGAATGAGAAGTGAAAGGGAGAAATGTTAGTTAAATAAAGAAGTGGTGGGGGGAAGGATGAATTACAAAGAAGTGGTGGGGGAAAGATGTTGCTCTTCATTATTACCATCAGTAGTGTCAGATGGTGCAGGAGTTAGATTTAGTAAACTGTCTTTGTCCAAACTTTCAACCTTATCACAAATAGGACAATCGTATGTTATTTCCAAATTCATTTTGATGGTTGTAAAATTATCTACAAGTTCTTGTAAAATATTAAAAATGTCTTGTAACTCTTCTTTAGAGTTTATTTCAAAACTAGAATTCATTCGGGCTAATGGAGAGTTGTTCATTATTGGAGAGTCGGTGATGGAATGAGGATCGGCGCATAGGGAGGGGGCTTATATAATGGTGACCTTGAGCAGGCGTCTAGGGAGGGGGGCTGTCTAGGGAGGGGGCTTTTATATGGGGAACCTTGAGGTTATGATTGAATAAAATGTTTAGTTCTTCTTCTTCGTCTTTTAATTCAATTATTTGAACCGAAGTAGTTGTTTCATCCTCTTCACTCGATGAAGAAAACAATTCACCAGGATTTAAATATTGAACTACAATTCTGAACCATCTTATAGGATATTCGTCAATGATAGAAAGTAAGTTTTGAAACAATTCTTCCATCTCCTCCCTGTCAGTTATTATATGTTCAAACTTGATAAATTTGTTTTCCATGTTGTTAGTTAGAGTGTTGGAAGTGGAATGATTTAATATTATATAAAAATTAGAACTAGTGGTGGGGGGAAATCTCAAGGTCATCTAAATGAAGTTTTAAAAAAGAGTGTAAAACTGAAATTACACATTTGATGGTTCTACAGGATCGGAATACCAATCTGTTCTGTATTTACATCTTTTTATCATATGTGTACAAAAATCATCTTGATGAGAATTGGTGCGCTGACAATGAGCAAGATCTAGAGGGTGAAATTTGAAACATCTTTGAGGACAACATGTATGAAAATATCTTGATTTGTAAAATTTGAAAGTTCGCAATTCCGGTGGTGGTAGTTGTTTTGTTTTGCATTTGCAATAACAAGATCCGAAGAATTCACATTTAGTACAAGCTAACCCATCCACCATCATTGGTCCTAAATCTGTACACTGTTGTTCACAACAGTAACGAGGTTTGTACTTGTATTTTTGCTCTTCCATGTTGACGCTGCGGAGTCTAGTGAAAGAATAAGATTGTATAGTGATGAATAGCGAGTTTTATGTACTGTGAAAAGTGGTGGGGGTAATTTCAAGGTCATCCAAATGGAGTTTTAAAAAATTATACCTTACAAGTGTAAGGATTATTAAAATTTAGGAAGTTTGTTTCTCTTTGTTTTCTTCAGACTTTTTCTCTCTCTCCGCCTTAGCCATAGCAACAAGTTCTTCTGTTGATAATGGATGTACTTCAGGAAATTTTAAAATTAATTTAGCTTGATATCCTTCTTTAGTTAATACATCTAAATCTTGGGTCATTTGTTCAACGGTGTTGTAGTCTTTTCCATAGATTTTTCCATCAAGTTGAATCATCATTCTGTACAACATTTTCTTAAATAGGTCTTGTCGTGGTGAGAGCTGAGAAGCAAATGATTATTTATACAAGTATCACATCCTTTTTATTAACTCATATTGATCATGTGATTCTTTAGTTGTAGTTTTGTCTGTCAAAAGTTATTCAACATTGGTAATACTTTTGGAACTTGATGTTATGTTGACCAGTTGGCGATGAAGAAGTTGTAGGTTGTGTAGAAATAAATATTTCATCATCGCAATATTTTGTTTTAGTGAACATCCTTGTATTAGTAGCACTAACATCAACAGTTAAGTGATAACCACCGGTAAGTAAAACTCGCATTTCGTTGGTTAAATCTTCGAGTTGTTCAAAAGTTGTAATGGTGTTGGTATCATAAGATGCACACTTGACTTTGAGAGACATCTTTTAGTTTTTATATTAAGCGATAGAGTGAGCGAGATGTGTACGGTACGAAAGGTAGTCGTAGACTGATGAATTTTACAAGTAGATTTTCGCTTTTATAATCACACAAAAGTGGGTCAAGGTCATCCAGTGGAATTTTTAAAAAGAGCAACATATTGTAATGTACAAAGACATCACAATATGTTGCTTCTTTTAAATTTTTTTGTTTTTTCTTTATATCATATTTATTGAAAAACAATTACAAAGAAATAGTTACAATGTTATGTACAAACTAATCAGTAGTAGGTGTTACATGAATAGTTAGTTCAGTTGAGTTGTTTCCACTTGGTCCGTGCGAAACCAAATAGAGTGCGCCGGGTTGAACTACACGAAGATCTTCATTTTGAAGAAGTTGTACAAAGCGTCTTGGTAGGAAGATCTGAAATTTTGGTTCATCACCAATTGTATATGGAGCCTCGCTCAATGTGCAATTAATAGCATCACCTACTGAAGTTTCCATTTTCTTAATCGTATGAATGATGTAGTGTTTTTCTTCTTTTAGTTCAGAACATTTCTTTGTAGGTAGAATTGATGATTTAGAATGAGCATTGAACTGATCAACTAAACTTTGAAGTAAGTTCTGTGATGCCATCTTGATGTTGTTGTTAATCTTCTTGTTAATAAGAATGTCCGTCGGAGATGTTGTCTCTTCGGAGGTTAGAGTAATACTCATGCTGCGTCATGGTAGCGCTCTCGCTTTTATAATCGACACTACCCCCACTACTGACACTACACCCACCACTTTGTTGAAGGAAATTGTTCAAGCGGTAGGCATTCTTTAAAGCGCACTGCGACCTTCGATGTTTAAAACTTTTTGATGAAATACAAAGTTCGTTGAAGTAGCATTGGAAATCTTTATCAATTATTGCATTAATCACTTCGTTGCTTGTAAATGATTGTATCCAATTTGCTTTTTCCAATCCCCTTGTGTAGATAATTTTAAACTCTTTGCAATAATGATTCATAATGTGCGGCATCATGTTATAATTAATGAAACCTTCATCCCATCTTAAGTTGTGAAAATGTTTGTTCAACCATTTGTTTGTAACTTTCGCTTTAGTTGTTAGTCTATTAAATGGTACTGGAGGTTTGAACAAATAATGATAAACTACTGATGTGTTCATGTCCAAGATTACTAATTCTTTAATAATAAAATTACCATCATTTCCTCGGAAAGCTTGAAATTCAATTATACCTCTTTTAACTTCCATTATATGTGGCGCATTAGAAAACGAAACCCGTTTATTCATGATGAAGTCTTACTAACAACTGACTTAAAAATTGAATGAGCCGATGTTTATAACAGACAGGATTGTTCTTCTTCTTTCACTTCTTGTGCCACTTCATCAATATTAAAATTGGTGTGATAGTTGTTTAATTGTCTCCACATTTCAACTTCTTGAGGTATTCTATTAAAGATTGAAGTATCCACGGGACCGTATAAAATTGGAACAAAAGGTTTTTTGTCCAATGTATCAATTAGATAGTCTTTAATTATTGCACTTGAAAATATTAGTTGTTTCAAATATCTGGTGACGGGACCGGTAGTACAACTTAAAGTATAAAATTCTTCTTTAGTGAAATATAATTTAACATTATGTGTAGTTAAATCTCTGAAGCGAACAATTTGTCCTCCACGATGTTTTACTATATCAACTTCAATATTTGATTCCAATAAACTTAATCTTGTTCTTCTTCCAAATGTGTTGTTACTTAAATAGCACTCTAAAAGATGTAAATGTTTCATGAGAGATTCCCAAGTAGTTTCACTGAAAGTAACCATTTTGTTTCCATGATTTAAAATAACAATTGGTGAATAATCCATTGATTTTAAAATTCCAACTGATATACTTTTTGTCATGCATGAAGAAATTGGGTAGATAATCCGAAGAAATACTTCTGTTAAAATATTGGTTGTAATGTTAACTTCAACCTTCTTCCTTTTTACTTCTTTTTCAGCTTTTTCTTCTTCTCTCTTCTTATGTTTGTTGAATTTTAGGAACTCGTCCATTTCACGTTCAACTTGTTTTTCTATATCTGAACTATTATCATCCATTAGAGGTGTATTTTCTTCTCCGTTAGTAGAATTCATCTTGCGAATGATGTTTCCCATACGACGGTTGAAGATAGAATGAAGTTTCTACTAATTATTTTCTCGCTTTTATATTTTTCGTAAATCCTTGAAATTTATACAATTACATAATTGTTTGTTTTGAACTTGTCTTTCACAAATGAAATTCTAACCTCAAAAATTAAAGCAGATAATTCTAACCTCAAAAATTTGCAGTTGTTGTACAATTCTTCTTAAAGTACATTCTTCACAATTCCGGTCAGCGGTGTGTAAGTAACTATTTTATCATGTAGAATTAGACAGTATGCCGAAGTTCCATCCGCTACTGGTTCTTCAAATTCCATTTCAATTTTTATATCCACACTTGATGATTTTACCGATTCATTTTGTTTTGAACAATCGATTACAATTATTGGAGCCTTGGAATAATACTGGTCAGGTGATAATAGTGGTGTATTAGTCTTTCCATAATATGATGATTGAAATCTTGCATACATATCGTATAAAATGGAAAAACGTTTATTGCTGAACATGACATTCAAATTGTCATAGGGAAAGAATTGAGAGTTTAGGAAAACTTTACAATTCTTTATTTTACAGTGATCAAATTGACCAGCATTTGCAGTGATAACATCTTTTCGCTTAGTTTGAAAACCGAGTATTATGTACCTTGCTCGTTCCAAGTAAGTTGATGTCTTGACGGTCCATGTTTGTCTTTCTGTCTGAGGTAGTGTAGGGTATTCATGAAATTCCCAACTTCGGAATGGCATCACAATATCACGGTCAGATTTTAACTTTCTCAATAATAGGATTCTATGTTCATCGGCCAATCTTACATGAGGTACTCTCCAAACAACTTTATCCAATTGTAGTTGCCATTCCAGTTTATCTTCCGTAGTTGCAGGGTCTGCAAGTATTAAGTCCTTATTAGTTGAAGATCTGAGTAATACTAATTCTTGTTTGACATTTATTATTACCCGTTTGTAATCTTCAGCGAATCCCAAAAGCAATCGTAAAGGTACATGAAAATCAAAGTGACCATTGGAAGCTGGTGTTATAGTGTCTTTATCGGGGGCAACCCATCCGGCAGTGACTATTGAATTCTTCTCATGCGGTGTTAATGATGTTAATCCTTTCAATGTCGTTGTTAAACCAACCTTTTTTGTTGAATCAACCGTCACCCCTGATATTTCATATCTTATTTCATCAAAAAGATATGCCATCGGGTTATTTATAAAAGGAACTGTTGAAGCAGTTTTTCCATCCAATTTTAATACCCGTCCTTCGATGTACAAGTAACTTTCACACGGTAAAGTGTAAATATCTTGTTGTTGAATGGGGATCCTTATTTCATCGTTATTGTTTAATTTTGATGAAGTGTAAGGGTTGTGCGTGTGATATTCCTTCTCCCATAGTGTTTCGTCGAACGTTGGTCCTTGAGATATATCCAGGATATCCATCGCTGTTAAGTTTCAATCCAATCTTCTGTAGAAAACGAATGTTTTCCGATGTTAACTCTTCCAATGTCGAGGAGCTACTGAGCTCCCGACTCTTCCGTTGCGGTTTAAATGATAATCCCATGTTGACTTTTATGTTGCTGCTCTGATGTGTATCCGTATAGTAATTGTTTCTCCTCTAAAGTCAACACTATGACCGTCTTGATCCAATATGTTCAGTACGATGTCTGAAATGAAACTGGTGTTTAACGGTAGGTATATCAAGTTTTGTGGCTTCTCAACAATTTTAAAACCGGGAGCCACTGTTGGATAAAATGTATGTAAAATATGTTGATTAACTCCATCTCTATACGATCCGTGTATAATGTTGCACGTGACATCAATACTATTTACTTTCAATATTGTTACAGTTGAATCACCTGAATGAGTAGTTCCAGGAGTTAAGATTTTCTTTTTTGTATCTGTAAATCCAAGTAAACTGCCAATCGACTGTTCCAAGCTGACATCAATATAATATTTTGAAGTTATTTCTGCTTTTAAAGTATTATTGTTTCCTTTAACGGTGATATTGTCTTCTCCGAGTTGTTTCTGTAATAATTGGTTTATATCATCAATTTCATAAGCTCCAGTAGGAAATGTAATTATTTTTAATTCTGAGTATTTTCCTGCAGCATCCTTAGTTTCATAATAATGTAGTAAATTGTTTTTTCCTTCTGTAACATTAGGAATTGAATTGTAGGTAGTCAAATCAAGTAATGCCGCTTCCCATAATCTTTCCTTGGATAGACGCAATGCTGGGAACAGCGTACTTTTCAATGTGGATGAATTTCCACTCAGTGACACTGTATACGATGACATCTTAAAGCTGACTGACACTCTTCGCTAGAAACTCCAAACATAAATGCCCACATATTTCAGTATTGTTAGGTTGTTCTCTTTTGTAATTGTAAAAAATGTTTTTGGAGTTTCGAAAATAATGTTGCAGTTCTTTTGGCGGTGGTAGATTGCCAAAACTGTCAAAGTAGTAAATGGTTTGTCCGAGTTTTTTATAGCATACCCAATGAGTGCCTGGACCATAGGTGGAATCCAAATTTACTATTCCAGTTTCATTTTTCCATATTTTAGTTGGTAATGCATCTTTCATAAAAACTCCTCGAAAGAATGGTATTTTCAAACATTTTACATAATTATTTAACTGATGATTTGTTAAGGCTTTATTTGGAATTATCAATTGATTCTTCTTATTTAGTACACACGGTATGGTCTTAGGTATAAACCTGCTCCGTTTTTTACCATTTGCCAAACAGAAGTCTTCTTTACACTTGCCTTATGAGTTCTACGACGTCCTTTTTTAATGTTTCCACCTCTTTTGGGAGCGCCTCTCTTTGCAGGTCTTCCTCTGCGACGTCTTCCACCACCTAACTTTGCTTTTGTCTTCATGGCTGTAGTTACTGCCCAAGCTGCTGCTTTTTCTGCAATATTTGCGTCACTTGATTTTACTCTTTGCCAAGCTTTTTCCGCTAGAATTTTATCTGCTATTGATCTATTTGTTGAATCTTTATACTTTGAATATGCTATATCGTGTTCTTTGCAAGCTTGATCTAATTTATTAATTCCAGGATCTCCTCTTGCTAAACGTTTTGCCAACTTAGTTCCAGGTCCACAATATTGATAACCTCCGGGCAGATGTAATTCGTATGGTAAAGCGTCTATTGCTCGATTTACAACAGCACCAATAGGTATCCGTCTAAGCAGGGATAACGCAGTTGAAGTTATACCACGTCCTCTCTTGTTGCTGTCTTGATGATGACTGAGTGATACGGCCTTCATTATGTAGTCTTATATAAACTGGTGTGTTTACTCCACAAGATACATTACATAAATGAATAAGTTATGTATAATTTTTTATATTTAAACACTTAGTTATTCAAATTAATTATATACTGATTTATAATTCTATTTTTAATCCAAGCTTCTCGTTCATCGGGTTGAATCATCACATGATTCGTTGTACTAGCTATATGATTATGGGTATCAATAAGTAAATTGCCCACTATTCTTATTAAACAATCTAAATTTACAGCATCTTTTGGATGTTGAGGATCATGTAATTGCATAATACGTTTATCATTACATGTGTAAGCTGTTGAATCACTTTTTGATGTTTTTATGACTTGTCCAATAGTAGCAGCATCATTTGAATCTTCGCCTGGTAAAATATTAATTATTTTCTTCATCTTTGCATCATATTTGGTCCCAAAGTGTTTATCCCAAGTTATTGTTTGTTTCATTGTAACACAATCATTTGCTTCGTAACCAGGATAAATATCTTTTATTCTTCTATTACGACCATTGTATGTACCTAATGTACCACCAGTAGCAATTAATGTTTGCACCATTAGAGGTACATCTGTATCTTTTATACCAAATCTTCCATTTGTTATTGTTTTACGTCCTGCATCCCATTCATCATTATTTCCTTGCATTAAATTAAACTTTTCATTTCCATGTATAAATTTATCTCCCCGCTTTAACACGGCATCTTCATGTTTTACAAAATTGGATGTTTCCTTTTTTAATTCTTTAGATAATTGTTCTATAGTAACAGCATCTTTTGGTTGAGAACCAAACTTTACATTTGTCAATGTTTTACCATGACAATCGATTTCATTAACATCTTGTAAAATACAGTTGTCCTTGATGTATTTTAGGTTTACAGCATCACCGTCTTCCTTTGGGTATCCAATGTCATTTATAATAAATTTATAAAAAGAATATCCATGTTCAGTTTTTTCCGGTATTATAGAATGTAAATATTCTTTATTAACTGAATCTTTATCATTTTTGGGATTTCCCACGTTGGTTATTCTATAATTTCCAGCATCATATGTTTGTCCATCTTTTAAGTTGTTACCCCATTGCAATTTTAAAGTATTTGAAAGTTCAGATGATAAGTACTCTTTAGTAATTGCATCAGAACCTTCAGTTGGTTTACCAACATTAATTAATCTATGTGATTCAACATCATAAGTATTCTTATGTAATTTTAATGATGTTGAAGTAGCTTCTTTTACTGTCTTCAAATTTGCTCCATCAGTATCTTCTTCTGGATCTTTAACTAGTTTTAAACGTTTATTACTTATGCTATAGTCACCTTCAGGTGTTTGCGGTAATCCACTTCTTTTTCTGTTTTCTCCAACTTGCACTCCTAAAGCGGAGTACCGTCCGAACTTGTCGACGCTCATGTTAGAACTGATACGTCTTATGCTTGCACCTCTTTTATATCCACGGACAATTATACGACTATACCGCGATTCCTAAGTTCATCAACTAGAGCCACCCATTCATTATTCAAACCTGTATGACCGGCTTCCATGGCTTCATGCAATAGTCTCATTCTATCAACCAATTTATTAATATCATTGTAGTAAATCACATTCGTATTCTATAGATTTTTCATCAATCCTTTACCAGATGTTGAAGTATCTCCTTTACTCTTTTTACCATGTTGTTCAAGAAGTGATAAATCCATAAGTGATAAAGATTTTCTTTTCAGTGGTTGTCTCACCGCTGGTGCAGTACGTAATGTTGGCAATTTTCGTGGAGGAAACAACTTTTTTACAACGATGTTATATTTTGTTGCACGTGAACGATTAATCATTGCATCCTTTGAGTAGTTTCTTTTATGAGCGTTAGTATTTTGTAGAATCTCCTTAAAAACACTTAAATCTTTGGATGAATATCTTAGTGGTATGTTTTTAAAAATTAATTCATATAATCCTTTTGTTCCTTTATATCTATGCTCACCAATAATGATGTAATCGTCTTGTGTTATTTCAAGCTTTGAATCGCCAATCTTCAATTCATTCCCATCAATTCTTGCTCCGTATACGTGTGATCTACTCAAATTCGGGTTTGATTTCATGTCATGTAGCATTTTCATTATATATTTTCTTCCAAGAGGTCCATGTTGTAATATATCGCTACTCAATTGAGTTAAATTTGGAATAGATTGTTCTGCTTCTGGTATTGGCTGTTCTTCTTCCTTTTCAACAATTGGTTCTTCTTCTTCTTTTGTTTCTTCTTGCTCACTAGCACTTGTATATGAATCATCATCTTCTTCTTTTTTTAATGCTTGTACTTCTTGTTTAGAAACTGGTAGTAAAACATCTCCTTCATAATGAGGTTTACCAATAGTTTCTGATATCTGTTTTAAAGGTTCCGTAATAGGTTTAAATGTAGTCTCTAGAAATTCTTCTCTTTCACTTAAACCCATCCTCAATGCACGATTCTTCATCCTAATAGAATCACTGAGTGATTTTATTTCTTTCAATAGTTTTTCTTGATTCACCATGTTTACACTGTGAAGTTCAACGTGTAACTAGATGTAGCATCGGTAGTTCAACGCATAAATACAAATTTATCCAACCCTATACGATATCTACCATTTTTAATATCTTCTTCCTTCATAATAACGAGAAAGCTATATTTCTCATTCCATGCTTTGCCGCACATCTCTTTAAATTTTTCAAATGGCATATCTGCATTTACATGATCATTATATATATGCTTTAAATTTGTTTCATCTTGCTTGAAGATGATCAACATATTTGCATTGTCTCTTATAAGTTGTTTTGGAATTTTACTGTATGTTTGACCAATATAAATGCTATCAATATTATGATGTCTTCCCATAGCAAAATAATTCCTTATTGTGTCATGATTTTCACAAGAAACATCGTCAAATATAAAAATAGAAAATGGTTTTGCTTCATTCGGTTGCATAATTGTTTCACTGGCATTAAACTTGTAAAAATTCACTTCAGGTACACTTGCAAGTACTTTATCCAATAATTGATATTTTGGTTGTTGCAATGATTTTGAAAAAATGTATATATTATTAAAACGCAATCCTTTAGGATTAGTTATAAGGTTAAAAACAACATTAGTTTTTCCACAATTTGAAGGACCAGTTATTAGACATCTTATCGTATTTGGTAGTAATTCACCATGTTTTCCATGATTTAACTTATCATTGTCAACTGTCAATTCATCAATGTTATTGATATTAAATCGATCTTTTTGTTGTACAATCTCCATCTTGTATAAAGGTTAAACACACAATGAGCTATTAAACAACTATACTAAGTCTTTTGAAGGAATCCAAGAGTCTTCACTTTTATCAAACCCTAACCACCGGACTTTAACCATATCCTTTTTCCTTTGTAAAATCTTCTCGACAAGATATACATCACCAACTGTTGATTTCAACAATTCGTGTCCGTAGAATCCACCTTGAAGTAATTCACCCTTGTTATCCTTTAATAAATAGGTTTCAGGTATAGTTGGTTGCACTTTATAAATTGTAAATACTTCATTAGTCCAATTTGGTAGATATCTTTTACTAAATACACCTTTGTATTTGCTTATACGAACTTTATCGTTGACCTTGAACTTCTTTGGTTGCAATTTTTCCAATTTCGGTGTTGTATTATTTTTAATGCGTTGTAATACAATTTTGGCATTAGCACTATTTACCTGGATAGGTTTCATTCCAATGGTACGATGATATTTGTTGTTATACTCTTTTATAAGTTGTGGTAATATGTCATACCACACGTATGATCCTCGTTTTGAAAATTGTTTATACATCGCACTTTTTAATGTTCTATTGAATCTTTCAATTATTGAAGCTTTAACTTCAGAATTTGTAGAATAATGATTTATTTGATATTTCTTCATCAAAGCTCCAAAGTCTTTATTACAATATTCTTTTCCATCATCGGTCTGTAGATGTTTAATTTTAAATTTATTTCTTTGTATTGTGGTTTCCATAGCTTTTGTAACACTTTTACCAGTCTTATCCTTCAATGGTAAAGCATCAGCTATTTTAGTAAAACAGTCTATAATTGTTAAAATATATTTAAATCCTTTATTTAATTTACTGTGCGGTATCATTTCAATGAGATCAGCTTGATAAAGATCATTCATTCCTTTAATGATTGTACTTCTTCTTGGAAATCTTCTTCTTGCTGGTTTATGTAGTTCATTTACAATCTTGTCCTTCACACTTTCCATCTTCAGATGTTTCTTGTACACCGCTTGTAAAAATACTGACCTATAGAATAGTTAATTCTCATTTATATAGTTTGAATATAGGTCAAGGCCATTTCATATTAGTGTAAAAAAGAGGGAACATGGCATTGGGCTTGCCATGTCCCCTCTTCTTTACGGAAAGGAAAAAGGAAGAAGGTAGAGGACGAAGAATAGGTTTACTGGTCGATAGGGTTCAGGGAGTAGTGGCCGAATGGTAAAGTATTAATTTTATCTTCTAAAATATGGCGCTTGTCATCTTTGTAGCTTAATGCCCACTTTGTTTGTTTGACACTAAAAAGTTGATGATTATAACTTCTAATAGTGTTGAACGTTGCAGTTGTTTCAACATTTTCAAACAAACATCTTTTATAATGTTCAAACTGTACATTCTTCTTCAGGAAAGAAGTTTTTATTCCTTTGGCTTTTTTCGTGACTTGATGTTCATTCCTTTCATTTATGTACAGTTGAAATGAATACAGTTTGGACATTAATGCTACAATTTCCATCATCGGCACACCATTTGTTTCATCTTTAAATTTTCCCAATACTTTCTTGTTTTTGTCGTAGTCGTAATTTGGATGATCCTTAGGATAATCGGAAAAGTCGAAATCATCTTTATATATAAAGGTGCGTAGATCTTCATACATGTCATTTGTTTTAATCCAGTAAATGAGTGCATCCGTATCCATATATGCAATACCAATGTTCTCTCTTCCATAATAGTTAACCATCTTCTTATAATGAAACTCATACATATGTGTTTTTGAAATATCCAAGATTGACATTCCAAGATACAAAGGACGATCCATTTCAACTGACTTCTTGTTCATGGAAATAACAACTAGATTTTCATTAATAATTACAGATGAACCAAAGTTTGGTTGTTGCACTAATTTCTGTAATTTTACAGGATCAGTTACCAATTTGATATCCTTATGTTTCCTTTTGTTTTCCAAAGTCTTGCCAAATATTGCGTTGTTCATTAATTTGAAAAAATCTTTTTGAAAACTTGATGTAGCGGCGGCTCTTCTTCTTGTGTTGTTGTCGATGTAAGGTTTTAACCAACAAGATTGAGAAAATTGTAGTACTCGATTAATTTTTGTAATTCTCAGTCCTAAGTCTAAAGCCTGTTGTATCATCCAGTAGTGTCCAACATATCGAGACTTGTCGGTTAAAGTCATCAA
This sequence comes from Neoaliturus tenellus, assembly GCA_030545055.2. Taxonomy (NCBI): domain Eukaryota; kingdom Metazoa; phylum Arthropoda; class Insecta; order Hemiptera; family Cicadellidae; genus Neoaliturus; species Neoaliturus tenellus. The sequence continues at coordinate 73,724,002 of CM061535.1, read as the reverse complement.
TAATTTTGGCCATCTTCCAGTAGGGGAAATTTCAGTCTTCGGAAGAAGTGGTAAATCATAATGTTGATCATGAAGATGTTCAGGATATTCAAAATCCACATCAAAAATGTAACCAGTTTCACCATGCTTCGGTATATCCATTATGTTTCCAATCGATTCTGGATCTATCCATTTAAAATTATCATATGGAAGGGGATTTGACATTGCCCATCCGTATAAGTTATTTGCATCAAAATAACCCAGGAATGTTGTTGGTTTTGATGCATCATAATCGGGCAGATACTTGTTGTTCGCCTTAAAATGTCGTGTAACGCTTTGCGTCAATCCCCCTCGAACTCCTGACTCTAACATTAAAACCATATCTATATCAGTAAGAAGTTGTATTTTACAATTTGTTTCTTTCAACATGGCTTGCCATGCTAATCCAGGTGAAGTGTACGAATGAAGAGGGTCCAATCCATAAGCTGCAAAACACGTATTTCTAAATTCTTCCATTATATCACATAATAAAGTTACATCTAATTTAACATAAAAATCTGAATATTCTCCTAATGTTCTAAATCCTAATTCGTTCCATACTTTACATGCATGATCATAGTCCTCTTGAGATATGTCCATGTCGTAAAGTTTACTTTTAAATTCTTCTTTAGCCGGAAGTGATGTTTCATTAAATTTTTCTAAACTGTCTATGTAATCATATGGAAACACACCTTTCCGAAGTACCAAATCCAGTTTGTCGTTATTTACAATCTTCTTTGTTTCGATGAAATCTTGTTTCCTTAAATTTTCTGAAAGTTTGGACAAACTCGACGGCATAAATCTGTAGGAGTCTAAGAATCTTAATTTCATGTTTCCAACTTCTTTGGAAAAACTGATGAACTTCTCTGAAGTTTCAGCTAATACATCAATTTTACCATCGTCTCTTCCTAATTCGGGTATTATAAAATGAGCATCGTACCCACTGAGGTTATGCAGAACCACAGGAATAAATAGTGGTAAACGATAGCTCAAGTTGCATTTATTACAAGCAGCACCCCTGTAATAACCAGTGAGGTGATCGTGATCTTTAACTTTATAATTCTCAATAGTAAAATCATTTTTGCACAAGAAACATCGAGTTGCATTTTCATGTTGAATTTCTTCTTCTTCCTCCATCATTTTCATTGGTACAATATTTGTATATAATCTTTGTACATTTCCAGCTATTGAATATAAGTGATCAAGAAATATTTTTTCTACATTTTCACCACGATATACTAGAGGTTCTGAAGTTAATCCATATCTATTTAAATGTTCTTCTGATAATGTCGATTTCACCATTAAACAAAAACTGTTTGGTTTGTGCATTTGATACTTGACACTTTTTCTAGCTTCACAATTTTCATCTTCAACAGGAACAAGTGTTGATTCAAAGTCCGCATACACAACGAAAGGGATACGGTATTGATAATGAACCTTTTCAAATTTAACGAATGCTCTGTTTTCCGCAGGTAAATTAATCTTTGCTTCATAATTATTGTTACATAGTCTTTTGTGCTCTTGTAACCATTCTCTTCCTTCTCTTCCTTCTCGTTGAAAATTAAAACATCTCTTGCAAATTATCTTTTTGTTTCGATTTTTTGAAAGTTGCTTGTTAACAAGACGATCAAATTGCTTTATGTACACATAGTGAGACACATCTCCTCGCGTTAGTAGTAGTAAATCCGTATGATCTGGTAGCTCTTCTTTTGCAATACGTAAAGGATACACTTTGTTTGAACTATCTAATGCAAAAACATTGATAGACGTACCGGGATTTTTCTTCTCAAATTTTGATATATCTTTCAGTGATACAGGATAAGTGATTCCTTGAAAATTGTATCTAAATCTTTGATTTTCATATTCTTGGTCAGGTCTATTCGCATTATGTGGTACAAATTTAGTTGTCATTGCATAACGAAAACATTCATTGTCTTCATTTTTAACATTAATACAAGATTTTGTATCTTCAATTCTTTTTGGCAGAGGAATGTAACTTGATCCCATTAGTCCATATCCATGTTTGTGAACTCTTATATCTAATACTTCAATACTTGTAAGACTCCATCCGGATCCTCTTCCTTCGTGTTCCTGAATTTTTGTTAATATTTCTTCTATACAGTTCTCTACTATTGAATCAATGTTTGAACTTCCCATAATGGTTCGGTTTTTTGTTATGAATCCTCTTGGTGATAATTCTTCTTGTACATTTTTAAACATAGCTTCTAGTAGTAAACCAAATTTAAGAAAGTTCAATCTTTTTAATTCTTCTTTTAAAGTTTTACTTACAATTGGTTTTGCTTCTCTAATAAATTCTTCTAGCTTCAAGTTTTCATTTTGAATCTTATGATGCATTACTACTTTACCAGGTAATGCAAATACTTGTAGATTTGGTAAAGTAGTTGAAGATGTTGCTGTTATTTCATATTGTTCTTCTTGTTCTTCTTGTTCTTCTTGTTGTTCTTGTTCTTCTTGTTGTTCTTGTTGTTCTTGTTTTTCTTCTGGGTTGTTGTGAATTAGTTCTTTATGACAGTCTAATAGAATTTCATCGTGAAACGATTCCGAACATTTATCGCAACGATACATGTTGAGATGTTTACTCTTCGAAATTTTGCCAAGAAATGAAATGGGCTCTCGCGTTCCTCCTTTTATAACGGTCCCCCACCACTATTTCATCTTCTTCACTATACAAGGAAATCAAACTTTTTAAATAAAAATATTAACCTTCTACAAACTAATTGTTCATTCGTGTTCTTTATTCCCATTGGAGTTTTAGTATATACTTCTTTATATTCAAGCTTTAACTAACTTTCCCCCACCCAACTAATTTTAGTTACTTTTAAAACCAAACACCTGCCCTCCAAACATCTATTAGGACAGATGTTATGGGACAGATGTTGAAAGAACAAATGTTAGGGTGGAAATGGCTAGAGCACAGGCACTTGGTTGAACTAAATTTGCACATAAATTAACTAGAGTTAAACTAAAAATTCGCATAAATTAAAAGTTAGTTCAAAACTAAAATTCGACAGTGTTAAGAAACTCTAACATTTGAACAAGAATAAACATTAGTTCAAAACTGAAATTCAACAGTGTTAACCAAATTCTAACAGTCGAACAAATAGGTCAAGGTAATCCAATTTTAACGCGAGAACGAGGAATAGAGCACTAAGTGGCATGTTAGTCCATTACCACAAAGTGATCTATTCCTCGCTCTCTATTCTACATCTCCTTTTTAGTTTACTTATTTATATTAAAATGTTCAAATTTTACTATGTAGAATGTCCATTCTTTCTCTTCAACTCTTCGATTGTTTTTAGCAATTGTAACAAATATTCGTTAGTTTTCACCAAAGTCTTTAGTTTGCTACATCCAATTTCAATGGAAGGTATTATAAGTTGTAATTTTATAAGTTCAATCTTTTCTTTCTTGCGAATTTCTTTCTTTATTATATTATTCCTTATTTTTGCTGCAGATTTAAACTCCATGTTGTTTCTGTTAAAGCCACAATAATAATAAAAGTCTCTTCAAACAACCTGCATTTATACACATTCCCCCACCACTTTATAATCCCCACTCCTTTCCCCCTCTTCTTTATATGTGGAAGGAAGTATTATAATTAGATTCCTAATATTTCTTTTCCTTTTTCACTACATGGGGGGAAGGGTAATTTATTATTACACTAGTTGTGCAAGAAAATAGCCGCCAGTGTCCACACCTTGTTCGTAGCACTCCATCATAGATTGTGCCCACTGCAACATGCGGTCTCTGTCATTTGGTGTGACAAGGAAAGAATGACTATCACCATACAATATAAAAGAGTCAATTCGTACATAACATCCTGAGTCCAACCATTTATTAGCTTCAGCCATAAACTTTTCTATTGTATCAAATGGAAATTGTGGATCAATTGCTATGACTTTACGTTCTTCACTAAGTTCAACAGTATAATCATCATCGTCCTCATCATCTTCACTTTCACTGTCGTTACTTAAAGTGTCTTCAGATTGTTCAAAAACATCAGAAATTTCAGAAAAATTAAAATTTTCATTCAGATGAGGAGGCATTTTGAAGCAAGAAATATTGTAAACAGCAGAGACGAAACGACAAGAGCGGCGTGTAGAAGAAAAATGAAGGGGTGACCAACGCTCGCTCCGCTTTTATAATAGTATGCAAATGAGGGATAGGTGCTGACCATGACCAGTCATCGACCCAAAGGAGTGGGGGAAGTACTTTTCTTACTACTTGGATGGAAGTAGGTTAGTAGGTCACGAGACTTAGAGTGTTAAAAAATAATGGGGGAGAAACACAACGCTATAACGCGTTGTGTTTCTCCCCCAGTATTTTTTTAAGCAATAATTTGGAAAAAGCTATGTGAATTTACTTGCTACGCCCCCACCTTGTAATACCATCCAGTTTGTGTCTGAGGAGATAGTCTTTAGAGTCTAACTCATAAACTGATTTCTCTTTGCGCAAGGATTCAATCACTTTAATATTATATCTTACGCCGTTACAAGTTGCCAAAATGTGTTTGTTGTCAATAACACTTTCAAAAAAATAGACACAACCTCTCTTAAGCCTATTTCCTTTCACACCAATAATTTTGGATTGGTATTCAACAGTGGGGGTTTCTGTCACTTGTGGTTCAGAAATGTGTTTTACGACATGTACACGGCAAAAACTTTCGTTTTTTACACATTTCCTCCCACAAGGTGATCCTTTCTTAATTCCCCTAGTAAGCATTTCAGGGCAAGTAGTGGGACGGCTAAATGCCCTACGACGCTCTTCTTGTAATAATTGAAATTGCTCTGAAGGAGCGGGTTTAGGAGTAGGTTTAGGAGTAAGTTTAGGAGCTGGTTTAGAAGCTGGTTTAGGAGCTGATTTAGGAGATGATTTAGTAGCAGGTTGAGAGGAATCAGTTTTGTGATAGGTATGATCTTCAGGTGTACTAAGTGGTGGGGTAGGAGGCAATGGTGATAGTGGGATAATAGGTGTGCTAAGACGATGAACAATGGTTTCAACGGAAGGGGTATTAGGATGGTGGTGAACTGGCTTCTGCGGTGGCGGCATAGTAGTTGATGGTGGTGCGGAGTCCTTTGAAGGCGAAGGCGGTGAAAAAATACTACGAAGTCTAGAAGTGTTGGTTGGCGGAAGAATAGCTCCAGAAGTTGAAGGTTGAGATGCAAGTCGATTCTTGTAGCAATCAGGAAGGTTTTTGAAGCGAAGAGTTTTCTTAGGTGCAGGAACAGCCGTAGTAGAAATAGAAGTCGAAGTAGAAGTTAAAGTAGAAGTTGTAGTTGGCAGAGATAACATGGTTGTAGCTCCAAGTTCGCAGCGTAACGTCTGTAATCAGAATGAAATGTTAGCCGCAGTCGGTGCGTCTTTTATAACAATATGCAAATGAGAGGGGTAGCAACTGGCCGAAACTGATTATTGACCTGGGAGGTGGGGGAAAAGGGGAAAGAGAAGGTATTTATTTAAAATAATTCGCATAACTTTTGACTAAAATAAGATAACCAAATTCTTCTTTTACCAAAATGTTTGTCTTACATAGACCTTTTCAATGATGTATCGCTTGTCCAAATCCGTCAATCCATTATCAAGTTATAGCCATTTTAATTTTTCAGGTCATAACCGGTCGTTCACCCGTAGTGGGGGAAGGAGTGGGGGTAGGAGTGGGGGAAGGGGGGGGGGGAATCGACTCCATTTTTTCGGGGGGGGGAGGGGGGGGGAGGGGGGGAATCGACTCCATTTTTTCGGGGGGGGGGAGGGGGGGGGAGGGGGGTCATTGACCCTTCCGAAAGTGGGTCAAGGTCATTCAAGATTTATAATGATCCAAGGTGATGGGAACAGTAATACTGTTCCCACCACCCTGTTTGCCTAGCGGTTCCCACTCCCAACCCACTAGTTACGTTCTGCAAGGGAGGTCCCTGGGCCGTCCGCATCAAAGCGTAACGTCCCGTCCGCATCAAAGCGTAACCATTAATTTCAGGGAAACTGGAACAGCAGGGAGGCCCTGGTCCGTCCGCATCAAAGCGTAACGTCCCGTCCGCATCAAAGCGTAACCATTAATTTCAGGGAAACTGGAACAGCTAATGCAGAAACGCAACTCTAACACCCACCCAAACTAATCCCACCCATCATATTCCTAAACAAAATGCAAAAAACCTAGTCCGCAATTTGCGGATGTCCCACCCCTTCTAAGTGAAGTTCAACTGAACTTCTGAATTTACAGTTAATCTACCCCCTAACATCTAGCTGAAAGGCAAAACAACAACATAAATTATTAATATCAACACTTAAAACTAACAACACATCATTATTAAAAACCAAATAATTCAACACAACCAAATACCATCATTATTCTTAAAATTAATACACCTTAATGCTAAACACCTCTTAAAATTAATACACCTTAATGCTAAACCCAACTTATAACTAACATCGCAATGCGCAAATTATTTCTTAAATTAAATACAACTTAAAACTAAACACACACACACACACACATACTACATTGCATTAAAAAACGCAACGTAGTAGAAGAAGTTCAAATATATATAGGCCTACTATATATTTGAAACCTCTTGCTGAGTCGCCAACAACCTTTCGCTATGAAAGTTTGTTGACGACTGACGCTAAGATCAGGCTCGTATTGCTCCTCGGATTCTCGAGTAGTGGGGGAAGTTGTTTCACTCCAGTACAGTGTTCAATCCAGTCCAGTTCGCAGCAGTGTAAAAGGAAGGCAAAGGAGTGGGGAGCGGCGCATGCGCAACAACACAAAACCAAGGTTTGAGGTTAGAATTATCCATGTGCAGTAGCGCTAAAGTGAGTAATACAGGACTAGGCGCATGCGCATAGCATGGACTGATTCCGGTCCGGAGAACTCGTTGTATGCGCAGCAGGTTTGAGGTTAGAATTATCCATGGCAGCTGCCATGTTTGGTCTGGTTTCACCACATAGAGTCAGCAACCGGTGGTGACCGGTCATTGGCCTAGAAGGAGTAGGGAAAGGTGGTGACCGGCCATTGACCCAGAGGAGTAGGGGAAGGAGTGGGGGAAGGGGGGGGGCTCCATTTTTTCGGGGGGGGGAGGGGGGGGGAGGGGGGGGGAGGGGGGGGGGTCATTGACCTTTCCGGTCGGTCATTGACCCCAAGGAGTAGGGATAGACACAGAACCCTACTTCTCTTAGGTGAAAGTCGGTCAACCAGTCATTTGCTTGCCATCTGCCGCCATCTGGCTGAAGTTATTGCCTCTATAAAGGTAGGTAGTTTATCGCGCTACAAACATTCATTGCCTCGCATCCGCTCGGTCATCATCTCTCGTTAGTTTTATGTTATGACTACTTCACTTACTAGGTTTGAGGTTAGAATTATCCATGGAATAGCCTTCATAAATTCTAACCTATAAAATTACTACTCTGGCATTCTGTTTCAATTTCTTTTACACTTCATTTTATATCTCAGTCTTCTTTTAACTTCTGAACTTAACACATCGGTTATAATGACTGCACAATGTTTAAAATTAAAGCTTTTGCGAACACAACACATATTACAAAGTACTTCTAAACCTTCAATTTCAAAGTGTAGAACTAATTTAAATAGAGTTAGGAAGAAGTACAGTTTTAACCCATTATACTCTTCAAAGACTTCGCAGGTTAATGTTGATGATAGTGTTATTTACAACATTTTGCATTCTATGTTACAATTCAACAACTTTGAACTTGTTACACCTATCGACTGTATTCAACAAGTTTTTTTATTTTACCCCTACTATTCCTCATATAAGCGCTGTCACCACAATTCCTACTTCATGCTCCTCTATTCTCTTCAGCTGAGCTAAGATTTGAGGTTAGAATTATCCATGGCGGCCGCCATGTCTGGTTCAGTTTTACCACATAGTGTCGGCAACCGGTTATTGGTCTAAAGGAGTGGGGGAAGGGGTGGTAGGGGGAGGTTGCCGTTTTATAAGCCCTCTCCCTAGGCGGCGTTTCTCATTCGATCGCCAACTTTCATACGATAAACACCTCTCCCATGGCACGAATCAATTATCCCGCTATCACCAACTACTTCAACTTAAAACTATTTCTAGTAATAGTTGGATAGAATTTTTTAAAACTTACTCTGGATGACCTTGACATATTTTCCAGATTCCAATTATAAGTTTGAATTTCAATTTTGAACTAACTCTTAATTTTTGTTCAACTGTTAGAGTTTCGTTAACACCAACGAATTTCAATTTTGAACTAACTTTTAATTTTATGCGCAGATTCACTTCACCCTAACGCCAACACTATCGCCATCTCCACCCCGACCTATATGGCATAAAATATAACTACAGCATCTCATATATACACTCTAACCCCCACCGGAAGCTATGTGACATAGCAGCTGGCGCCAGCTGCTCGAGCAGCTGCTCGGGCAGATGGCACGACTTCCGGTCCAGAAGTAACCAAAACACACTACTGGTGTCCGTGTGCCGAAGTCACATAATCTGAGTGAATTATGGTCCGTCGGGCAACACTGTGAAGGTTTTGTGCAGGAGCGCTTTCGTCGTCTCGACATTTTCAACTGCAACTGTTATCGATTTTCTCCGTGTTTCCTTATATAAGGTTGTGGGGAGGGATGTTTTGGTATTTTCTAGACTGTTCGGGGGGGTGCTAGGCTTCCAGGAATTTCGGAATGCGGGCGCACGGGGCGGCCATTGTCCCCCGCGGTGCGACGGTGGGGAACATTCCAGGCCTTCTCCTGTTGAAACTTAGTTTCCTAAAATATGATTTTTTAAAACTTCGAAGGTTTTGCTTTCTAAAAACTCTGTCTGTTGATTAATTATGTTACCTTTAAGTTTTTCTTTAAAAATATGAAGGTTTTCTAAAATGTCTAGTTTTTTGCTCTTACTGAGAGTTTGCACTATTTCCAAGGTTTCCTCTATTTTTCCGTATCTGTGATCTTCATCTAGAATGTGTATAGCGTAATGCGATTTAGGGTCTTTCTGTTTTAATGCGTAAATGTGTTCTTTGAATCTTTGATTAAAACTTCTACCAGTTTGACCAACGTATGATTTTTCACATGTTAAACATTTCATCTTGTAAACTCCACTTTTCGAATATTTATCACTTTTTTCGATTTCTGTGTGAAGTTTTCTTTTTAAATTATTGTTAGTACGGAATGCAACATTTAACCCTTGTTTTTTGAATACTTTTGCAATTTGATGTATTTCTGGGCCAGTGTACGTAAAAGTTACCCATTTGTTTTCCTTGTTCTCAGTAGGCTGGTTTTGTTTGCGGAATAGTTTTTCAATGTCTTTTCGTTTGAAACCATTTAACTCAGCTAATCGGAATATTGTTTTGACTTCTTCGTTGTACTCTTTTTTATCTAGTGGAATACTTTTGGCGCGATGGATCATACTTCTGAATGCTGCTAGTTTATGTTGGTTAGGATGGTTCGATTTGCTGTTTATTAAAACGTCGCTAGTGGTGGGTTTTCTGTAAATTTTAAACTTTACTTTTGGCCCTTCTTTTACAATTGTCACATCCAGAAAGTTTATGCTGTTATCTTTCTCGTTTTCCATGGTGAACTGCAGGTTTCTATGTTGTTGATTTAATTTGAATAAAATGTTCTCTAGGCATTGGTCAGGTGTTTTACTTTCAATTATGCATAAACAGTCGTCTACATATCTGTGCCAATGTTTTACGTGAAATTCGTTTTTTAACTGAGGAATAAGTTGGTTTTCGATATGCTGGAGAAACACTTCACTGAGAATAGATGACAATGGTGAACCCATGGCAAGGCCTTCGCACTGCTGGTATATTTTATTATTAAATTGGAAGTAGTTTTGATTGAGTAAATTTTGAAGAATATTTTTAACTTGAATGGCTTCTTCTTCCCCTTTGATGTTTTTAATGTTGTCATATACAAGTTGAATGGTTTCTTTTAATGGTATGCTTGTGTACAGATTTAATATGTCAAACGAAGCAAAGTGTGTGTCGGGGTTTAAGTTTAAATCTTTAAGTGTTTTTGTTAATTCAATACTGTTCTTTACGTTATATTCATTTGGAAGTTGGATGTTGCATGTGAGATAATTTGTCATATATTTTGCCATTTTGTATCCAGGTGCATTCCTGTAATTGACTACGGGTCTCATAGGTATGTTGCTTTTTTGTAATTTTGGCAATGTTCTTAGCTTTGGAGCTTTAGGATTCATGTTAATTAAACTGATGTTCTGGTCTGTGAAGATCAAAGTTGCGTATTTTTTCATTTTCTTTATCTGATCTTGGTATTCATGCGTGGGGTCTTTTTTAAGAACTTTGCAACTGTTATTGTTAATGAATTCAAGGGTTTTACTTATGTAGTCGTCTTTTTCCATTATTACTGCTGTGTTTCCCTTATCTGCTTTGGTTAGCATCAGGTTATTATTTCTTAATTTGTTTTTAATTTTCTGTGTTGTTTTAAGCTCATCATTGTTAACAATTTTGTTTCTGTTCTTTTTTATTAACTTAGACAAGTTGTGTGTGGCTTCATTTCTGATTGCCTCTTTATTGGTTTTTGGTACTTGTTGTAACGCTAACTCAGTTTCTACTATTAGGTTGTCGATTGTGTGGCTGTCAAATTTGGTGGTTAGGTTATGTTTGAGGCCTTTGTTTAGAATTTCCAATTCTTTGTCATCAAATTTAGTTTTTGAAAGGTTAACCACTCTGGGGTAAAAATCTGATTTCGATTTGTCATTACTCTTATTTCTCTGTTCGGTGAGCTTTGCCAATTTGTTTTTAAGTGTTTGATATTTTGTTTTTGTGATTTCTTTTATTTTTCCTTCGTGTTCATCAGATATTGCTTGGAATATGATTGGATTTAAGCCATTTGCAAATTCTAAGTGGACTCTGTATAGTTCACATTTAATAATTTCCTTCTTTTTATATAAGAATTTTATTTCATTTTTAACCCACGTTTTTTCAGCTTCCACTTTTGTTTTTTGTGCTGAAAAACTTTGATTTCTAATTATTATTTGGCATAGTTTGGAGTAACATTGCATCTTTTACATTGTTTGTTGAACCATAAATTAGCAATGGTTAGTTGGAGTTTTCTTTTTAAGTTAAAAAATCTTTTTATGAGTTTCTTTGCAGAAAAATGTGTTATTTTCATGAAGTCATGTGGGTAAGTGGATGTGTCATGGGGTTCGGGTTCTGAGAAGCCGATGTATTCAGAAGACGTTTCATAATCCGTTGTGTCAGAAGAAGGGGACTTGTCTCTATTGTTTTCAGATGTGTCATTGGGATTGGGAGGTTTTGATGTTGAATTATAAAGTTGATCGTTTAGTGGGTTGTTGGAGAGCGGTGGAGATAGTGTGGCGGGGTTATTGGCATGTTGATTTGATTGGGGGATATGTAGTGTACTGAAGAAGTTCCCAGTAGCTGAAGTTGTTTCGTGATTGGGGGTGTCGTTTGAAGATTTTTGAGTTGAACTGCTTTGGGGCGAAGAATCCTTAGTTGTGTTCAGGATTAGGGATGTTATCAACGATTGTCTTGACTCTTGAAGGCTGTTGTGTCGGTGGGAAGTTGTGGGAGATGTACCGCAGGAAGTTCGGGCGTCAGCGAAGTCCGAAGTGGTGTTGTTCATTGGCGATGTGGGTTTAACTTGGGTTGAAGGATCCATGGTGATGTGCGGAGGTTGCAGGGCTGGTGACGATTGTTTTGAAGCATGATGGTTATTTTGTCGGCGGGCTGTTGTAGGTGTCGGTGTACTGCTGGAAGCTCGGGCGTCTGCGGAGTCCGAAGATGTTTCACTCGTTGACATGGTGGATTTTACTTGACTAGTAGTAGACGATGACAAACTCAACGAGGATGGTGGTGTCCGTGTGCCGAAGTCACATAATCTGAGTGAATTATGGTCCGTCGGGCAACACTGTGAAGGTTTTGTGCAGGAGCGCTTTCGTCGTCTCGACATTTTCAACTGCAACTGTTATCGATTTTCTCCGTGTTTCCTTATATAAGGTTGTGGGGAGGGATGTTTTGGTATTTTCTAGACTGTTCGGGGGGGTGCTAGGCTTCCAGGAATTTCGGAATGCGGGCGCACGGGGCACACTTAAAGATTTAAACTTAAACCCCGACACACACTTTGCTTCGTTTGACATATTAAATCTGTACACAAGCATACCATTAAAAGAAACCATTCAACTTGTATATGACAACATTAAAAACATCAAAGGGGAAGAAGAAGCCATTCAAGTTAAAAATATTCTTCAAAATTTACTCAATCAAAACTACTTCCAATTTAATAATAAAATATACCAGCAGTGCGAAGGCCTTGCCATGGGTTCACCATTGTCATCTATTCTCAGTGAAGTGTTTCTCCATCATATCGAAAACCAACTTATTCCTCAGTTAAAAAACGAATTTCACGTAAAACATTGGCACAGATATGTAGACGACTGTTTATGCATAATTGAAAGTAAAACACCTGACCAATGCCTAGAGAACATTTTATTCAAATTAAATCAACAACATAGAAACTGAAGTGTATCGACTTAGACTGGTCGATACTTAAACTTACTCACAGTTCCTTACTAGTAGGAGTTAGGTAAAAGTTAAAATAAAACACCGTTTTAAGTAACGAACATGGTGGAGGGTAGTGACAGGGCCGTGGTCGGAAGAGAACTGATGGTGGGAAATGCAGTCGGTTTCGGTTACGACCGACCCGTGAGGAGAGGTGGCGTGATCGGGATCCACCAATAGGATTTATTTATACCAATCATACGATAGACAGGATTCACAGACATACGACCGACCCGCGCATAGAGTAATACAACGTATCTTTAACAACACAAGGAGTTACAAAACGTCAGTTATATATATATGTATATCACACCTCCCTACTTAAAATTGGAATTCTGATAAAAATTGTAAATTGTATAAATTATTTTAAACTAAAAAAAATCACAGAAATTAGATTAAATTGAAATTACACAATAGCAATATCAAAATACAAATAACACGTGTACTTAAGTTTTAACAATACCATAGAATTACATAACACACAAAAACAACATCCTAAATAACAATTTAATTGTGTTACAAATCCAACCTTTCAGTGGGTTTTCTATTTCTTTCTGGATAACGCCGCACAATGGGCTCAGCTGTTCTTGGTCTAGGTGGAGAGGGAGAAGGAACAGCTGGGCTAGGTATTTTGGGCGAAGAGTGACGTGGCGGAGGGGTATGACGTGTGCGGAGAGGGGACGTGCCGCCAGTGTCCGGCCTCGTGACGTCAGCTTCCGCCAGCTGTGGCTGTACTGCCGGGCTCCAGGGCGCACCACGTGACTCACCTGTAGGCGTGGTCGCCGCGGCTGCATGGCCGTCTGCGCCGAATGCTTGGGAAGGAGGGGTGTCAATAGGGATCAGCTGATCTACATGGCGTTTCCATACAATGCCGGAATCTAAAGTAACGGTATACATTGTTGGACTCAATTGTTGCAAAATAGTACCTTCTATCCATTTACCTTTAGATCTGTAATCCCTTACTAGAACTAACTGATTAGCAACAAAACATTTAAGTTTACTACCTCCAGCATACTTCTTTTGTTTGTTTTGCCGTTCTTCAACACATGAAGTTACATCAGGTCTTAATAGGTCTAATCGAGTTCTTAAGTTGCGATTAAACATTAGCTTTGCTGGTGTCTCGTTTGTTGTTAAATGCACAGAGTTTCGATAATCAAATAATATCCTGCTTAAAGCTAGTGAGACATCAACATTTTCACGGAAAGCACATTTTAATTTATTCTTAGCATATCTTACAGAGTTTTCCGCCTGACCGTTAGACTGGGGGTGATAGGGCGCTGAAGTAGTATGTTTAATACCGTTAGACTTAAGAAAATCGCCAAATTCAACTGAACTGAATGGAGGTCCGTTATCACTATGTACTGTGATAGGTAACCCAAATCTAGCAAAAAGACTTCTTAGGTTATTAATAGTTACCTTGGCTGAGGTTGAGTTTGTTTCAAACACTTCCAGCCACTTTGTATACGCATCAACTACTATGAGATAAGTTTTCCCCTTGAAAGGTCCCAAAAAATCTAAATGCAATCTTTCCCACGGTCTGCTGGGATAGTGCCAGTTATGTAGTTCTACCTTAGCTGGATTCGCTCTTTCTAAGAGACAGGGAGAACAGCTGTTAGCAAGTGCCTCTATGTCATGATCAATATTAGGCCACCACATGTATGACCTTGCCACGCTTTTCATTTTAACTATCCCCATATGACTCGAATGCAATTCTTTCAAAACATGAGCTCGTAACTTAGCTGGAATAACTACTTTATATCCCCACATTAGCACTCCTTGCTCAACAGCCAGTTCTACCTTCCTCTGAAAATACGGTAACAATTGTTGACAATCATTTGGAAGAGTGTTAGGCCAACCATACATCACATAGCCTAAAACCTTATTCAAAATTGGATCTTTCTGAGTTTCTAACCTTACATCCTCACAAGTTACAGGAAATGAACTCTCCTCAATACACTGTAAATAGGTACCAACCCACAACAATTTATCTTCACTAGGATGCTTAACATCCAATGGTAATCTAGACAATGCATCTGCACTGTTCACATTAGACTTCACATACTGAATATCATAATTGTATCCAGACAAGAATAAAGCGTATCTTTGCAAACGACTAGCAGCAAATACAGGCAATCCCTTTTTAGGGCCGAAAATGCTAACTAAAGGTTTGTGATCACATTTCAAGGTAAAGTGTTTACCAAACAAATACTGATGGTATTTGCGTACACCATACACGACCGCCAATGCTTCCTTATCTATTTGACTATAATTTTTCTCAGCTGGAGACAGGGTACGAGAGCTATAGGAAACCGGTCTTTCTCTGCCTTCCTTGTCAATTATACTAAGCACACAGCCTATACCCACACTACTCGCATCTACTGTCAACAAGGTTGGAGCTTGAGTATCATAATGCGCTAACACAGGCGCTGAGCTGAGCAACTGCTTGACTTGATTAAATGCCGTTACGCAATTATTGTCAAAATTAAAAGCTACATCTTTCTTTAAGAGGTTGTACAATGGATACAAAACGCTCGACAAATTGGGTACAAATCTACCATAATATATGACTAAGCCTATAAAAGACTTTACTTCCGTGACATTACGTGGAATTGGCGCATCCATGATGGCCTTGACCTTAGATGGTGCGGTGTGTAGACCGTTTTTGTCGATGATAAACCCCAAATACTCCAAACTTGATTGAAAGAATTTACATTTTTCTGATTTAACTGTTAGTCCAACTTCTTTAAGTCGTTTCAAAACTTCTCTTAAAGTTTCCAAATGAGAACAATTGTCACAATTGGAGACAAGGATATCATCGAGAAAAACAGCCACACTAGGCAAACCTTGTAATACTTGTTCTATTTTTCTCTGAAAAATACCTGGTGCTGACGCAATACCATATGGCATACGCTTATAGGAGAATAATCCCTTATGAGTGCTTATTGTACAAAGCCGTTGCGCCTCTTCATCAAGCTTTAATTGCATGTAAGCCTGACTGAGATCGATTTTACTGTAAAAATCGCCCTTCTGTATATCATTAAACAAATCTTCGATTCTTGGAAGTGGATAGCGATCAATTTCTAGATACTGGTTCAGCGTAACTTTAAAATCCCCGCAAATTCTTAGGCTACCATCTTTTTTCAGTATAGGTACAATAGGCGTAGCCCACTCTGAACTTTTAACAGGACACAAAATATCCTCATCAACTAATCTAGATAACTCCTTTTCTACCTTTGCCTTCAACGTAAAAGGAAGAGGTCTCGGTTTACAATATTTGGGTACACTATGTTCTTTCATGTGAATCTTAACAGGATCACTTTTATACTGCCCTAGTTTGTCTGTAAAGACTTCTGGGAACTCACAGATTAATTGTTTTACTTGTTTCTCAAAGTGGTTACCTTGATTTAAATCGTTATTACATTTAGTGACATACAAAGTATTTGACTTAAAAGAGATTTCAACATTTAGAGCTGATAACCAGTCTCGACCCATTAATGGATGTGAACCATTTTTAATGACATACAACTCTAGGTCATTTACATTAGTTCCCTGGTACGATACATTTACCTTAATTTTTCCTACCGGTTCAATAGGTACATCAGTGTACGAACGAAGTGATAAATCACTTGGAATCAACTCATGGGTTTTGAAATTATCATGGAAAAATTTTTCACTTATGACACTTACTGAAGCGCCAGTATCAACTTCAAAATCAAGCATTTGATCTTCAACATTAACAGAAATTTTAACAGGTTCAACTCTCAACTTATTTAAATTTTTTACTGGCTCAGGACTGAGTTTAAAGAGATTTGACACATCATATACTTCATCATTAGCTTGATCAGTTTCATCAGTACCCACATAATTATGCCGTTTAGAATAAGCCTTATGAGGTTTAGCAACATTCTGAGTGTTCTTAGATCTAGCATACAAACGTGAACGACATACCTTAGCTAGATGATTGCGCTTACCGCAATGATGACACACACAACCGTGAAAACGACACGATTTGCTCATATGGCCACTCTGACCACAACAATAACACTTCACATTAGCACTTCCACTCGTATTGGGTTGAGCCTGTGAGGTGGAGCCGCCTGCTGCTGTGCTGCCGCCGTAATGCCGCTGTGCCGCCGCTGTGTCACCGCCATGCCGCCGCTGAGTCGCTGCTGTGTCCCCGCCGGGCCGCCGCTGCGCTGCCTGGCCGCCGCCGTGACGCCGCTGGGCCGCCAACCGTTGTACTCTGCCGCCGTGCTGGTGGTGAGACGCCCCCATCAGACTCGCTGCATTTTTCTCTGCTGCCTCGAGAGATGTAATGAGCTTAACCGCCTTATCAAAGGTTAAGTCAGATTCCGCCAATAACTTCTGTTTGAAGGTCTCGTTTCGGATACCACTCACTAATCTGTCCCTCAGATAATCATTTAGGTTTGAGCCAAATTCACAGTGAGTCGACAGCTTCTTTAAGTTAGCGACATAATCCGCAATAGATTCGTGCTCTAATTGATTTCTCAAACTGAACTTATAACGTTCTGCTATTAGGTTAGGTTTCGGGTACAGATGATTTTTAATTAATTTTACAAGGTCATCATAGGTCTTTGATGTTGGTTTGTCCGGTGTGCACAGATCACGCAATAATGAAAATGTTTTAACTCCTACCACTGTGAGAAAAGTACTAACCTTTTTGGTCTTATCGTCAATGCCGTTACAAGATAAAAACAGTTCAAAACGTTCAATATAGGAGTCCCACGATTCGACATTAGAATCGAACTCACCAATGTTTCCGATAATCGACATCTTCTTTCTTGATTCTTCTTTCGCAAATGGCAATTCCTCCCACATAAAATTTATAAATCACTAGACGTAATTTATACAATCCACACGGCCTAGGCGCTGACAAGCCTTCAACAATACAATGAAAAGTCACAAAATTAACGTTGGCGCTATCCAGCCACATTCACCGGCGCTATCAAGCCGAAGTCCCGAAACTTGTGAAATAACGAACAAAATTACATCGCACAGGTCCAACTCGTCGCCACTGAAGTGTATCGACTTAGACTGGTCGATACTTAAACTTACTCACAGTTCCTTACTAGTAGGAGTTAGGTAAAAGTTAAAATAAAACACCGTTTTAAGTAACGAACATGGTGGAGGGTAGTGACAGGGCCGTGGTCGGAAGAGAACTGATGGTGGGAAATGCAGTCGGTTTCGGTTACGACCGACCCGTGAGGAGAGGTGGCGTGATCGGGATCCACCAATAGGATTTATTTATACCAATCATACGATAGACAGGATTCACAGACATACGACCGACCCGCGCATAGAGTAATACAACGTATCTTTAACAACACAAGGAGTTACAAAACGTCAGTTATATATATATGTATATCACAGAAACCTGCAGTTCACCATGGAAAACGAGAAAGATAACAGCATAAACTTTCTGGATGTGACAATTGTAAAAGAAGGGCCAAAAGTAAAGTTTAAAATTTACAGAAAACCCACCACTAGCGACGTTTTAATAAACAGCAAATCGAACCATCCTAACCAACATAAACTAGCAGCATTCAGAAGTATGATCCATCGCGCCAAAAGTATTCCACTAGATAAAAAAGAGTACAACGAAGAAGTCAAAACAATATTCCGATTAGCTGAGTTAAATGGTTTCAAACGAAAAGACATTGAAAAACTATTCCGCAAACAAAACCAGCCTACTGAGAACAAGGAAAACAAATGGGTAACTTTTACGTACACTGGCCCAGAAATACATCAAATTGCAAAAGTATTCAAAAAACAAGGGTTAAATGTTGCATTCCGTACTAACAATAATTTAAAAAGAAAACTTCACACAGAAATCGAAAAAAGTGATAAATATTCGAAAAGTGGAGTTTACAAGATGAAATGTTTAACATGTGAAAAATCATACGTTGGTCAAACTGGTAGAAGTTTTAATCAAAGATTCAAAGAACACATTTACGCATTAAAACAGAAAGACCCTAAATCGCATTACGCTATACACATTCTAGATGAAGATCACAGATACGGAAAAATAGAGGAAACCTTGGAAATAGTGCAAACTCTCAGTAAGAGCAAAAAACTAGACATTTTAGAAAACCTTCATATTTTTAAAGAAAAACTTAAAGGTAACATAATTAATCAACAGACAGAGTTTTTAGAAAGCAAAACCTTCGAAGTTTTAAAAAATCATATTTTAGGAAACTAAGTTTCAACAGGAGAAGGCCTGGAATGTTCCCCACCGTCGCAACGCGGGGGACAATGGCCGCCCCGTGCGCCCGCATTCCGAAATTCCTGGAAGCCTAGCACCCCCCGAACAGTCTAGAAAATACCAAAACATCCCTCCCCACAACCTTATATAAGGAAACACGGAGAAAATCGATAACAGTTGCAGTTGAAAATGTCGAGACGACGAAAGCGTTCCTGCACAAAACCTTCACAGTGTTGCCCGACGGACCATAATTCACTCAGATTATGTGACTTCGGCACACGGACACCACCATCCTCGTTGAGTTTGTCATCGTCTACTACTAGTCAAGTAAAATCCACCATGTCAACGAGTGAAACATCTTCGGACTCCGCAGACGCCCGAGCTTCCAGCAGTACACCGACACCTACAACAGCCCGCCGACAAAATAACCATCATGCTTCAAAACAATCGTCACCAGCCCTGCAACCTCCGCACATCACCATGGATCCTTCAACCCAAGTTAAACCCACATCGCCAATGAACAACACCACTTCGGACTTCGCTGACGCCCGAGCTTCCTGCGGTACATCTCCCACAACTTCCCACCGACACAACAGCCTTCAAGAGTCAAGACAATCGTTGATAACATCCCTAATCCTGAACACAACTAAGGATTCTTCGCCCCAAAGCAGTTCAACTCAAAAATCTTCAAACGACACCCCCAATCACGAAACAACTTCAGCTACTGGGAACTTCTTCAGTACACTACATATCCCCCAATCAAATCAACATGCCAATAACCCCGCCACACTATCTCCACCGCTCTCCAACAACCCACTAAACGATCAACTTTATAATTCAACATCAAAACCTCCCAATCCCAATGACACATCTGAAAACAATAGAGACAAGTCCCCTTCTTCTGACACAACGGATTATGAAACGTCTTCTGAATACATCGGCTTCTCAGAACCCGAACCCCATGACACATCCACTTACCCACATGACTTCATGAAAATAACACATTTTTCTGCAAAGAAACTCATAAAAAGATTTTTTAACTTAAAAAGAAAACTCCAACTAACCATTGCTAATTTATGGTTCAACAAACAATGTAAAAGATGCAATGTTACTCCAAACTATGCCAAAATAATAATTAGAAATCAAAGTTTTTCAGCACAAAAAACAAAAGTGGAAGCTGAAAAAACGTGGGTTAAAAATGAAATAAAATTCTTATATAAAAAGAAGGAAATTATTAAATGTGAACTATACAGAGTCCACTTAGAATTTGCAAATGGCTTAAATCCAATCATATTCCAAGCAATATCTGATGAACACGAAGGAAAAATAAAAGAAATCACAAAAACAAAATATCAAACACTTAAAAACAAATTGGCAAAGCTCACCGAACAGAGAAATAAGAGTAATGACAAATCGAAATCAGATTTTTACCCCAGAGTGGTTAACCTTTCAAAAACTAAATTTGATGACAAAGAATTGGAAATTCTAAACAAAGGCCTCAAACATAACCTAACCACCAAATTTGACAGCCACACAATCGACAACCTAATAGTAGAAACTGAGTTAGCGTTACAACAAGTACCAAAAACCAATAAAGAGGCAATCAGAAATGAAGCCACACACAACTTGTCTAAGTTAATAAAAAAGAACAGAAACAAAATTGTTAACAATGATGAGCTTAAAACAACACAGAAAATTAAAAACAAATTAAGAAATAATAACCTGATGCTAACCAAAGCAGATAAGGGAAACACAGCAGTAATAATGGAAAAAGACGACTACATAAGTAAAACCCTTGAATTCATTAACAATAACAGTTGCAAAGTTCTTAAAAAAGACCCCACGCATGAATACCAAGATCAGATAAAGAAAATGAAAAAATACGCAACTTTGATCTTCACAGACCAGAACATCAGTTTAATTAACATGAATCCTAAAGCTCCAAAGCTAAGAACATTGCCAAAATTACAAAAAAGCAACATACCTATGAGACCCGTAGTCAATTACAGGAATGCACCTGGATACAAAATGGCAAAATATATGACAAATTATCTCACATGCAACATCCAACTTCCAAATGAATATAACGTAAAGAACAGTATTGAATTAACAAAAACACTTAAAGATTTAAACTTAAACCCCGACACACACTTTGCTTCGTTTGACATATCAAATCTGTACACAAGCATACCATTAAAAGAAACCATTCAACTTGTATATGACAACATTAAAAACATCAAAGGGGAAGAAGAAGCCATTCAAGTTAAAAATATTCTTCAAAATTTACTCAATCAAAACTACTTCCAATTTAATAATAAAATATACCAGCAGTGCGAAGGCCTTGCCATGGGTTCACCATTGTCATCTATTCTCAGTGAAGTGTTTCTCCATCATATCGAAAACCAACTTATTCCTCAGTTAAAAAACGAATTTCACGTAAAACATTGGCACAGATATGTAGACGACTGTTTATGCATAATTGAAAGTAAAACACCTGACCAATGCCTAGAGAACATTTTATTCAAATTAAATCAACAACATAGAAACCTGCAGTTCACCATGGAAAACGAGAAAGATAACAGCATAAACTTTCTGGATGTGACAATTGTAAAAGAAGGGCCAAAAGTAAAGTTTAAAATTTACAGAAAACCCACCACTAGCGACGTTTTAATAAACAGCAAATCGAACCATCCTAACCAACATAAACTAGCAGCATTCAGAAGTATGATCCATCGCGCCAAAAGTATTCCACTAGATAAAAAAGAGTACAACGAAGAAGTCAAAACAATATTCCGATTAGCTGAGTTAAATGGTTTCAAACGAAAAGACATTGAAAAACTATTCCGCAAACAAAACCAGCCTACTGAGAACAAGGAAAACAAATGGGTAACTTTTACGTACACTGGCCCAGAAATACATCAAATTGCAAAAGTATTCAAAAAACAAGGGTTAAATGTTGCATTCCGTACTAACAATAATTTAAAAAGAAAACTTCACACAGAAATCGAAAAAAGTGATAAATATTCGAAAAGTGGAGTTTACAAGATGAAATGTTTAACATGTGAAAAATCATACGTTGGTCAAACTGGTAGAAGTTTTAATCAAAGATTCAAAGAACACATTTACGCATTAAAACAGAAAGACCCTAAATCGCATTACGCTATACACATTCTAGATGAAGATCACAGATACGGAAAAATAGAGGAAACCTTGGAAATAGTGCAAACTCTCAGTAAGAGCAAAAAACTAGACATTTTAGAAAACCTTCATATTTTTAAAGAAAAACTTAAAGGTAACATAATTAATCAACAGACAGAGTTTTTAGAAAGCAAAACCTTCGAAGTTTTAAAAAATCATATTTTAGGAAACTAAGTTTCAACAGGAGAAGGCCTGGAATGTTCCCCACCGTCGCACCGCGGGGGACAATGGCCGCCCCGTGCGCCCGCATTCCGAAATTCCTGGAAGCCTAGCACCCCCCCCGAACAGTCTAGAAAATACCAAAACATCCCTCCCCACAACCTTATATAAGGAAACACGGAGAAAATCGATAACAATTGCAGTTGAAAATGTCGAGACGACGAAAGCGCTCCTGCACAAAACCTTCACAGTGTTGCCCGACGGACCATAATTCACTCAGATATTGTTTCTGAACGCACTGATGAAATACGCTTTACATCATTAGTGTTCCAACTCCTAATTACATGTTTGCCAATTATCTTATTAGTAAATTATTAAACGCTCTCTACAGTGAAGTATTATTAGTATAGCTTCGTCTTTTAGGAATGTCTTCTGAAATAGAAATATTTTAAATTAGATACATAATAGTTGCGATTTTAAAATTTACTTTTAAATAAATATGTGTGGTTCATGGATACGCAGTTTTATGCCTAAAGTTTACACTACAATGTAAGAAAATTACAAAATGTAGTTACACTTACACAATATTGTTTAGTAGCCTAAAATACTGTAAATAATGAACAGTTCAGCTTTACATTTCGTTATTAAAACTAATGAACGTTAATTTACTCGAAATTAAGATAATTCCAACTAAGCAATCTAAACATGATTTAAGGGGTTTTAGTTAAGAGGTGAAAGTTAAGGTCATGATTAAAAAATCAATATTACAAACAACAAAAGACATTGCTGATGTTTTACGAGTATTAGGTTTGATTAAAACAGGTCAGGCCTTAGCGTGATGACAAAAACTAATATAAACCTAGTCCATTGTAGCCAACTGTCGTTCCCAAATTGCTCCATCCTTTGAATGTAAATTAGTATTACTATACAACATGTTTAACATCGCCACTTAACGGTCACAAGTATTATTATGATTAAACTCATTGATCTTCAATCATTCATATATTTATTTTCAAACTATATGAAAAATCTCTTTTAAAACGAATTGAGTAAAAAACTTTTAAAAATATTCACCCAAACCGTTATTAAAATAGACAAGAGCTCTAAAGGATAATATTTTCTGTTATGAAATATAAATCTTATAATATGATCATAGTAAAGTTTGTTTGTATGTTTACACAATGATCTCAAAAACAACTTCAATGATGATCTCCAATATATTCAAATAACTTAGTTCTGGTATAAAAGTTATACTATAAAACAGGTCTCTATTCTAGGTAAAATATAATATCGTTAAAATTCGTACTTAAAATTATAAGAATATTGTCATTGGTCTTATGGAGTTATGATGAATAGACAATTGTCAATGCATCAATGACGTTCTCAATTATTAACATGTTATTTGCATATAGGCCTAATAGCCAGTTGCTGCTACATATAGTATTATCAGAATAATATATCACTTTTGAAAGGTAGTTCATACTGGTGCTTGTCGTTGTTTGGATATAAATAAAAAGAAAAGAACAAATTAGCACAAATAGCTTTTAATACAACTTAAAATTAGAGAAAACAAAACATAATAACAATAATCTGCTTGTATCATTTACACAAGAAAACCCCACCTGTTACATTTGTACATGTGGTTCCACAAATTCATAGCAGTAGGCCTATGCAGCTCTCTCATACCAGACACATGAAATGAAAGGCAAGTGAGCAAAGCGAAATAAAAAGGCCTTAGGAAGAGACAAGCATTGATCTCTACATTTAAGCGTATGTGACTGTAATTATAAATTCAAACTAATGAACTTAAAAAGCGAATGACTTCGGAACAATCTTTTACAGATCAAGTAAATTGGCCACAGGTACTTAGTAGATCTGAACATTTAATTTTTTCTATAGGGATATTGTTTTAGAACGTTAGTTATCTTAATTATGTATCATCTTAAATCCTTATTATTAAATCCTGTATTATTAAAATTATCTTAAATAATAAATAACACTTTTATATACGAAGCTAAAAAGATCTATTGTTAAAACTTTTATTTTTATAGATTACTGAGCTCTAAAAAAAACTAATCACAATCACTCTTAAATGAATATATATTTCTTGACTTTAGGAACATGGGAAAGTTTTATTAAGCACTACATAAGGAGAATTCGTTTGGTATTGTATTATTTCTCTTTATTATGTAATTCAAATTATCGTTCTTTCTTTTTCCTTACAAAAGAGCTGACTGATAATGGACCAGCATATTACTACGTCGTCGTTCAAAACTTTGTTCCATCTTTGTTCAAGACATAATTTTATTTCCAAGATGCAAAAATGAATATGACAAGAAAACCATTCTGTTAACGACATAAAACAATTAATATTCTTTTGGAAGATATTTCAATAAATTGTCCTCAATTTCAACTCTCCACTTTCAAAAATAAACACATTTGTTCCAAACAGAAAATATCATCAGATGTGGTTTTCCATTATAAGTATAGTTTATTAACTAAGGCATAACTAATTTTCATATCGTATTTGTGTCAATAATAATTCGAACAGGTATTATAAATATACATCCACAAACCTGACGTTATTATTAGATATTTTATTCGTATTACATCTTTAGTCCTAACCAGTAAAGTATTGAGCAAATTATATTTTCGTTGTAAAATTCACTTTGACAACATTGAAGTTTGCTTCACTGAGTCGCCGCTTCTCACAAGAGGGGAACCACTTTGCCTCAAGGGTAATTACAAAAACGTTGATACAAAGTTAGTGTCGCTTTGGGAACAGAAAAACCAAATTACTCAGCGCCTGAAACTTCTATTGTAACCCAATTACCTCGAAAAACAAACCATATAATTATTTTAAACTTCCGTCATTATTTCACCTTCTTTTTAATTTTTTGGCTGTTTTCCAAATTGTTTGAATTTATGACACAGTTCAAACTATTACACTAATTAAATGTTGGTTTTGAAAAAGAATAGTGTTAATAAATGGAATTTATGTCTATAATTTCGGAATCTTTTTTTATTACCATGTATAATTTGTAACTTCAAGTGCAATAAAACGCATAACTTTTAGGAGAGTGAACTGCAAAGTGTGAGTATATATAAGACTCGCCTACGGCTCGATCGGGGCTCCGCCCCCATGCCCCCTTAGGAGTTGCCCCCTAGTTTGAATTGATAAAAAGTCAAGTTTGAAATAGTTTAGTTCCACACAAGATCTGAACAGCTAAGACAGTAACAAAACCATCTAATACTCTAAATTCACAATCAATAGTAAAAAGCTTTAATAATCTCCTATTAGTAGGTTTTAATACCGCTCCTTAGTAAATAGTTTTAAAAATTGAGCTGTGAAATAAATATTATTTATTAAATATTCTAGGTGTTGGAGCTTAATGGAGGGTCCAACCCAATAATTGGTTGCCCCAATTCCATATTCCGTAAATTACTGTCAAAACCTCATACAATGAACAGGCTAGTTGAGGGCTCAACTCCAACGACAGTAACATAAGCCGCCAATACACACTACTCACAATAAATAATAATAAGCTTTGAAATTTTCCCACGGCTCATGGTTTAATCCCACTCCCTAGTTCCCCTTAATTCGTTAAAAAATATAATGGAGTTGTGAGATATTAATGAACTATGTAAATAATGCTCAAAAGTTGTTGTGTAAGAATTTGGAGATACGATTATAATTGCACATGATTGAGGTGATAGCTGTATTCTGAAAAGATAAAAGTGGAATAAAATTATAAATTTATATAGAGGATCGTTGTATGTAATAGAAGAAAAAAGGGACAAAATCAAGATATTTGAAATAAAAAATATATGGTATAGGCTAAGATTCTTTAGTTCCGCCACGGGGTGGCCAAGAAACGCAGGAATCATATATGTACCATATTGAGAAACGATAACAATTTTATCATTCAAAATCAGCAATTATTAATTTAACAATTAATTTTAAATGTTATATATATATTAGTTCAGAAAATTAATAAAAATAGAGCCCTAGTAGTATGTAATAGATCACAGGGTATTAGGTACTATAATCATGAAGTCTTAAAGTCTTTATATAGTCTTAAAATGAAGAAAGTTGCAACTTAAGAACCATAAAATCGGCGTACATTGTGCATTTTCAACTAATGGTAGTAAAAAAAACCAATTGTGAAATAATAGCAAAAAAAAGATTATTGGTTAGATTAAAATATACTGAAAAAGTTACAATAATTGATAGGCAGAGAATAGTTTTCAATTACAACAATAAGAGGGTTAATCTAGGCTTAAGGTGAGAGCACTGCATTGAGGAAGTTTGACGGACAAAGTGGCAGCGAGAAAAATTACTATTGAGTTTAATTCAATTGGTTATTATAATATTTCTCAGCGGGTCATCTGATATGTAGATGGTCTTAAAAAAACGTCGGAAGTAGGTAAACGTTAGCGAAGGTAAGAATGGAAAGTTCAATCGTTCTAAAACTTAATATGTTCAATCGTTTCCTAAACTAAAATCTAAGCCTGATTGGACAGCAGCAAATAGGTCAAAGACTGGATGTCAAACGTGTTGGGACACGTTCAACTCTTCAAAGTAAAACTGCACCAGAACTATCAACTGAAGCGCTATATTCAATCAAGGGATTCATATAGAGAGACAGCATATAAATAATAGTAAATTAAGTTATAATTACTGTATAAGGTAATTTTTTGTGCGAAACCCTACAAGAAATTTTCCAGTATGAGAAAACTAAAGTCTAGAAAATGTAATAAGACCTAAAATATTTTTAGCAATTAATATAGAAATCAAAGCGGACATCACCTGAAAGTATAGATACACTTTCGGTTCAGTAAACTTCATTTTCAATAACAACAAAGCAATCAGAGGGAAAACCATACGCAAACAACTATGCGCCCAATTGAGAATAAACAAATATATGCAAGAGGTGTAGTTAAAAGATATCATTTAAATACAAGCGAGAACTAAGCGACTATAATAGCGCACCAAGCGACATCTTTAAGAACCAACGTACTTCCCTACCGACACCTCGTCTTTTTAGAAATTTTTATAATTTGAAAGTTGAAAATTTGTAGTTTATGGGCATTTATACTGTTTTAATCAAAGCGAGTAATACCCTGGTGAAATAAACCGCTCTCTATGCATCGAAACTCCATGGTCTACACAAGACGTTTAAGTTTAACAGGATACAATATTCGTATCAAACACGGGTGTAGTTAAAAGAGATCATCTAAACACGAGTGAGAACTAAACCTGCAAAGTGATCTACGATACCACGCGGTGATGTACGCTGATACGGCTGAACTACGTTACCGACAAATCTATATATTTTAGATTTTTTTATAGTTTAAAAGTAAAAAAGTTGTAGTTTTATGATTTTCCCTAAATTGAAACATCTCAAAGAATGTCCATGCCAAATTTCAAATCTCCAGCTTAAACGGTGGCTTCAGGACTTTAATATCATAAGTGAGTGAGTCAGGTACACATGCGGCTGTATATATTATAGACTCGCCTACGGCTCGATGGGGGCTCCGCCCCCATGCCCCCTACAGGGTTGCCCCACATTTGTTAATTGCTCCAAGTCTCAAGTACCGAACATTCTAGACCCCCCCCCTAGGGGTTGCCCTAAATTCGTAAATAAATAAAAAGTCGAGTTTAAAATACGTTAGTTCCACGGAAGAACTGGACAGTCAAGACAGTAACAAAACCGTCAAACACACAAAATTCACAATCAATAGTAAACAAAGCTTTTGAAAAACTCATATAAATCGGTTTTAATACCCTTCGTAATTAGAATTCGTTTAAAAGTTTTGAGCTGTGAATTTATAATTAATTATGTAAATATTTTAGGTGTTATGCTGGTAAAAATATATACTTTAGATAAGACGATTGTTGTTGTGTTAGATGAAAAGAAATTTCAATTAATAGAGTTATATTTGTTGTTGTTGCTATCATTATATTTAATAGTAGTAGTTATGGTAACAAATATTTCTCTGTTCGGTAGCTAAATATAAAGTTTTAAATTTCTATAAATTTTATGTTTCCTATCATATAATATAATACGAGCTATGTCTGAAGGGATGTGTGTTCCACGATCTCGAAATGTAGCTGTTAGATTTTGCTTAAACTTTGCGCTTAAGAGTGTTTTGGCCCAAAATTAAGTTTAGAAACAGCCTCAGTCCCAGGAAGATCGTTGGTCCAAATTTAAGTTTAAAAATCGTTATTTTTAACATTGGTCTTATAGGTTGCTATTTTGGTAACGAAATAACAACTAAAAGTAAACAAAAATAAAGGAACATAAATTTTAAGCAGTTTTTTAACAGCTGTTAGCTGTGAAGAGTCTGGTGTAGATTTAATAGTTTGATTACCATGACACTATAACAAAAGTCAATTAAAACCAACGAGCAAGGCTCGGTTAACCTGGTACTGAATAGAGATACAATTATGGGAAAATTGACATAATCCCATGCCTCACCCAACTCAAATAAGAACTTGTAAATTTCAGGAGATAGAAGAAAAACGTTGAAATCACTGAAATAGCGTATTACATTCAAATCAATGAGCAAAAACAAGAATTAAAAAACATGAAAACAAAATAATAGGAAAGAATAAAAACGGGGTTGATCCGCACAAAAACCCCTACTATTACAAACTACTAATTATAAGAATATAAAATCGAGACCTGTGAAATAATAATTTATTCATAAAAACCTGTTTGTTTTATTCAATAGTAATTTCAAAATTCTCAAAAACATATTTTAAGTGTGTATTAAAATATAATGTAAACACTGAACATAAATAAAACAGAAAGATAATAATTAACTGGCTATTAATTATTGTACAAAGTAATAGAAGTATATTACGCTAAGATCACGGCACGAGCAACACAGTTAATTCTTTGAATGCGAAATTCGGCCGAAAGCTTAACCTGGGGAGAATTTGAATTAGTAATCGAAAATAAGGTGAAAATGAAACGAGAACCTAACATTTAAATCTGTTCTTTTTGTTCAATACTCATTTAAAAATTCACAAAAACATATTTTAAGTGTGTATTAAAATATAATGTAAAACACTGAATATAAATAAAACAGAAAGATAATAATTAACTGTCTATTTAGTATCGTACAAGGTAATCGTAGTATGTTACGTTAAGATCACAGCTCGAGCTTCACAGCAAAATTCATGTAGTGCGAAATTCAGCCTAAAGGATAATCTAGTGTGAATTTGAATCAATAATCTAAAACTAATTGAAGACTAAACGAGAAACTAACATTAAAATCTGTTTATTTTGTACATTAGTTGTTTAAAGTTCTCTAACACAAAATCGTTATTAAAAGAAATTCTTATCTGTAAAGAATACAATGCCGGTGTCAAACACGGGTGTAGTTGAAAGAGATGATTTAAACACGAGCGAGAACTAAACCTGCAAAGTGATCTACGATACCACGCGGTGATATACGCTGATACGGCTGAACTACGTTACCGACAAAATCTATATTTTTTTTTTAAATTTTTATAGTTTAAAAGTAAAAAAGTCGTAGTTTTATGATTTTCCCTAAATTGAAACATCTCAAAGAATGTCCATACCAAATTTCAAGTCTCTATCTTAAACGGTCGCTTCAGGACTTTAAGATCATAAGTGAGTGAGTGAGTGAGTCAGTTACACATGGGGCTGTATATATTATAGACTCGCCTACGGCTCGATGGGGCTCCGCCCCATGCCCCCTTAGGGGTTGCCCTAAATTCGTAAATTAATAAGAAGTAATTGCTCTAAGTCTCAAGTACCGGACAGGCTAGTTTGGGCCTCTATGCCCCCCTAGGGGTTGCCCTGAGTACGTAAATTAATAAAATGTCAAGTTTAAAATACTTTAGTTCCATTAAAGAACTGCACAGTCAAGACAGTAACAAACCCGTCAAATACACAAAATTCACAATCAATAGTAAAAAAAAACTTTAAAAACTCATATGAATCGGTTTTAATACACTTTCGTAATTAGAATTCGTTAAAAAGTTTTGAGCTGTGAAATTATAATTATTTATGTCAATATTTTAGGTGTTGTACTGGTAAAAATATATACTTTAGATTAGACGATTGTTGCTTTGTTAGATGAAAAGAAATTTCAATTAAGAGTTATAGTTGTTGTTGTTGCTATCATTATATTTAATAGTAGTAGTTATGGTAACAAATATTTCTCTGTTCGGTAGCTAAATATAAAGTTTTAAATTTATATTAATTTTATATATAAATAGATATACAATTTTTGGAAAATTGCATAATCCCCTGCCATACCCAACTTAAATAAAAACTTGTAAATTTCAGGAAGTAGAAGAAAAAGTTTAAACCTAGAAATAGCGAATAACATTCAAATCAATGAGTGAAAACGATAATTAAATAATATGAAAAAAGGAAAGAATAAAAACGGTGTAGATCCGCACAAACCCCCTACTATTACAAACTACTAATTATAAGAAAAATCGAGACCTGTGAAATAATAATGGTATTCATAAAAACCTGTTAGTTTGGTTCAATAGTCATTTAAAAATTCTCCAAAAACATATTTAAGGTGTGAACTAAAATATAATATAAAACATTGAACATAAATAAAATAGAAAGATAATAATTAACTTCCTTTTAAGTATCGTACAAAGTAATTGAAGTATATTAAGATCACGGCACGAGCTACACAGTAAATTCATTGAATGCGAAATTCGTCCAAGGCGTAACCTGGGGTGAATTTGAATAAGTAATCTAAAAAAATAAATTGAATATGAAACGAGAACCCAACATTTAAATCTGTTCTCTTTGTTCAATACTTATTTAAACATTCACAAAAACATATTTTAAGTGAGTAAAAAAATGAAATATAAGACACTGAATATAAATCAAACAGAAAGATAATAATAAACTGTCTATTAAGTATTGTACAAAGTAATCGAAGTATCTTACGTTAAGATCACGGCTCAAGCTTCACAGTAAATTAGTTTAATGCGAAATTCGGCCGAAAGGATAACCTAGTGTGAATTTGAATAAGTAATCTAAAATAAATTGAAAACGAAACGAGAACCTAACATTTGAATCTGTAAGTTTTATTCAATAGCTATTTAAAAATTCTCAAAAACAAATTTATAAAGTGTGTAAAATTAATAAAAGAAACACGCTTTCAATGCATCAAAATCTCATTTCTATATAAGTTAGATGGGAGAGATTTGTTAGTTAAGAGTGAGGTTCACTAACGTCAAACATCACTAACATCAAGAACGCAGGTGTAGTTAAAAGACATAATTTAAATACAAGCGAGAACTAAGCGACTATAATAGCGCTCCAAGCGACATCTTTAGGAACTAATTAAAATATAATATAAAACACTGAATATAAATAAAACAGAAAGATAATAATTAACTGTCTATTAAGTATTGTTCAAAGTAAACGAAGTATATTACGTTAAGATCACGGCACAAGCTACACAGTACATTAATGCGAAATTAGGCCAAAGGCAAAACCGGGGGTGAATTTGAATAAGTAATCGAAAATAAATTGAAAATGAAACGAGAAACTAACCTTTCAGCCTGTTGGTTTGTTTTAAAGTTATTTCGAAATTCTCAAAAACATATTTTAAGTGTGTAAAAGAAAAAAATAATATAAACTGAATCAAAAACATATTTTAAGTGTGTAAAAGAAAAAATAATATAAACTGAATATAAATAAAACAAAAAGGTAATAATTAACTGTCTGTTAAGTATTGTACAAAGTAATCGAAGTCACGGCACAAGCTACACAATAACATTTAAATCTTAAAATTTCTGCAAAAACATATTTTAAGTGTGTGTGAAAGTATAAAATGAACCACGCTATCAATTCAAAAAAATCTCGATGCTGGGAGGATCAATTGGAAAACGATGTGTAAATAACATCGTTAAGAATGCAGAACGCAGGTGTACTTAAAAAACCTGAATAAAATACTAGCGAGAACTAAGCGACTTTAATAGCGCCCCAAGCGACATTATTAAGAACTAACGTACTTCTTTACCGACACCTCGTATTTTTAGCATTTTTTTTACTTTAAAAGTAGAAAATTTGTAATTTGATGATTTTTCCTAAGTTTAAACATCTCAAAGAATGTCCATGCCAAATTTCAAGTCTCTAGCTTAAACGGTCGCTTCAGGACTTTAAGATCATCAGTGAGTGAGTGAGTGAGTCAGTCAGTTACACATGGGGCTGTATATATTATAGACTCGCCTACGGCTCGATGGGGGCTCCGCCCCCATGCCCCCTCAGGGGTTGCCCCCTAGTTTGAATTAATAAAAAGTCAAGTTTGAAATAGTTTAGTTCCACACAAGATCTGGACAGCCAAGACAGTAACAAAACCATCTAATACTCTAAATTCACAATCAATAGTAAAAAAGCTTTAATAATCTCCTATTAGTAGGTTTTAATACCCCTCCTTAGTAAATAGTTTTAAAAAATTGATCTGTGAGATAAATATTATTTATGTAAATATTCTAGGTGTTATGCTTGATGGAGGGTCCAACCCAATAATTGGTTGCCCCCATTCCATAAATTACTGTCAAACCCTCATACAATGAACAGGCTAGTTGAGGGCTCAAATCCAACGGCAGTAACAGAAGCCGCCAATACACACTACTCACAATAAATAATAATATGCTTTGAAATTTGCTCACGGCTCATGGTTTAATCCCACTCCCCCCTTAATTCGTTAAAAATATAATGAAGTTGTGAAATATTAATGAACTATGTAAATAGTCATGCTCAAAAGTTGTTGTGTAAAAATTTGGAGATACGATCATGATTGCACATGATTGATTTAATAATAGCTGTATTCTGAAAAGATAAAAGTGGAATAAAATTATAAGTTTATATAGAGGATCGTTGTTTGTAATAGAAGAAAACCGGGACAAAATCAAGATATTTGAAATAAAAAAAATATGATAGGCTAAGATGCTTCAGTTCCGCCACGGGGTGGCCAAGAAACGCAGGAATCATATATGTACCATATAGAGAAACGATAACAATTTTATCATTCAAAATCAGCAAATATTAATTTAACAATCTTAAATGTTATATATATTAGTTCAGAAAATTAATAAAAATAGAGGCCTAGTAGTATGTAATAGATGACAGGGTATTAGGTACTATAATCATGAAGTCTTAAAGTCTTTATATAGTCTTATAATGAAGAAAGTTGCAGCTTAAGAACCATAAAATCGGCGAACATTATGCATTTTCAACCAATGGTAGTAAACCAATGGTAGTATAGAATACCAATTGTGAAATAATGGCCAAAAAAGAATTATTGGTTAAATTAAAATACACTGAAAGAGTTACAATAATTGATAAGCATAGAATAGGTTTCAATTACAACAATAATAGGGTTAATCGAGACTTTAGGTGAGAGCACTGCATTGAGGAAGTTTGACGGACAAAGTGGTAGCGAGAAAAATTACTATTGAGTTTAATTCAATTGGTTATTGTAATATTTCTCAGCCTGATGGGTCATCAGATATATAGATGGTTTAAAAAAACGTCGGAAGTAGGTAAACGTTAGCGAAGGTAAGAATGGAAAGTTCAATCGTTCTATAACTTAATATGTTCAATCGTTTCCTAAACTAAAATCTAAGCATGATTTGGACGGCAGCAAATAGGTCAAAGACCGGATGTCAAACGTGTTGGGACACGTTCAACCTTCAAAGTAAAACTGCACCAGAACTCTCAACTGAAGCGCTATATTCAATCTAGGGATTCATATAGAGAGACAGCATACAAATAGAAGAAAATTAAGTTATAATTACTGTATTAGGTAATTTTTTGTGCGAAAACCTACAAGAAATTTTCCAGCATGAGAAGACTAAAGTCTAGAAAATGTAGTAAGACCTAAAATATTTTTAGCAATTAATCATTTACTTTACGGGCGTTACTGCAGCAAAAAATATGCAGTACTAAAATAATATGTTTAAAGTATTCGCACAAGCTTCGTAGAGCTCACCATAGTAATGATAAAATTAATAATATAATATTGTAACAAAGTATTCCAGCACTACGCTCAATCGTCTCTCAAAAGACAAGAGTAATAGCAATAGCCAATATGAACAAATGAATTTAAATAAAACGAAACGAGAACCTCACATTTCAATCAACATTTTCGTATTACTTTAGTGAACGTGCATTAAATTTATTTCACCATCCTTAAAACAAATGTTATATTACAGTTACAGCTATATTACAATATACTGTTAACTGAAGTTTGCACTAACGTAGTTTATACAACGTTTAAGATCACTGCTCTGCAAAACTGTCGCGAAAACATCATCAGGAACAGGTGTGGTTAAAAGGCATAATTAAAATACAACCGAGAACTAAGCGACCTTTAAGTTACTATAGAAATCAAAGCGGACATCACCTGAATGTAAAGATACGCTTTCGATTCAGTAAACTTCGTTTTCAATTATAACACAGTAACCAGAAGGAAAATCATACGCAAACAACTGTGCGCGTAATTGAGATTAATTATCAGGAAGAGGTGTAGTTAAAAGACATCATTTAAATACAAGCGAGAACTAAGCGACTATAATAGCGCTCCAAGCGATATCTTTAAGAACCAACGTACATCCTTACCGACACCTCGTCTTTTTAGAATTTTTTATAATTTGAAAGTTGAAAATTTGTAGCTTTTGGGCATAATACTGTATAAATCAAAGCGAGTATTACCCTGGTGAAATAACCCGCTCTCAATGCATCGAAACACCGTCGTCTACATAGAGATGTTCATGTTTACATGAAATACAATATTTGTATCAAACACGGGTGTAGTTGAAAGAGATCAATTAAACACAAGCGAGAACTAAACGTGCAAAGTGATCTACGTTACCCAAACGGTGATATACGCTCACACGGCTGAACTACATTACCGACGGTCCGTTTTGTCCGTTTTGATCCGTTTTGACTAGTTTTATTATTTATCATTTAAGTTAATATACTTAAAATTAATGATGTTGATAATGATGGATAACGAGATAGACGATGGATAACGATTACTCGTGGATAACGGTGTTTTTATCGTTATTCACTCTTTAAATACTGGACTATAAGCAAACATTCTAATCTACAAAAGATCACTGGATAGCCCATGATAACATGATTACGACGTTAATTTACCATGATGCCATAAATGAAATCAAAATAAAGTAAAATAAATAAGAGTAACTAGTAATTTTACAATTAGTCCAGGCATTGGGTTTGTTGGGTGATTTTAATTGAATGCGGTATAAAGTGAGTTTGACAAAGTCGTTACTTTAAGTTTGAATCTAGGATTTATATTAGTTGTAATAAAAAATAATGATAGTAATTAGTAAATAGTTAATATGTAGTATATCAGGTTAAATAGAAATTTAAGTCCACCAACTGCAAAACTTTCACATCTTGAATGTATAAAATATGTCCCGAATGTATTATCCTTGTCTTAAAAAGCTCAAAAAAGGTTGAAATTTATTAAAATCACGACCAACTAAAATAATACAGGTGAAATAAAATAAAAAATATTTTTCCAGGCAACCAATACTGTATGTTTTGAAATTGTGAATTAATTAAAATATCAGTTACTCAGATATTTTAAATTTATTTCTAGTTGTATATTTTGTAAACCCGAATCTAAGAAACATTCTGGAATATATTAATTGTTGCCCTCCTAAGTATTTCTCAAAATATGGTCTAAAAATATGTTTTTATCATATATTTGCTTATAAATATAAAATATTACTCAAGTAAATTAAAAATATTGTGTTAGTGTTAATCGTCATTATCTATGATGACTATCATAGATAATGAGCATACAAACATAAAACATAATATTTTAAAACATTTTGAACACTAGCATGTTCTACTCAAAATAAAGGTATTCAATATTAATATATAATTGTTTTGGTAAAAAATGCAAAATTGTTTAAAAACAGCCTCCATAATATGCTGTGGCAGACTTAACATCGAGTGAGTTTGGTTTGCAAACGCTAGTGTTTGGTGTATAACACAACGGCGAGGCGCATTAACAGGGGTAAATTAAACACTATTACGAGGTGTTGGGCAATAAGAACATCTGCTCTCACGGGTGTCTCCGTTATTTTAAATTATTACAGATAAAAGCAAGTAGAAAATTTATGTTAAACTGAAATCATTTCCAAACAGACGGTTTTTATTAATTTCCCGCATAGGGTCATTGTTTTTAGGTTTAAAAATACGTACCGGTAATTGAATTATTAATAAATATTTTAAATGTTTAATTAATTTTTTTTCAAATAGTAACTTCAAACAGTAAAATTTAAATTTTTAAATCTACTTCCATATTTTATCTAAACATATGGTATGATTGCTTTGTGCTGTTTATCTACAAAAAATAATGTCTTTATTTTTACTACAATTATTATGGCCAGTGAAATAATCACTAACAATGATATTACAAAAAGCATAATAAAGAGGTACATTATTAAACCAAATTCAAACCCGTTGCTTAATGGAGGTCTTTAACGTACACGTTTCACATTGAAATACAGTTTCTAGACCAATGAAAGATCAGAATTTGACGAAAATAGTGATTTTATAATGGAATATTTAGAAATATATAGAACAGTCACTGCGCTGTGTTCTAACTTAACTCTAACTCGTGTCTTAAGAGTCATCTTCACCCTTGTAAAAACACTGAAAACATGCCTCCGTATTCCCCTGTTTCGGACGGTGTTTTTTTTTTTTTTTTTTTTTTTTTTTTTATTTATTTATTGGGAAAATTTATGTTTTATTGTGGATCAAGGTTAGATCTAGGTCCCTCATACCTAATATATGAGTAAATATCAGTTGTATAAGTAAAAAATCTAAAATTAAGGAAAATCGAGTTAATTTGCTACGTCACAGAGAGTAATATTTTTTTAAATTTTCTAAACTTTTAGGTATGAGGGACCTAATATAACTATTCACCTAAACACCTATCAAGTTTCAAGAAAATTATTTGAAAATCGGCGTCCGAAACAGGGGAATAAAATACAATGTTTTTCATAAAAGCCGTATATGGTTAACATTGCCAACTGCGCAACAACGGGCTATTAGCCTAAAGGTGAAAAGGACTCTTAAAGGCCTTCATAATATAATCGTTGCTTTAACTATTTTTATATTCATTTTTATGAAATATGACTTACGTGCACATTGTGTAACCTAGGAGGTTTGGTCTCCTATTCCTTTTTCGTGCTCTGTTTTGATGAAGATTTACTACTTTATTTTTATTTACTCGTCAGATGATTTCAAAGATGGGCGATAAAGAAACGATGATGTATGTGTAGGGGATGAGGAAACCCTACAGGGAGTTGATGAAATACGTATCTGTAATAACCAGACTTATAACATATAACAATAAAGAATTTGCCAATACAATATTTATGCACAAGAACTCTTAGGATTAACAGTAGAGAGTTGATGATGTCTTATTTGAAGTAAGGGGAAGTTGTTAGTGGTGCAAAAGTGCCGATGTAAAGAAAATGCGTCATAAAATACAGTACAACTATTTATCTTTATTGTTACATTTTCATGCAGCTTATACATTATAATATAGATGCGTTAAGCACATGGTGGCCCAAAGGCACTCATCAAAACAAATAGCAACATTTGTGTTAATGTATATCACACAAAAAGAAATGTTATTTAACAACGTCAAAAAAACATATAGAACATACAGTTTAATCAGTTTTGTGAGGCCGATAAATAATAATTACTGTGAAATAATGCGTTTCTTTTTATTGGAACACCATGCGTATAAAAAACATATTTATGAACTGTTCAAAACAAAGTAATAATTAACAGTAATGTTATTATGAAGATAATTATCACACTAACTATGGTAAACAAATCATTTAGCGATTGATTATATACAAGAGGAAGGACATTTGTTGCCCGAGTGGTACATGAACAGATACCACTTAGCTATGTTGTAAGATAAGTGAGCCCTGAACATACAGCGGTCATGTAGTATAGAATGCTAGTTCGAACCATTTAAGAACTAAAACTGAAATGCATTTTGATATTAGCAGTTGCTTTACGATTTTCATTATTAAACTGAGCTCACTGAATTGTTTCTTTTTTATATCGAACAGGAGAACAAGTAAAATTCACCTTATGTAATTAATAAAATTTTACCAGGGTTCTTATGTTAAACATGTAAGAGGATTTTTGATTATTTTTATTATTTAAGAGCTCTGTAATCTATAAATTAAAGTTTTTAACAATCGATCTCTTTAGATTCGTATATATGTTTCCTTTACATTTGGGAGAAGTTATGGGCTGCCAATAAACTTAGTCATTTATTTTGTTATCGTACATTATTATTAGATAATTTATATGATTTGGTTTCGCAATAAGGATTAATATGTATATTTTCTCAGTAAAAAGTCTTGCTTATGGTTAAAAAAATAATAAAATATACAGGGTGTTCGGAAACTCTATTCTGACACTCCGTGTGGTGATTTTTTTGGATAAAAATTCTCAAAAAAGTTTATGTGAACATAACATGCAATGAAATGTCCTAAAATGCTTCGTTAATCAGCTAGCCACCAGTTTCCTTTTTATATTTATAATTTTAAATTCCGTAGTAGATGGTTGTATTTAGTTTATATTTGCCATTAGCCTTTATCACACAAATTTTCATTTTTGGGAGAAAAATATTTTTTCTAAAATGCATTTTTTAAAGGCGGCCATTAAAAATTTAAAACTAAAATACCTCAAAACAGGTCAATGCTATCAACATTTTACAAGTAACAAATACTTTAAAATTTTTCTTCATATAAAAATTGTATTAAGTTTGTATGGACCTCGCGACAAATTAAATAATGGAGTTAGTGACATTTTCTGCAAAGAATATTTGTTTTGTATTACAATTCGTGCAAATTACGTTATTTTAATATAAAAATCACAAAAGCCCATTGTTTTTTGTTAGATCCTTAAAAACTTAGTGCTATTGTTTTAGAAAATTTAATTTGTCAACTGTTTGTTATCTGTAAAATTTTATAAAAATTAATAGTTTTGAGATATTTTAGTTTAAAATTTTTAAATAGCCACCGTTTTATGGCTATTTTACATCGTAAAAATTATTTGTGGCTAATTTGTAAAAATAATTATTGTGGCTATTATACATCGTAAAAATAATTTGTTTCCTGAAAATGAACATTTGTTGATAAAGGTTCATGCTACGTATAAATTTAATAGAACGCTCAGTTACGGATTTAAAAAAATTAAAAATCGTAAAAAATGGCTAGCTTCTTAACAATACATTTTAAGACATATGTTAACAGAAATTTTTTGTGTATTTTGATCCAAGGACCAAGGAATCACCATACGAAGTTTCGGTAGGAGCTTCCTAACACCCTGTATAACTGTGATTTGTCACATTCAAATGTTTGATCCACTAAATCCTTTCAGTTACACATAACCTGCTGCATGTATTTCTGCAACACTGAACTTGATGATAAACACGTATTAAAATATCGGACGCTCTACAAATATAGGCTACGACATAGATTAAAGGAGCAATAACTTAAATATTGAATGTATATTTTAATATATTTGGTACAGTATACCCGTAATACATTTAATTTTTCGAACTTGACATGAATATCTCACGGAACAGTCACACGATTTCAACGGTTCGTTTGATGTTGGTATACAGAACATCAATAGCCTATCACGTTTAATGGGATGTTCCTCTTCAAGGATGTTTTTCAAACTTTCCTTGATTCGGCAGACCTAATTCCTATCCTATACAGGGTGTCCAGCTTCGACTGTCCGAAACTTTTCCATGTTGTTCAGCAAGCCAAAATAAACAAAAAAGTTGATATAAATATATGTCCTAAAATGCTTCGTTAACCCGCTAGCCGCCATTTTGTTTTTTACACTTAATAATTTTTATTTACATAACGGATAAATGGATTGGGTTCATATTTGGTATGAACCTTTACTACAACAATGGTTATTAAAATAAAAAATATTATTTTTTTCCGTCACATATTTTCAAAATGGCGGCCATTTTAAATTTTTAACCTCAAATATCTCAAAAACGGTAAATTTTATAAAAATTTTACAAGACACAAAAAAGCTTCAAAATTAAATTGAATCGCCATTTTGTTTATTAGACATAATAATTTTTATTTACATAACGGATAGCTGTATTCATTTATTTTTTTGTGTGAATCTTTAGCAAACTAATATACATTTTCAGGAAAAAATTAATTTTGTTCAATAGTGTCAGGTTTGTAAGGATTTGACAAAAATAACGGATTTATTGCGATGCTATAAAATGACCTTAATTTGCATTAATTATAATGCAAAATCAACGTTTTTATGGAGAAAAGTAGCAATAGCTCCATTATTTGTTGTCGGATCCTTACAAGCTTGGTACCATTATTTAGATCATTTCATTTGCCATTTTTGTGTTTTGTACAATTTTTTGAAAATGGTAGGCCGATTTTGAGAGATTTGAGTTTCAACATTTTTAATGGACGCCATTTTGAAAATATACAGTGGATGAAATTAATTTTTGTCTCGAAAAAGTTAACTGAATACAATCATCCGTTAAGGAAATAGAAATTACTATGTGAAAAAAATGGTGGCTAGCGGCTTATTGATGGATTTTGGACCACTATTTGTATGATGTTTTTTATTGTCTCGATAAAAGGAACAAATGTACAAAATTGTTCCATGGAGTTCCGATACACCCTATAAGGTATTAGAACATACGCAAGGAACATAATCTAAATAAAACGTGATAACATTTCAGAGGTTAGTCAGGTAAGCAGAGAACATATAAGCTGATTCTAAATCAGAATTATTGGGCCTGAAACGACTCTTGAATACATGCTGAATCCAATAAGTATCGCAAGGCTTTCACAGACGCAAGGGGATGACAATTTTCTGTATTCAGTCGTTAAGAGACAAACCACTTTTCTTACATCCCTATCTATATTCAGTCTGTTCCATGGATATAGGATATCATGTTTTAGATTGTTATCACTGGTAGTTCCAACTCAACACTATTGTAAAATATAAAAATAAATTGCTAAAAAATATATGCAAAAAATATTACTATAACTTACTCTGTTTACGTACTTGAAAACTTTTTGTGAAACTAAAAAAGAAATAACGGAACAATTTTTTTTCATAAAGTTTTAATCTTTAAATTTCTTAATATAAATATTTTAATTAAAATACGAATTTCAGTTATGAAATTGTAGTTTGGTTTCAAAATAATTTTTAGTTCATATTGTTAGTATAGTTTTTAATAAATATTACCGTACATCATTTAGGTTAAATTATACAAAATATGATATGTACTTTCCTTGGTTTTATTCAAACTCAAACTCTTTCAATATAAACTTCATAATGCACTTAAGTGCCTTATTAAGAAAGTAATTTGTTATAAATACTGTAAATTGTGAAAATAAAATTTACTCGTTTGATTGGAATAAATTCAATTGCATCCCTAGGAAAAACGTTGTAAATAGGTTATTTTACTTCATTGATGTAAGAAACACTAAGTTGATTGTTGTTGGTTTACCCCTTAGGCGAGATCAGCCTGAACTAAACCAGCAAGTCTCT
Organism: Neoaliturus tenellus; assembly: GCA_030545055.2. NCBI lineage: Eukaryota > Metazoa > Arthropoda > Insecta > Hemiptera > Cicadellidae > Neoaliturus > Neoaliturus tenellus. The sequence continues at coordinate 73,682,215 of CM061535.1, read as the reverse complement.
TTGGTTAATGAACGGATCGTACACTTAGTTTCACAATCTAGCCATGCTAAGTTTTTATCTTTGGACTTAGTTTCTAAACCTGTTTTTTACACAAAGCATGGTCTACATTTTAATATGCTGGGAAAGGAGCGTATTGCAAGTCTGCTTTTGGACCTGATCATCCCCACGTGTCATGTCGCTCTGAATCCGATCCTATCAAAAATATCCCCGTTCACATAACAACATCTCACAACAATAGAAGGCGCCAAACCCAAACTCATAACAGAGAATATAATAATAACTTTTCTCAAGTAGCCTATGACCATCTTAATTACAATCAGACATCGAGCCCTAACAGTCAACATTAATTTTTAGGACCCAGCCTCAGACGAGATTCTAACAAAGAACACTCAGGTTATTGAACACAAAAACGATAACAATTACCTGAGAGTTGTTCATCAGAACGTACAAGGAATTTTAGCTAAGCTCAGCATGGTTGAAATCTTCATTGAAATAGCTTCTCCTGACATCCTTTGTTTATCAGAACACTTCCTTTGTGGCTCGGATTTAAATTCATTCTGTCTCCCGGGGTACACTATGGCTTCTGGTTTTTGTCGCTCTAACATGGGAAAGGGCGGGGTTTGTATTCTCATGAAAAATGGTTTGAACTTTCATGTTGTTGATGTTGAGAAGTTCTGCGTTGAGGGTTATTATGAGTTTGCAGGTGTTAATTTTGATTTAAATAATATGTCTTATTTTTTGCTTGTTGTCTATAGGCCACCCCATCAATCTGCTCAGTGTGTTGATAATTTTTTGGAGTCTCTTTGTCATTGTCTAGAACACTTTGCCAAACCTAACACCAGAACAATAGTTGTCGGTGATTTTAACATTGATTTCTTTTCCTCAAGCTCTTCATGTATGAAACTCTCTGAAATTATGTTGTCATTTGGTCTACATGATACAGTTCACTCTTACACTCGAGAATTAAATGGAAGTAAATCTCTGATTGACAATGTCTTCTGTAATTTGAGTGGTGAATTTTTACAGACAGAGGTAGTTGTTTCTGGAATATCAGATCTCTATGCTCAAGTCATAGATATTAAGCTGTCTTCGCCTAGCCTGGGAAAAATTCCCAGATTTGTGATGAAAAGAAAATTTATTCAGGATAACATTCGCATTTTCAAACATTACTTGAGTAATGAAAGTTGGAGTGATGTGTTCTCTTCAATGAACATTGATGAAAAATTTAATAGTTTTTATTCTAGTTTGAATTACTATTTTGAGTTTTCTTTTCCTTGCAAAAGGTCCAGGTTGCAAAATAGAAAGTTCTTCTCACGAATTAAGCTTGATCCTTCGTTGTTACTAATGCGAGAGAACCTCATTGAAATGTACCACTCCACCAAAGATCTTAATGCTACCAATCCTATCCGAATGTCTTATCTCCAGCTTAAAAAAGAGTTCAGAGCTGCTGTCAGAAAAGCAAAGGCAGCGAACGTCCTTCCTCACCTGAATGAGTCAAATAATAGATCAAAGGCTGTTTGGGAAATTGTCAATGAAACCATTCCAAATAAAAATTCCAGCTATTTTAGACAGTTTAAGTTGGCTTCGGATAATGGCGAGGTGTTGTTAGACTCAGAGGAAATTGCAAACACCTTCAATTCATTTTTCTCCAATATTTCCGGGACACAGCTCGAAGATCCCCTGGCTCTGAGGAACACTTTGAACGTACCTTCATCCTGTTCATCTATTCTTCTCTACCCTACTTATGAAAACGAAGTTTTGGAAGTCATAAAGTCACTGAGGTCAGGTGGTTCCGCTGGTTCAGACGGTATATCTTCTAGACTACTCAAGGAAGTTGGAATTTACTTGGCAGGGCCCTTTTTTCATCTAATTAATGTTTCTTTTGTTGAGGGTAAATTTCCTGAAGTCCTAAAATCTGCAATCGTTACACCTATTCACAAAAAGGGCAGTCCTACAGATAAAAGCAACTATCGGCCGATTTCAATCACGTCAACCTTTTCCAAGGTTTTTGAAAAGATCTTTCTCAATCGCCTTCAACCTTTCTTGTCCAACCAAAATATACTTTTTGAAAAGCAGTTTGGTTTCAAAAAAGGTTCATCTACTGTTGACGCTATGTTCAGCTTCTTGTCGAACATATCAAGTTCTCTTGATAACCGTGAGCACACTTTTGGGATCTTCATGGATCTAAGTAAAGCTTTTGACATGGTCAACCATAGGCTATTGTTGAAGAAACTAGATCACTTTGGTATCAGAGGTAACGCCTTAAGTTGGATCTCTTCTTTCTTGCATAATAGAACTCAATCTGTTAAAATTCAACATTTGGATGAAAGCAGTTGCCTCTCTTTCAAGTCGTCTCGTGAGGTTAATGTATCGTGTGGTGTCCCTCAAGGATCCGTCCTGGGACCTCTCCTGTTCCTATTGTATGTCAATGACATTCGCTCGAGCGTGACTACAGCTGATTTGTGTATGTTTGCAGATGACACTTCATTTAGCCTCAGTGACATTTCCCGAGAAAATCTCGAAATAAAATCCTTTACTCAAAGTAGTCTTCTTTTACAGTGGTTGCTGGACAACAATCTTCGCATAAATATTGACAAGACAAGCCTGATTGATTTTAACCTGAGGAAAGCGGAGGGTACAACTAGTGTGTTCCTGGGTGAAACTTTGGTTGATTCTTGTCAGCAAACCAGTTTTCTCAGCTTGATTATAGACTCCAAACTTGATTTTTCTGAACATGTAGCTAAAGTTAGACGCAAGCTCAACAGCAGTATCTTCATTCTTCGTAGACTATCTAATTTCGCAAATACAGATGTACTTCTAACTGCTTACTATGGGTGTTTTTATCCTCATATAAGCTATGGAATAGCAATATGGGGTTCTGTGTCAACCAAAACAAAGTCACTCTTCCGTCTTCAAAAAAAGCAGTTCGTTTGGTTTTTGGCCTCAAGAAATCTGAATCTTGTCGGGGTATTTTTTCCAAATTTAATCTTCTCACTTTTTCTAGCTTATACATCTACGAATGCCTCTACTTTTTCATTAGAAACAAACACATGTTTAGCTCCCGGAAAACTACTCATTACCAATTCATAAATACTTGTGCATTGGCTATTCCCAAACATAAAACCACCTTTTTTAAAAAACAAACACTTTATAACATAATTCAGCTGTACAATGCATTGCCTTCGGAAATAAGAAAAGAAGCCGACCTAAAACGATTCAAGAGTCGTCTGCGAGTGCTCCTTCTCAGCAAAGAATATTACAGTGTACAGGACTTTTTAAATGATAGGAATGATTTTAGTTAGGAAATTGATTTGTGTTTTTATTCTATAATGTATACTGACAATTGTCAATGCTGTATGAACATCAGTTTACGACAATATATGATCTTGATTCTTGAAACCATACACAAAAGTTATGTTTTAAAAGAGTCATATTTCTCTACCAAAAGCAATCGGTCGTTAACAGATAAACAAAGGTCCTTCAAACCTAATATTCTTTAATGGAAGTTAAAATTAAATTTAGCTACAACGACTAGCAATGAAAATCACACTGTCGAATAATACAGGTTCAGGACATATGAAAACACATTATTCTAAGAGTTAAGCTGTAAACCGTAAAAGTTCATTCAATATACTGTAGCTAAAGAATAGAAACAGTCTAAATATAATCTTAGTTTATCTAAAAAATATAAAATAAATGTTAAACTATATGTTGGTGTTTGGTGTTTTTACAAAAAGAAGAATTAACCCAGAATACTGGCTGGGTAGCTGAGTTATAGTGCTCGCCTTTGAATCCAAAGGTTGCCGGTTCGATCCTGAGAAAAGTTAGTAGCTTTTTAAAGGTTCGATTCCAGACCCAGTTGCCATTTGCGATTCTTTATTCAGTAATGTTATATAAACAAGAATCTCTAAAATACATTTACTAAAACAAGACCGTGTTATGAATTCATAACTATTTCCTTGGAAAGTATCTTCTTTTAAAAATCATCTAAAATGTTTCATAGATGGAAAGATTTATTTGGAGTGACGCGGTGCCAAACTAAGATCAATGTTTCCGTCACTTGGTACGTCGAACGTCAACCCCAGACATGTCTGCGACGCGTCTGCAGGGATTTGCTGCCAAAGTGGGGCATTGGTATAAGATGGAGTTGGCATCACACGTTGACTCGATGAAAACCTTTAAACATACAGGACCAGTCGCAGCCGTCATGGTCGTTCGTGTCCATGTCGTTGACCCGCTAGAAGCCTAGGAGTAGCTCAAGGGACCTGGGGAACATGTCAAGATTAAATATTTACTAGTATCTACACTGAACATTCATATAAAAATATATACTGGGTGATGATATAAGCTAGCTTTCTGTTTAGAAAACTATTACAGAAATTGGAAAAAAATCAACAGGCAACTAAAATGAATTTTAAAATTTTGGAATTACAGTATAATTTTGTCCGCCATTTTACAGTATGGCGACCAACTTAAAGTTTTTAAAACGGGAAACCCCCTTGTATGTCAATTTTGGATTTTATTCATTATTTTAAGACCTTTTCATTCTTTGATATTTTTCTCGAAGCCTAACCATTAGGAAGCTAGGGGAAAAAACTTTAATTTTTTAGTCACAAAAGAAAATGGGGCCATGCTGAAAAATGGCTGAAAAAATCAATTTTAAAATTAAGAAGTGTAAAAATCTCATGTTAGTTTCCTTTTAACTTTGTTAATTCCTCTAATAGCTATCAAATAAAACAGCTGGCACACCTATATCAATCACCCTGTATACCCAAACAGGGCACCATACTATAGACAATTGTTAGAATTAAAACGGTTATAGCAATGTTCGGTTTAGCACAACGCCGTGGTTTTAATCTACTAAGTGCCATTTTAGAAAACCCTCAAAGTCACAAAGTTTTTGCCCCTTTTGCATACGTTTATGATGTAAAACACCAAGATAAATATATTTTATTCATTTTCGTTGTATAAGCCCCTGGATTGAGTAGAATACAAGTGGTTTACATACCTTCTGTCATCAATCCTTGAAGTGGTAACTGGTTACCATGGTTTCGGCACTGGTTGTGCCATGATCACACCTTGCAGTACGAGAACTTAAGACAAATTCAGTCCATGGGACGTCGTTACACTCGTTACGAAAACATAAAAGTTCACAAACACGAACACAAGACACATTACGAATACGATCGCGATACACATCACCGGCCGGTGCGCTGGAGACTGACGTCGCTACCTTGTTGCACAGTTGGACTTTGCCCGGCGCCTCTGCCGTATTGTCGAGTCCTGTTTTTTTGACAGCTGATAATCTGGTTGTAAATTATGTTCGATTTGAAGTTGAGTTTTTCATTTAAATAAGATAAATATATAAAGTTATATTTTGTACACAAATTTTCTATTATGGCTTTGAATATAAATGTTTAGATTTATATTATGGGTGATAAGTGTGTTTTACGTAAGTATGTTGTATAGGTGATTTATAAACTGCCTCTCATAAGTTCGAGTAATTTTTTAATTACCATTAAATAAAAAACTGAAATACATATTTTATGTCAGATTCATTAGATAAAATAAAATCTACAATTTTATAAGGTTGGGGTATGATCCTATGTTGTATTTTCTTTTAAAGGGAAACACAGATATCTCTTTAAAAAATATCAAGGATGTAGGCCTAATTCTAACCTCAAAACAAAAATAATCGCAACCCTACAACAATCAAACAGCTGCCCTTGAAATTAAGACATACAGACAGATTCAATTTTTAGAAAGTTTCTCTTTTCTAAAGTAAGAACAAACATTTGGTATAAAATAACGAATACAGTTTTCATCGAAACAGAAAGTACCGGGAAAAACGCAAACTAGCATTTCCTAGAATCGAATTGGAACATAAAAACCGACTAAAACTATATTAACTTTTGAAACATCTAAAATTCATACTGTGAAGGTTTTCCGTCCACCGAATCATCGTCATGAATGTTTTTATTTACAACTTAATAACTAGCAAAGCAGAATGTTTCAATTCAACTACAAAACATTAAGTAAGTAAGTTACTAACATGTGAAAATCTTAAAGTTACCTATCCCGCAATCGCAAATACATGCGGTAGTGGGATGGCTTTTTTTAATTTCCTCTGACGGACCTTGACCTGGTTACACCTTGTTCACCCCTGGCAATCTATCAAACTTTGTTTGGCCAATTGTCTCTCATTTTTACTGGAAGAATTGCCATCTATATGTGTATTACGAATCCTATAATCTTCTTTATAACAAACAAATTTCCAAATTTTTTGACGACAGTATAAGCACAAATTCGATCGAAAAGTCAGCGGAAATTCACCGATTAACTCTTGTTGGTTGGAAAAAGTTGGTGAATCTCCGCTACTCAACGTTTGGTTGGCCTTTTATCTACAGCTAAAGTTACCCATATTAATACACGTCCTTGCAATCCGTGCAGTCTTTTATTTTAGCTTGCCGTGCTTGGCAATATAATTTTAAAATATACATTCTAGCAGTAAGGCCTCCACACACTGGCACATGTCATCCGATTTTCGTACGTCATGCCCGCAAGACATGCAATGCACGTGTAGTATACGGCCCGCTTTAATTATCTTAAGTGCAGCACTTAATCAAATTTTTAAATATGTGATAAAATTATTGTGTAACTTGTATCTTATCACTAAACCATGAATAATTTTCACTTCCGATGATAGTTATAGCAGTAGGCTCAAAGTCAGCAATTTTATTCATTAAAGGAGATGTTTTCTGTTAATTTTAAGTACAGTAATCCACAGTTTATTTTTTATGATCAATGTTGAAGTGGACTTTGCTTGAAATGGAATTTTTTAGGTATATTGAATCTGTCCTTATAAATTGCTTGATTCCGTGATATAATATGTAAAAATTTTTTATATTTAGTTATAATGTTAGGCTTACGTCCTAGAAAATAACCTCACAATTAGCAGTCTGGCTCAATAGGCAACTTCATGCAAATTTTTTTTTTTTCCTTATGTTAGCAAGATTTATTTAATTGGCCTAAATATTCATGAATTAATTTTTAAAAGTCCCTAACTCTTCACAAGAAAGATCTGTTATACCCAATCAACTTTTGTGTATATTATGATAAATCATTAGACGTCACAAAGAAATGGCGTTTCTGCAGTTAATGTGTTAAAAATATTAATTGAAATATATCTTGGAAAATATATTGCATGATGCATGGTCATTTACTATACAAGTTCATTAGGTTCTTGATTGTACTGATGGAATACAAAAGGCCAGAAGAGGACGAATTGTCTTTTCTTGTCTTTGTTAGTTCCATAGATAGACATTGAAAGAAATGTCAACAATTCAGTAGAAGTGAATTTACGCGTGTTACACAAATTTTTTCAGCAATTATTTTAATTTTATTAAGTTTTAAACAGCAATAGTTACAGTGCAAGAACTCAAATATAGTATTACAAAAATTCTGAGGAAATATTCACATGAAAGTTGTTTACAGATTTAATTTGAAAAGCTTTTTTTAATATTTTACATCAAACTTTACCAGGTATGTAAAAGAATATAAAACATTTTAAAATTTATTTTACATTACAGTATACCGCTTATTAAACAACAATCTTAAATAATACAGATTTCTGTAACACTAATTATATTTTATAAATAGTGAAGTTACTTTATGAAACTCTCCGGTGGAACTTGGCAGAGCTAAATGCCGTAGACTGGAGTATGGTCGTAACTACTTCCCTTGTTATACTTGGCCTCAGCAGTGATTTCCATAATGTGCGCTGAGACGGCCCGGATCAGCCAACTGACTGCCTTGGATCATCATTAATGTCATTTCTATGACGCAGCGCCTGCACAAATGGTCCTTATACCATGTGCAGGGAAAACTTATGCCACAAATAATAGCATCGCATTTTTTAACAATACAATGATCATAGAAATTATGTGTTATTGATATATTTAATTTGGATTTAGTTAGTTTGGATATTTATGGGAAAATATTCCAAACGAAACTATTCGTTATTTGGTTACCGGCGTCCTCGGTCTCGGTGTTAACCGATTAGGATTAGGTTATTGGAGTCCACGGGCTTGGGGTGTTCACAGATTTGGTTATTGGCGTCCTCGGTCTCGGTTTTAACCGATTAGGGATTAGGTTATTAGAGTCCACGGGCTTGGGGTGTTCACAGATTTGGTTATTGGCGTCCTCGGTCTCGGTTTTAACCGATTAGGGATTAGGTTATTAGAGTCCACGGTCTTGGGGTGTTCACAGATTTGGTTATTGGCGTCCTCGGTGTCGGTTTTAACCGATTAGGGATTAGGTTATTAGAGTCCACGGGCTTGGGGTGTTCACAGATTTGGTTATTGGCGTCCTCGGTCTCGGTTTTAACCGATTAGAGATTAGGTTATTAGAGTCCACGGTCTTGGGGTGTTCACAGATTTGGTTATTGGCGTCCTCGGTCTCGGTTTTAACCGATTAGGGATTAGGTTATTAGAGTCCACGGGCTTGGGGTGTTCACAGATTTGGTTATTGGCGTCCTCGGTCTCGGTTTTAACCGATTAGGGATTAGGTTATTAGAGTCCACGGTCTTGGGGTGTTCACAGATTTGGTTATTGGCGTCCTCGGTCTCGGTTTTAACCGATTAGGGATTAGGTTATTAGAGTCCACGGGCTTGGGGTGTTCACAGATTTGGTTATTGGCGTCCTCGGCCTTGGTGTTAACCGTAGATTTCGATAGCTTGGGGTTTAGTGTTCCCCATTTGTTTTACGCTTTGTAAAACCATTGCAAGAGTTTTATTTTTACATTTTTTAATCAATATTAGCCTGCAAAAATCTTTCATGTACTCAAATTATGTAACAATATAAAATAATTCTTAAAAGTCTTTACTTTATATGTTCAGTCTGACAAATTTTCTCAAAGATTTAATAACTTTCCTCTAACATCCAATCGGCTAAATTACTAAATATATATGTAGCTTGATGAAAATGTGGTATCTACATTCACTACGAATGGTGTTTTATTACAAAACCGGTGTAATGACAAATCTACTTACTTACCCTCACGGTATTTGTTTGGAATATAAATAAATAACAGAGCTTGGTGAAATTTTGTATCCACATTCACTAAGTAGGGTTTAAATTACATTTTGCTTACAAAACCCATATAGCGGCAAGCAAACTCACCCATATGGTGATAATGGGAAAAATAAAAAAATTCCGTTAATAATTTGCTGGGTACGCAGGTCTGCTGCGATGGGGTATTATATGTCTCATTTAATTAATATATTTTGTGAATTTCCACATTTGCATATAAAATAATTTCTGCGTAACATTTGTTGATCCACCATTTCAAAATAAGAAAAAATACATTGATTAAAACATGTGCATTTTGTGTACAATATAGTTAATATTTTCCATGTATTTTAAACAAAAACCCAAATTCAAGCATTTGCGTAACACGAATAAATGCAATGAGAGCGAAGAAGCCGAATCTAATAGACCTTCATTTTACTGAAACCCAAATCGAAATTAAAGGGCACCGCTTAAAGATACAGGGTTAAGTAACAAAAACGTTGTTATGTAAATGAGTCAGGTCCAAAGCTGGCTCTTGGGGTAATGGTCTTAGTATCAGCTTGCCCCACTTCTGCCCCGCTGGGTCACCGCCGCCGTTCTATCCCCAGATCACTAACTTTTTATTAAGTCTGAAAACTGTTTAATGATTTAAAAGGTCAAAATAAAAATGTATAAAGGATATATCAGATGCATTTTAAAATGCTCTACGCACAATTTCGTTGTTTAATTCAGAACAAATAAATTTTTACTTTCTCCCTCTATACCATAGTATATGGAGAAAGTATTGTTTCTCTTATACAAAGGGTGCCCAGCTTCAACCATTACAAACTTTTCTAGGTTATTCAACAGCTAGCCATCATTATGTTTTTAACACTTGGTAATTTTTATTTCCATAACGGTTACTTGTATTGATCAAAGAGAAACTTTTAAGTAAGGTGTACTATTTAACAACTGAGTTCTAAAAGATAACAATTTCTTATATCCATAGCTCTGATACATGGGATGTTATCTGATTTGAACAACAAGAAGTTTATCGTTATCATTTTTATGATTATTATTAGTTTAACTTTATATTTATGCTGAAAAGACACCTGTTATTACCTGTTGTGGTGTTATGTAACGTTTTGTGTCAATAAAAAAAATAACAATTTCAATTTAGGCCTACACTGTGAATTGCATTATGTAAAGTGAAATCACCAATTCAGAAAACATATTTCTTAATTAGGTTTGTAGGTTGGTTATTATACAGTTACCAAGCATTTAAGGTAGCTTCACCTTGAATGAGCTGATATTAATTACCCATTTACTGGAGTGGGCACTGGTATCCTAAGAGGTACTTGGCCTCGTCTACACACTGCCTCCAGAAGTGGTTCCTCTCTCTCTTGAGCATAATTTTCACTCCTTCCCAGTTTTCTTACGTCTTTTTGGACGATCCATCCATCTTAGTTTGGGTCGGCCTTGTGTTCTTCTTCCTTCTGGGTTTTCATCAAGTATATATAAGTGACAATTGATTTTAAATCGTACTGATAAATGAAGAATCGAACTAATTCATTTCTTGGGAATATTAGTGGTGGCTGTTTTGGTTCGCATGGACTTGCAATTCACGTGAATTGTGAACCAAACAGGCAGGAAAATTATTAAAGATAGAAATTATAGAAAATGCTGCACTAGTAAAATTATAAAACTAATATATACATTTATGTTATATACAAAAAAGTTGCAGTTTGTTAAAACTTTAGAGTATCTGTGGTAATATTATAGGGCAGTTTCATTATTATTAAAAATTCTGGATGATACCATAATATCGAAGGGTGTTCCATGACAAATTACAATGTTAGCTAGGTACTTCGTTTGGGTATTATATTCCTGATGAAAGATAATTGTTTGTTACTGATTAACAAAACAAGTAAAGTCATATTTGTTTTTCAAACAACCAAAAGTATTTTAAAATTTTTTTCTGGACTAAAGAAGGTTTTACGTAAAGAATAATAATCATTAAATGCAAAAATCGCAAAAAGCTATAACCTTGTGGCTCTATTTTTTCAATGCATTCTTTCTTGAAAGAATAGAAGCCCCAGTGGTGCCAACCTGCCCACTTATCGCTCTGTTTACAAGGTTGGCACTATTGGATTGAAGCTGGCGGGCTTCTCTCTAGCCGACCGGTAAATAGCCTTTGCACTTTCACGCCTGCTTTAAAGTAAGCTTAGTTTTATTGATTTAATAAATGTTCTTTGATTATTTAAATCAGTAATTCAATATAATTAAACATTGTAGGTGTTGTTATGTGAAGTTTTATCCAAAATAGATTTATTTTATTATAATAATAATTTGTCATTTAATGGCACAGTAGAACACATTTCGTAATCTTGTAGCGCGTTTGCAAGGTTTCTGCTAACTGACCGTTTATGTAATCTCTTTTGGGAACATCCTCTTTTTTATTCAAGATTTTAAGTTTTTTTACTTTCTATGTCCCTAAATATTTGTTTAAGTTCCTGAAAAAATCGTCAATAAATGTTTATTTATTTATTAAATGCTGTAAAAAGAGTTTTGACTGAATTTCCCAAACGCCATCCACTTTCTCTTAGTTTTAATATCAGGATATCATTTAAACAGTATAGGAATTTAACAATTATAAATATTCTTTCTTGTTCCGATTCTGTATTTTAAACATCATAGTTTATATATCAAAAGTAAAAGGATTTAAATGTTTATTGTCGAAAGTCGACTTGATGGATAGTGAACTGAATGATACCCATTGACTATTAGCTGTAATATTACATTAAAATTGAAGTAAACAAATTTATACATATGACTTTAGTATGTTCCATCTTAGAATATAAATTGCTTATATTGTCATTAAGCTCGGGCTAATATCCGAGCTAGAAAGAGTAAAAAACCGTTTACTCAGGTTCAGTGGAGTTTGGATGGGATTTCAATTCATTGAAGTTCCAATCAATGAAATCATGCCACTTCTTGATTTACTTCCATTACCTCATCGAAGAACACTGATGGACTCTGTTTCCGTATATAAATAGTCAATGGTATGATAGACTGCCCTAAGCTACTAGGAAAGCTTAGTCTTCACCTATTATGGTCTTCACCTTGGTCTTCATGGTTATTTCGTCCCTCAAGACATCAACAGATATTTGTCAGATCGCAGCACTCTACCTCATACCATAAACACAGTCCAATCCCTCGTTTGATGCCTACCGGAAATATCTGTAGCGATGTCAACTTCTTTGGTTGCATCTACCTTCAAAACTGATGTAGTGTATCTGAATTTATTTATTTAGTGGTTAAGAAGAAACACCTGTTATCGTAATTTTTGTATGTTTGTATCGTTGTTTATTAATTTGTTATAGTATTGGTTGTGGAGTACTCGCGTTCCACGCACTGTACCAATGTCGTTATACTAGAAATGTACATTTTCATACAGTCTTGGTTTAGGTAAAACTTTTGTAAAATGGGTTTTCTGTGAATAAATCACTAAAATGTCAATGACTATTAGAAAAACTAGAAATGTCTGTGGAGGGACATCTTCCCCTCAATCCCTTATTTCCTAGGAGGCCAACAAGGTCACTCAAAAAAATGTCTATATAGATGTTATTGGATATAAGGTTAGTTTATGCAGGTATAGTAGTATCCTGTATACAAATCATTTCTGGCTATAAAGAATTATTTAGCTTTTCTGTGTAATGCTTTCAGTCTATTAATATGTTTACTCCGGTCGTTTGAAGATAATTGATGATCAATAAAGTTGGCAACGCCGTCGCGTCGCGACGTCGCTCCCAAGCGCAACTGTCACTGTCACTGCTGCTTTGATAAATTATAAGTCTGGCCATTTTGTAGATTTTGGTAATTTGAATAAACTAGCATGTATGGAACTTGGGATGATTATATTTCTTTACTGAGAAAACGTAAAAATGGCAAAAATTATTACATAAGCTGATTTTGTAACAAGGATGTAAGATTTCAAGTTACAGTATTCGGTTTATGTAGTGTAAAAAGAATTTGAAATAAATTATCTGTAAAAAAGAAAACTACTTTTGAGTTTTATTAGAAGAATTAATTAATGAGAGCTAAATAAATTACAGCTTAAGTTATAATTATTGTAAAAACTACTTTTATTACACATTCTTAAAATTCTTGATAGTTTTAGATTGTCTTTGATGAGTTTGTTAAGTTCTTTAAGATACATTCGTCGGTATGAGCTACTTACGTTAATATCTGTATTTTTGGGTATATACTTGATCGCCCAAAATTGATTGCAATCCATTATTTTTGCAAGCAAAGTAACTTCGGCAGATACCTCAGATCTATTAAATATACAGTTTAATTCGATAATTAAATTAAAAACCTCTACTATTTACCCTTATGTCTTTGTTTTACTTTTTTTTAACACTGGAACTTACTGTACAGTACTTAAATAAGTATATGCGTTCTTACGTATATGCTATATACAATCTATTTGGTAATTCAAAATATATCTCCTTATAGAATGACTTACTTGTACAGTAAATTTGTTTACTTGATTTTATGTTTACCCAGTTCATATGTTTTGTATGTCCTATTTTATGTAGTTGGGAGTCTTTTTATACATTTTAGATAAGTTTTGGCAACCTTAACGAAGAAAGTGGTTTATAAACCCTCTTTGGCAATTGAAAATTAATCTAAATATCCCCAATGCATATTCACCAATCACCAAGGTTTCAAGCAAAATGTTACTTAAGAAAATATGTTATACTATTAGCAACGTTTATTAGGGCAATTTTAAGTTGCATATCTTTATAAGCTTTACTGATACAATTTTGTACAAAAAAATACATTATCAGTTTTCGCTCGTTGTTTAAATTCGAAGCTATCGAAATCTCCAATCGTTAGTATAAAATATTTCAAGTTTTATCAGAAATTCCAGTATGATTTAGATAACATTTAGAAAGAGATTCAGTCCGATTTATGTATGTAATTTATTTTATCATGATGGATCCTAGAACCCTAATGAAATTATAAATGTACCAATATGTGTTGTTCAATACTTTCCGATCCAGAACTTTCAAGTACTTGTTTTTATGTATTGTTATGTATTTTTTACTGTTTTATGTATTGCAGACATTCTTTTCATTCTTGTCCCAGAATTTACTTCATAACGCTTCTCATAACAATGTTGTGACGAGGGTTTTGCAATGTTGCAGATGATGGCCACGCAACAGGGTTGACAGCGAGCCGTGCGTCGCTTCGTGGCCTGGGAAAGGTAAGGGTTCGACAAGCATTCACAGTAGAAAGTTTAATGGTTATGCACGAATAACGAAAAAATGTGCTTGCTTATAAAAACATATGCTGATTTCAGTGATATGATTATATGTTAGAAGTAGATGTGTGTAAATGTTTAATTTGCTATAATGATGTCTTAGGGTTGGTAAAACACTTTAAAAACTATTGTTTATTATCTGGAATATTGTATAAGCAGTTTTGACACATAATGTAAATCATATTGAAATGGGATGGCGAAATATGTTAGGTCGTGATTAGTGGGTATGATTGGTACTAATGAGAAAAAATGTTACGAGTTGCTCTTTACTGTTTATTTTCAGTAGGACTATATATTAACCTGATCTGGCAGGAGCTTTGAAGTGAAATTTCAAAGCTCTATAACTAAAACTTTTTCTCGAGACATCAGAATGGGTAGAAGATCAAGTTTCTAAAGTATATAAAAATTTTTAATGCCACATTTTAGGCGTGAGTATTTAATTGAACAAGTAGCTAATTTTTTACCACAACAATCCAAAAAGTATTTTAAAGAGTCAAAACTTCAGATAATAAATTATATGAACTTGTTAGAAATTAACTTAAACGGCAAACGAATTGTAAAACTCTCTTTTGGTTATATTTGAAATAAGGGTTGACATGATTTTAACTGAAGGTGTTTACCCTCCCTTTTCAAAAGCTTTCGTCCCCAAGGGCCCGGCGCACTCACGCTGTTTTCAGTAGTGCCTCTCTTGAACCCCCCCCCCCCCCCCACCCCCTTCCACTACCATGCGCTTCCGCTGTGAACTCCTACAGGTGAATTGTTTATTTATTTATTTTTTATTTTTTATTAAAATATGAACAAAAAACATTATAAATAATTGTTTAACAATAGGAGTCCTGAATGTTTCTATGTAAATTAATAAAAACTTTTAATGTGAAGAATACATGTGGATTATGATGTGAATTTTAATGAGGCCTACTTTTTAGGTGAAGAATAAATTCCGATTGCTTTGGTAAATAGTTTAAATGTGTTACGTTTATCTGAAAAGTGTTTTAGTTCGATATTAAATCAAAGTAAGGTCGCAATTAATCCTCACTATCTCTAAGTTAGTAAATGTAATGAAAACTTTATTAGTTCATCTATGAAATTTACATTATTAACGTTAAAAATTGATGGAATTGTAATAAGTTTGTTATTTGAAAATTTCAAAGACTTCTTTTTCAACAGAGAATCTTTTGAAACAACTCTATCGACTTAAAACTAGCTCAAAATAATAAAATATTTTTTTAATACTGCTTATGCAAAAAAAAAATTCCCAACAAAAAGCAACTTTGTGTATATAGATTTCCACTGCTCTTATCTTTTAATTTTTAACTACCCATTTTACAATGTGGCTCATGCTATTTAAAAGTTGTTTACTCAGATCATGATACAATATTTGATAATAAGCAAAAAAATATAACTTAACAGGGTGGTTTTTATTACATAATAAAGTATATTTAACCACTAAGACTGAAAGTGAACATAGCACGGAGTTACAGATACCACAAAATTGATGGACGATGTATTTCACACTCAGTAGGTTATTGATATAAAATACCCCCGTCGCAGCAGACCTGCGTACTCAGCGAATTTCCAATGGAATTTCAGATTATTTACTTTCCCCATAAAAACACCATAGGATCGAGTATGTAGGTTTGCTACATTTGGTTGTTGTTAGAAAATCTAAGTTAATCAATAATTGGTGAATGTAAACACAAAATTATATCAAACTCTGGCAATTTTTCATTTTCCCCATAAACCCCATGGGGTTGAGTATGTAGGTTTGCTGCCATAAGGGTTTTGTAAGCAAGTATAAGTTAAACCTTATATAGATAATGTACATACCAAATTTGATTAAGTTATGTCAATAAATAAGCAAGATATAAGGTTTTCTTGATTTCCCATAAAAATAACATGGAAAACACATTTTTGGATTTTCCCCGTAACCAGTTATGCTATGATAAAAATTCAAAATATCAAATTGTTTGTTTTTTTAAGATCTTTTAAATGGTTTCAGTTAAAATTGATGAATTTTAGAAATTAAGGTCCAAAAATGCCAAAAACCCATTTTTGACTCCTTTGAAACCCCATAAAACCCCGTTCCCATAACCCGACAATGCTGGTTCGCGAACTCATGAAAATAGACCTGGTCTTACACCTCCATACCAAATTTCATCGAAATCCGAGGTCTCCTTCAAAAGTTATCAGTACCACAGACACATAGATATATAGATAGATAGATAGATAAATAGATAGATAGATAGATAGATATGTATATATATATACATATATATGAAAATGAACGAATGGTGTTTTTGGCCTCTAGGGACCTCAAAATGAAAAAGTAAATTGGTCCCGGGCTTAGGTCTTACCATGGCTACTACCGTAACAGCGTATTCCCTATAGGGAAATTCGCTAAAATGTGAAAATATAATGTTTCTAAATATTCTCTTGGTATTTAGCCGTTTTTGGCAATAGAACGACAATATTATACAGTGTGGCCCAAACAAGTAAGCTACCCATCTTTAACTATACATCTAGTAACAGTTCAACTCTATCTTGAATTAAATTCTCTGCTTATTTTTAATATAGTTTATTTTATATAAACTTTTTATTTTTTCATCTATTCCTGAAAACGTTGCTAAATTTGTTTCCATGAGTTTTTATTTGCCTCCTTGTATATTATGAGTTTTTATCCATCACACTACCCTGAAATATAGCAAATAAACAACCACTACTAGTGTAAAAAATGACAGCTAATGTGGGGAAAATCTCGAGCTGATTTTTCCACAAAAGGGTGGTTAATCGGTATTTTAAATACTTATAGCTAACGTTGAAATCAGCCGTTTTCTGAACAGCGTAATGAGAAAAAAAATTTTGATCGTACTATCGTGAACATTTTTTTTATTGCTATAAGGCCTTAATGGAATTTAATGTACATTTGTTGTTTCAACTAGAATAATACTCATAAATACTGTTGGGACTTTTAAAAATATGAAAACATAAACATAAAATAAACTAATATTGTTGGCCTGATCACAAAATGCCACATATCCATAAAAAAGTACTAAAAAGAAAGCTTTTTATGGAATGTAGTCAAAGAAAAAACCGTCAAGAAATTGTGTTCTGGGATGGTTAATTATTTGTGACATTTCGGGTTAAGCCGTTAAGCCATTGATTGCTGACATAATTTATGGGGGCGTTTATGCAGATAAACGCCCCCACTATTAAGTTTCACTATTAAGTTATAGTTAAGACTATAAGTTTCTAGACGTTTGATTACTACTTGGAATATGTAATTTTTATTTTTACTGTAGGCAAAAATAAATAATTTCTAGAAGTACTAATAATAATAATAATAATAATAATAAAATAAACAAATTATGCCAATGCCATTCTCTTGAAAAGTATTCATACTCTATTTCCGTTATGTTTGTTAATTTGTTATTGCCATACTTAGATTGACATAAGAATCTCTGATATAATACATATTAACAAGCATGGGTTTTATTGGTTGGTTTTCTTGGTGGAGTAATATTAGGGTATTTTATGGTGTGGTTTACCTTACTATATTTATTGTAACGGGTTTGAGATGAAGATATTGAAAAATTAAGTTATCTTATGGTTTGAGTGTATAAAAATTGTAGGCTATTTAATTGATTCATCGTCGTCATTTAAACAAAGGTAGGCAATTTTTTATGCTGTCAGTTACACTGCACAAAGTGAAAAAGGATAAATAATAAACCGTTCTGGGAATGTAACAATCAAAGTCAATTGAATGTGGTGGTTTACCACCGTCCTAAAAATTCCAACGTTTTCCACATTTAATGTGGAATTAACTAAGGGTTTTGATACACCATATTACTTTAACATAAAACAATAAAAAAATAAAAAAACGCATCAAAACTATTGTGGAACGAAGGAAATGACAACTTGTGTGACATCCCTCAACTATTAATTAGATATCCAACGTTCCTTTGTCGGGATTGTTCCACTGTTCTATTGTCTCCGGTTCAGTAATGTCCGCTGTTCCTTTGCTAACCACCTGCGCTACGAATCCATTAATAATGCATATCGTGATTTGTCTTAAGATCCCCGATGTCAGTCTCCCTTTTGTCTCGGCATTTTCATTTCAAGTAATTGTAGTGAAATTTTATCAATTGTTGGAACTCTTAAATGGTTCACAGCAAGAAGGTCATCGTTTTAGTTATTGTTCTTGAAATGAAAATACAGTTTTATTATTTCATAATTTATTTATAAAATGTTTATGTTATTTCTTGCTAGATTGCAAGAATTCTAGAAATTAGGCTATCTAAACGTGTTTATAACCTCAGTAGTGTGTTTTGGTTACTTCTGCGCCGGAAGTCGTGCCATCTGCCCGAGCAGCTGCTCGAGCAGATGGCGTCAGATGCTGGGGTGCAGATGGCGAGAGCATATGCCCTGAATTTGAAGTAGAATTGGGCATGAATTAAGAGTTAATTTAAAACTGAAATTTAACAGTTATAACTGGGGCTTGGAAAGTATGTCAAGGTCATCCAGAGTAAGTTTTAAAAAAGCCTATCCAACTACCACCAGAAATAGTTGAAAGTTGAACTAGTTGGTGATAGTGGGATAATTCATTCGTGCCATGGGAGAGGTGTTTATTGTTTGAAAGTTGGCGATCGAATGAGAAGCGCCGCCTAGGGAGAGGGTTTATAAAATGGCAACCTTCCCCCACCACCCCTTCCCCCACTCCTTTAGACCAATAACCGGTTGCCGACTCTATGTGGTGAAACTGAATTAAACATGGCGGCCGCCATGGATAATTCTAACCTCAAACCTTAGCTCAGCTGAAGAGAATAGAGGAGCATGAAGTAGGAATTGTGGTGACAGCGCTTATATGAGGAATAGTAGGGGTAAAATAAAAAAAACTTGTTGAACACAGTCGATAGGTGTAACAAGTTCAAAGTTGTTGAATTGTAACATAGAATGCAAAATGTTGTAAATAACACTATCATCAACATTAACCTGCGAAGTCTTTGAAGAGTATAATGGGTTAAAACTGTACTTCTTCCTAACTCTATTTAAATTAGTTCTACACTTTGAAATTGAAGGTTTAGAAGTACTTTGTAATATGTGTTGTGTTCGCAAAAGCTTTAATTTTAAACATTGTGCAGTCATCATAACCGATGTGTTAAGTTCAGAAGTTAAAAGAAGACTGAGATATAAAATGAAGTGTAAAAGAAATTGAAACAGAAAGCCAGAGTAGTAATTTTATAGGTTAGAATTTACGAAGGCTATTCCATGGATAATTCTAACCTCAAACCTAGTAAGTGAAGTAGTCATAACATAAAACTGACGAGAGATGATGACCGAGCGGATGCGAGGCAATGAATGTTTGTAGCGCGATAAACTACCCACCTTTATAGAGGCAATAACTCCAGCCAGATGGCGGCAGATGGCAAGCAAATGACTGGTTGACCGACTTTCACCTGAGTAGTAAGAGAAGTAGGGTTCTGTGTCTATCCCTACTCCTTGGGGTCAATGACCGACCGGAAAGGTCAATGACCTCCCCCCCCCCTCCCCCCCGAAAAAATGGAGCCCCCCCTCCCCCCCCTCCCCCCTCCCCCCTCCCCCCCTCCCCCCCCGAAAAAATGGAGCCCCCCCCCCTTCCCCCTTCCCCCACTCCTTCCCCCACTCCTCCAGGTCAATGGCCGGTCACCACCGGTTGTTGACTTTATGTGGTGAAACCAGACTAAATATGGCAGCTGCCATGGATAATTCTAACCTCAAACCTGCTGCGCATGCAACGAGTTCTCCGGATAGGAATGAGTCTATGCTATGCGCATGCGCCTAGTCCTGTATTACTCACTTTAGCGCTACTGCACATGGATAATTCTAACCTCAAACCTTGGTTTTGTGTTGTTGCGCATGCGCCGCTTCCCACTCCTTTACCTTCCTTTTACACCGCTATGAATTGGACTGGATTGAACACTGTACTGGAGTGAAACAACTTCCCCCACTCCTTGAAAACCCGAGGAGCGATAGGAGCTATATCTTTGCTTCAGTCGCCAACAAACTTTCATAGCGAAAGGTTGTTGGCGACTCAGCAAGAGGTTTCAAATATATAGTAGGCCTATATATATTTGAACTTCTTATACTACGTTGCGTTTTTTAATGCAATGTGGTATGTGTGTGTGTGTGTTTAGTTGTAAGTTGTATTTAATTTAAGAAATAATTTGCGCATTGCGATGTTAGTTATAAGTTGGGTTTAGCATTAAGGTGTATTAATTTTAAGAGGTGTTTAGCATTAAGGTGTATTAATTTTAAGAATAATGATGGTATTTGGTTGTGTTGAATTATTTGGTTTTTAATAATGATGTGTTGTTAGTTTTAGGTGTTGATATTAATAATTTATGTTGTTGTTTTGCCTTTCAGCTAGATGTTAGGGGGTAGATTAACTGTAAATTCAGAAGTTCAGTTGAACTTCACTTAGAAGGGGTGGGACATCCGCAAATTGCGGACTAGGTTTTTTGCATTTTGTTTAGAAATATGATGGGTGGGATTAGTTTGGGTGGGTGTTAGAGTTGCGTTTCTGCATTAGCTGTTCCAGTTTCCCTGAAATTAATGGTTACGCTTTGATGCGGACGGGACGTTACGCTTTGATGCGGACGGACCAGGGCCTCCCTGCTGTTCCAGTTTCCCTGAAATTAATGGTTACGCTTTGATGCGGACGGGACGTTACGCTTTGATGCGGACGGCCCAGGGACCTCCCTTGCAGAACGTAACTAGTGGGTTGGGAGTGGGAACCGCTAGGCAAACAGGGTGGTGGGAACAGTATTACTGTTCCCATCACCTTGGATCATTATAAATCTTGAATGACCTTGACCCACTTTCGGAAGGGTCAATGACCCCCCCCCCTCCCCCCCCCCCGAAAAAATGGAGTTGATCCCCCCCCTCCCCCCCCTCCCCCCCCTCCCCCCCGAAAAAATGGAGTCGATTCCCCCCCCCTCCCCTTCCCCCACTCCTACCCCCACTCCTTCCCCCACTACGGGTGAATGACCGGTCATGATCTGAAAAATTAAAATGGCTATAACTTGATAACGGATTGACGGATTTGGACAAGCGATACATCATTGAAAAGGTCTATGTAAGACAAACATTTTGGTAAAAGAAGAATTTGGTTATCTTATTTTAGTCAAAAGTTATGCGAATTATTTTAAATAAATACCTTCTCTTTCCCCTTTTCCCCCACCTCCCAGGTCAATAATCAGTCTCGGCCAGCTGCTACCCCTCTCATTTGCATATTGTTATAAAAGACGCACCGACTGCGGCTAACATTTCATTCTGATTCCAGACGTTACGCTGCTAACTTGGAGCCACAACCATGTTATCTCTGCCAACTACAACTTCTACTTTAACTTCTACTTCGACTTCTATTTCTACTACGGCTGTTCCTGCACCTAAGAAAACTCTTCGCCTCAAAAACCTTCCTGATTGCTACAAGAATCGACTTGCATCTCAACCTTCAACTTCTGGAGCTATTCTTCCGCCAACTAACACTTCTAGACTTCGTAGTATTTTTTCACCGCCTTCGCCTTCAAAGGACTCCGCACCACCATCAACTACTATGCCGCCACCGCAGAAGCCAGTTCACCACCATCCTAATACCCCTTCCGTTGAAACCATTGTTCATCGTCTTAGCACACCCATTATCCCACTATCACCATTGCCTCCTACCCCACCACTTAGTACACCTGAAGATCATACCTATCACAAAACTGAATCCTCTCAACCTGCTACTAAATCATCTCCTAAATCAGCTCCTAAACCAGCTTCTAAACCAGCTCCTAAACTTACTCCTAAACCTACTCCTAAACCCGCTCCTTCAGAGCAATTTCAATTATTACAAGAACAGCGTCGTAGGGCATTTAGCCGTCCCACTACTTGCCCTGAAATGCTTACTAGGGGAATTAAGAAAGGATCACCTTGTGGGAGGAAATGTGTAAAAAACGAAAGTTTTTGCCGTGTACATGTCGTAAAACACATTTCTGAACTACAAGTGACAGAAACCCCCACTGTTGAATACCAATCCAAAATTATTGGTGTGAAAGGAAATAGGCTTAAGAGAGGTTGTGTCTATTTTTTTGAAAGTGTTATTGACAACGAACACATTTTGGCAACTTGTAACGGCGTAAGATATAATATTAAAGTGATTGAATCCTTGCGCAAAGAGAAATCCATTTATGAGTTAGACTCTAAAGACTATCTCCTCAGACACAAACTGGATGGTATTACAAGGTGGGGGCGTAGCAAGTAAATTCACATAGCTTTTTCCAAATTATTGCTTAAAAAATACTGGGGGAGAAACACAACGCGTTATAGCGTTGTGTTTCTCCCCCATTATTTTTTAACACTCTAAGTCTCGTGACCTACTAACCTACTTCCATCCAAGTAGTAAGAAAAGTACTTCCCCCACTCCTTTGGGTCGATGACTGGTCATGGTCAGCACCTACCCCTCATTTGCATACTATTATAAAAGCGGAGCGAGCGTTGGTCACCCCTTCATTTTTCTTCTACACGCCGCTCTTGTCGTTTCGTCTCTGCTGTTTACAATATTTCTTGCTTCAAAATGCCTCCTCATCTGAATGAAAATTTTAATTTTTCTGAAATTTCTGATGTTTTTGAACAATCTGAAGACACTTTAAGTAACGACAGTGAAAGTGAAGATGATGAGGACGATGATGATTATACTGTTGAACTTAGTGAAGAACGTAAAGTCATAGCAATTGATCCACAATTTCCATTTGATACAATAGAAAAGTTTATGGCTGAAGCTAATAAATGGTTGGACTCAGGATGTTATGTACGAATTGACTCTTTTATATTGTATGGTGATAGTCATTCTTTCCTTGTCACACCAAATGACAGAGACCGCATGTTGCAGTGGGCACAATCTATGATGGAGTGCTACGAACAAGGTGTGGACACTGGCGGCTATTTTCTTGCACAACTAGTGTAATAACAAATTACCCTTCCCCCACGTAGTGAAGAAGGAAAAGAAATATTAGGAATCTAATTATAATACTTCCTTCCACATATAAGGAAGAAGGGGAAAGGAGTGGGGATTATAAAGTGGTGGGGGAATGTGTATAAATGCAGGTTGTTTCAAGAGACTTTTATTATTATTGTGGCTTTAGCAGAAACAACATGGAGTTTAAATCTTCAGCAAAAATAAGGAATAATATAATAAAGAAAGAAATTCGCAAGAAAGAAAAGATTGAACTTATAAAATTACAACTTATAATACCTTCCATTGAAATTGGATGTAGCAAACTAAAGACTTTGGTGAAAACTAACGAATATTTGTTACAATTGCTAAAAACAATCGAAGAGTTGAAGAGAAAGAATGGACATTCTACATAGTAAAATTTGAACATTTTAATATAAATAAGTAAACTGAAAAAAGTTGATGTAGAATAGAGAGCGAGGAATAGATCACTTTGTGGTAATGGACTAACATGCCACTTAGTGCTCTATTCCTCGTTCTCGCGTTAAATTGGATTACCTTGACCTATTTGTTTGACTGTTAGAATTTGGTTAACACTGTTGAATTTCAGTTTTGAACTAATGTTTATTTTTATTCAACTGTTAGAGTTTTTTAACACTGTCGAATTTTAGTTTTGAACTAACTTTTAATTTATGCGAATTTTCAGTTTAACTCTAGTTAATTTATGCGCAAATTTAGTTCAACCAAGTGCCTGTGCTCTAGCCATTTCCACTCCAACATTTGTTCTTTTAACATCTGTCCCATAACATCTGTCCTAACAGATGTTAAAAGAAAGTTTGTTAAAGTTTGAATATAAAGAAGTATATACTAAAACTCCAATGGGAATAAAGAACACGAATGAACAATTAGTTTGTAGAAGGTTAATATTTTGTTGAAAATGTTTGATTTCCTAGGATAGTGAAGAGGATGAAATAGTGGTGGGGGAACCATTATAATAGGAGGAACGTGAGAGCCCACTTCATTTCTTGGTGAAATTTCGAAGAGTAAACATCTCAACATGTATCGTTGCGATAAATGTTCGGAATCGTTTCACGATGAAATTCTATTAGACTGTCATAAAGAACTAATTCACAACAACCCAGAAGAAAAACAAGAACAACAAGAACAACAAGAAGAACAAGAAGAACAAGAAGAACAAGAAGAACAAGAAGAACAATATGAAATAACAGCAACATCTTCAACTACTTTACCAAATCTACAAGTATTTGCATTACCTGGTAAAGTAGTAATGCATCATAAGATTCAAAATGAAAACTTGAAGCTAGAAGAATTTATTAGAGAAGCAAAACCAATTGTAAGTAAAACTTTAAAAGAAGAATTAAAAAGATTGAACTTTCTTAAATTTGGTTTACTACTAGAAGCTATGTTTATAAATGTACAAGAAGAATTATCACCAAGAGGATTCATAACAAAAAACCGAACCATTATGGAAAGTTCAAACATTGATTCAATAGTAGAGAACTGTATAGAAGAAATATTAACAAAAATTCAGGAACACGAAGGAAGAGGATCCGGATGGAGTCTTAAGAGTATTGAAGTATTAGATATAAGAGTTCACAAACATGGATATGGACTAATGGGATCAAGTTACATTCCTCTGCCAAAAAGAATTGAAGATACAAAATCTTGTATTAATGTTAAAAATGAAGACAATGAATGTTTTCGTTATGCAATGACAACTAAATTTGTACCACATCATGTGAATAGACCTGACCAAGAATATGAAAATCAAAGATTTAGATACAATTTTCAAGGAATCACTTATCCTGTATCACTGAAAGATATATCAAAATTTGAGAAGAAAAATCCCGGTACGTCTATCAATGTTTTTGCATTAGATAGTTCAAACAAAGTGTATCCTTTACGTATTGCAAAAGAAGAGCTACCAGATCATACGGATTTACTACTACTAACGCGAGGAGATGTGTCTCACTATGTGTACATAAAGCAATTTGATCGTCTTGTTAACAAGCAACTTTCAAAAATAGAAACAAAAAGATAATTTGCAAGAGATGTTTTAATTTTCAACGAGAAGGAAGAGAAGGAAGAGAATGGTTACAAGAGCACAAAAGACTATGTAACAATAATTATGAAGCAAAGATTAATTTACCTGCGGAAAACAGAGCATTCGTTAAATTTGAAAAGGTTCATCATCAATACCGTATCCCTATAGTTGTATATGCGGACTTTGAATCAACACTAATTCCTATAGAAGATGAAAATTGTGAAGCTAGAAAAAGTGTCAAATATCAAATGCACAAACCAAATAGTTTTTGTTTAATGGTTAAATCAACATTATCAGAAGAACATTTAAACAGATATGGATTAACTTCAGAACCTCTAGTATATCGTGGTAAAAATGTAGAAAAAATATTTCTTGATCACTTATATTCAATAGCTGGAAATACACAAAGATTATATACAAATATTGTACCAATGAAACCGATGGAGGAAGAAGAAGAAATTCAACATGAAAATGCAACTCTATGTTTCTTATGCAAAAATGATTTTACTATTGAGAATTATAAAGTTAAAGATCACGATCACCTCACAGGTTATTACAGGGGTGCTGCTTGTAATAAATGCAACTTGAGCTATCGTTTACCACTATTTATTCCTGTGGTTCTGCATAACCTCAGTGGGTACGATGCTCATTTTATATTACCTGAACTAGGAAGAGACGATGGTAAAATCGATGTGTTAGCTGAAACTTCAGAGAAGTTTATAAGTTTTTCCAAAGAAGTTGGAAACATAAAACTAAGATTCTTGGACTCCTACAGATTTATGCCGTCGAGTTTGTCCAAACTTTCAGAAAATTTAAGGAAACAAGATTTCATCGAAACAAAGAAGATTGTAAATAACGACAAACTGGATTTGGTACTTCGGAAAGGTGTGTTTCCATATGATTACATAGACAGTTTAGAAAGATTTAATGAAACATCACTTCCGGCTAAAGAAGAATTCAAAAGTAAACTTTATGACATGGACATATCTCAAGAGGACTATGATCATGCATGTAAAGTATGGAACGATTTAGGATTTAGAACATTGGAAGAATATTCAGATTTTTATGTTAAATTGGATGTAACTTTACTATGTGATATAATGGAAGAATTTAGAAATACATGTTTTGCGGCATATGGATTGGACCCTCTTCATTCGTACACTTCACCTGGATTAGCATGGCAAGCTATGTTGAAAGAAACAAATTGTAAAATACAACTTCTTACTTATATAGATATGGTTATGATGTTAGAGTCAGGAGTTCGAGGGGGATTGACGCAAAGCGTTACACGACATTTCAAGGCGAACAACAAGTATCTGCCCGATTATGATGTATCAAAACCAACAACATTCCTGGGTTATTTTGATGCAAATAACTTATACGGATGGGCAATGTCGAATCCCCTTCCATATGATAATTTTAAATGGATAGATCCAGAATCGATTGGAAACATAATGGATATACCGAAGCATGGTGAAACTGGTTACATTTTTGATGTTAATTTTGAATATCCTGAACATCTTCATGATCAACATTATGATTTACCACTTCTTCCGAAGACTGAAATTTCCCCTACTGGAAGATGGCCAAAATTAATGATGACTTTAACCGACAAGTCTCGATATGTTGGACACTACTGGATGATACAACAAGCTTTAGACTTAGGATTGAGAATTACAAAAATTAATCGAGTACTACAATTTTCTCAATCTTGTTGGTTAAAACCTTACATCGACAACAACACAAGAAGAAGAGCCACCGCTACATCAAGTTTTCAAAAAGATTTTTTCAAATTAATGAATAACGCAATATTTGGCAAGACTTTGGAAAACAAAAGGAAACATAAGGATATCAAATTGGTAACTGATCCAGTAAAATTACAGAAATTGGTGCAACAACCAAACTTTGGTTCATCTATAATTATTAATGAAAATCTAGTTGTTATTTCCATGAACAAGAAGTCAGTTACAATGGATCGTCCTTTGTATCTTGGAATGTCAATCTTGGATATTTCAAAAACACATATGTACGAGTTTCATTATAAGAAGATGGTTAACTATTATGGAAGAGAGAACATTGGTATTGCATATATGGACACGGATGCACTAATTTACTGGATTAAAACAAATGATATGTATGAAGATCTACGCACCTTTATATATAAAGATGATTTCGACTTTTCCGATTATCCTAAGGATCATCCAAATTACGACTATGACAGAAATAAGAAAGTATTGGGAAAATTTAAAGATGAAACAAATGGTGTGCCGATGATGGAAATTGTAGCATTAATGTCCAAACTGTATTCATTTCAACTGTACATAAACGAGAGGAACGAACATCAAGTCACGAAGAAGGCCAAAGGAATAAAAACTTCTTTCCTGAAGAAGAACGTACAGTTTGAACATTATAAAAGATGTTTGTTTGAAAATGTTGAAACAACTGCAACGTTCAACACTATTAGAAGTTATAATCATCAACTTTTTAGTGTCAAACAAACAAAGTGGGCATTAAGCTACAAAGATGACAAGCGTCATATTTTAGAAGATAAAATTAATACTTTACCATTCGGCCACTACTCTCTAAACCCTATCGACCAGTAAACCTATTCTTCGTCCTCTACCTTCTTCCTTTTTCCTTTCCGTAAAGAAGAGGGGACATGGCAAGCCCAATGCCATGTTCCCTCTTTTTTACACTAATATGAAATGGCCTTGACCTATATTCAAACTATATAAATGAGAATAAACTATTCTATGGATCAGTATTTTTACATGCAGTGTACAAGCAACATCTGAAGATGGAAAGTGTGAAGGACAAGATTGTAAATGAACTACATAAACCAGCAAGAAGAAGATTTCCAAGAAGAAGTACAATCATTAAAGGAATGAATGATCTTTATCAAGCTGATCTCATTGAAATGATACCGCACAGTAAATTAAATAAAGGATTTAAATATATTTTAACAATTATAGACTGTTTTACTAAAATAGCTGACGCTTTACCAATGAAGGATAAGACTGGTAAAAGTGTTACAAAAGCTATGGAAACCACAATACAAAGAAATAAATTTAAAATTAAACATCTACAGACCGATGATGGAAAAGAATATTTTAATAAAGACTTTGGAGCTTTGATGAAGAAATATCAAATAAATCATTATTCTACAAATTCTGAAGTTAAAGCTTCAATAATTGAAAGATTCAATAGAACATTAAAAGGTGCGATGTATAAACAATTTTCAAAAAGAGGATCATACGTGTGGTATGACATATTACCACAACTTATAAAAGAGTATAACAACAAATATCATCGTACCATTGGAATGAAACCTATCCAGGTAAATAGTGCTAATGCCAAAATTGTATTACAACGCATTAAAAATAATACAACACCGAAATTGGAAAAATTGCAACCAAAGAAGTTCAAGGTCAACGATAAAGTTCGTATAAGCAAATACAAAGGTGTATTTATTAAAAGATATCTACCAAATTGGACTAATGAAGTATTTACAATTTATAAAGTGCAACCAACTATACCTGAAACCTATTTATTAAAGGATAACAATTGTGAATTACTTCAAGGTGGATTTTACGGACACGAATTGTTGAAATCAACAGTCGGTGATGTATATCTTGTCGAGAAGATTTTACAAAGGAAAAAGGATATGGTTAAAGTCCGGTGGTTAGGGTTTGATAAAAGTGAAGACTCTTGGATTCCTTCAAAAGACTTAGTATAGTTGTTTAATAGCTCATTGTGTGTTTAACCTTTATACAAGATGGAGATTGTACAACAAAAAGACCGATTTAATATCAATAACATTGATGAATTGACAGTTGACAATGATAAGTTAAATCATGGAAAACATGGTGAATTACTACCAAATACGATAAGATGTCTAATAACTGGTCCTTCAAATTGTGGAAAAACTAATGTTGTTTTTAACCTTATAACTAATCCTAAAGGATTGCGTTTTAATAATATATACATTTTTTCAAAATCATTGCAACAACCAAAATATCAATTATTGGATAAAGTACTTGCAAGTGTACCTGAAGTGAATTTTTACAAGTTTAATGCCAGTGAAACAATTATGCAACCAAATGAAGCAAAACCATTTTCTATTTTTATATTTGACGATGTTTCTTGTGAAAATCATGACACAATAAGGAATTATTTTGCTATGGGAAGACATCATAATATTGATAGCATTTATATTGGTCAAACATACAGTAAAATTCCAAAACAACTTATAAGAGACAATGCAAATATGTTGATCATCTTCAAGCAAGATGAAACAAATTCAAAGCATATATATAATGATCATGTAAATGCGGATATGCCATTTGAAAAATTTAAAGAGATGTGTGGCAAAGCATGGAATGAGAAATATAGCTTTCTCGTTATTATGAAGGAAGAAGATATTAAAAATGGTAGATATCGTATAGGGTTGGATAAATTTGTATTTATGCGTTGAACTACCGATGCTACATCTAGTTACACGTTGAACTTCACAGTGTAAACATGGTGAATCAAGAAAAACTATTGAAAGAAATAAAATCACTCAGTGATTCTATTAGGATGAAGAATCGTGCATTGAGGATGGGTTTAAGTGAAAGAGAAGAATTTCTAGAGACTACATTTAAACCTATTACGGAACCTTTAAAACAGATATCGGAAACTATTGGTAAACCTCGTTATGAAGGAGATGTTTTACTACCAGTTTCTAAACAAGAAGTACAAGCATTAAAAAAAGAAGAAGATGATGATTCATATACAAGTGCTAGTGAGCAAGAAGAAACAAAAGAAGAAGAAACAATTGTTGAAAAGGAAGAAGAACAGCCAATACCTGAAGCTGAACAATCTATTCCAAATTTAACTCAATTGAGTAGCGATATATTACAACATGGACCTCTTGGAAGAAAATATATAATGAAAATGCTACATGACATGAAATCAAACCCGAATTTGAGTAGATCACACGTATACGGAGCAAGAATTGATGGGAATGAATTGAAGATTGGCGATTCAAAGCTTGAAATAACACAAGACGATTACATCATTATTGGTGAGCATAGATATAAAGGAACAAAAGGATTATATGAATTAATTTTTAAAAACATACCACTAAGATATTCATCCAAAGATTTAAGTGTTTTTAAGGAGATTCTACAAAATACTAACGCTCATAAAAGAAACTACTCAAAGGATGCAATGATTAATCGTTCACGTGCAACAAAATATAACATCGTTATAAAAAAGTTGTTTCCTCCACGAAAATTGCCAACATTACGTACTGCACCAGCGGTGAGACAACCACTGAAAAGAAAATCTTTATCACTTATGGATTTATCACTTCTTGAACAACATGGTAAAAAGAGTAAAGGAGATACTTCAACATCTGGTAAAGGATTGATGAAAAATCTATACAATACAAATGTGATTTACTACAACGATATCAATAAATTGGTTGATAGAATGAGACTATTGCATGAAGCCATGGAAGCTGGTCATACAGGTTTAAATAATGAATGGGTAGCTCTAATTGACGAACTCAGGAATCGCGGCATAATTGTATAATTTCCCGCGGATATATAAGAGTTGCAGGCATATAATGTGTCAGTTCTAACATGAGCGTCGACAAGTTCGGACGCTACTCCGCGTTAGGAGTGCAAGTTGGAGAAAACAGAAAAAGAAGTGGATTACCGCAAACACCCGAAGGTGACTATAACATAAATAATAAACGTTTAAAGTTTGTTAAAGATCCAGAAGAAGATGGAGATGCAACAAATTTAAAAACAGTAAAGGAGGAAACATCTACAAGTTTAAAACTTGACAACAACCAAC
Organism: Neoaliturus tenellus; assembly: GCA_030545055.2. NCBI lineage: Eukaryota > Metazoa > Arthropoda > Insecta > Hemiptera > Cicadellidae > Neoaliturus > Neoaliturus tenellus. The sequence continues at coordinate 73,650,959 of CM061535.1, read as the reverse complement.
TGTATGATGCAAAATCTCACAGGGTTATTAATGTTGCAAAACCAGTCAACAATGGAGATGTTGTTAATAAAGGCTATTTGCTATCTGCGATGGATTACGCTTTACTGTTGCAAAAGACTAAAAGTGGAAAAATGTACAATGCTTTAAATTATAAAATAACTAATGTGGCAGACCCAACCGATGATACAGATACAATCAATAAGCGTTATTTGCACTCTGTAATACCAGAAAAGAAAAAGGATGGATTTTCCTTTTATAAATATACTATAAACGATATTGGATATCCTAAAGAAGAAAGTGATGGTGTTAATAAAAAATATATTAAAGATAATTGTATTTTATATAATGATGCTGTTATTGATTGTCATGGAAAAGTGTTGTCCAATCTGAAAGATGGTTCAACTCCATCGGATGCTGCTACCTTGAAACAAATGAATGAAAGCTTAAAAAAAGAAACATCCACTTTTGTTAAACAAAATCAAGTAGTGTCAAAGAAAGGTGATGAGTTTATGCAAGGAAGTGAAAAGTTTACCTTACTACAACTACAAAATGACAAGTGGGATGGAAAAAATAAAAAATTGTCAAATATAAATTTAGGCACGGAAGAACATGATGCTGTTATTTTAAAACAAGTACCACAACTATCAGCTACTGGTGTTAACTTTATATGTGGAGGCAGACGATTAACCGAAGTTAAATCTGGTAAAGATGATCATGATTGTGTTGTTGTAAAACAAACTATAGTTAGAGATAAAATAAATAACGTATATGATGGAAAAAATAGAAAAATATCTAACATATCGGCAGGAATAGCTCCGAATGATGTTGCTACTATTAATCAAGTTATAGCAACCTCTAATGACGATCCATCTGTGTATACATGTAATGGTAAACGTATCACAGATCTTGAGAATCCTACAGATTACAAAGATGCTACTAATGTGGAGTATGTAATGAACCTTATGGGTAATGTAATTATAGACATGCACAATCATATGCTTAGTAAACCGAATCACGGTAAAATCCAAGATGATCAAAGAGAACAATGGATTAAAGATGCAATTATCAATAAGTATTAGTAAAACTCGCCAATATATAAGTATGGAATATATAAAAAGTGTTCATTATCATAAAGTATTTCATGGAGTGAAGACGCTCGTTATATAAAACGGCATAATGAAGACCTCATCGTTCAGTCGTCGTCAAGACATTGGCAAGAAAGGACGTGGTATAACATCAGCTGCATTATCCCTGCTCAGACGGATTCCAATTGGTGCTGTTGTGAATCGAGCGATAGACGCTTTACCATACGAATTACATCTGCCCGGAGGTTATCAATATTGTGGACCTGGAACTAAGTTGGCAAAACGTTTAGCAAGAGGAGATCCTGGAATTAATAAATTAGATCAAGCTTGCAAAGAACACGATATAGCATATTCAAAGTATAAAGATTCAACAAATAGATCAATAGCGGATAACATTCTAGCAGAAAAAGCTTGGCAAAGAGTAAAATCAAGTGACGCAAGTATTGTAGAAAAAGCAGCGGCTTGGGCAGTAACTACAACCATGAAGACGAAAGCAAAGTTAGGTGGTGGAAGACGCAGAGGAAGACCTACAAAGAGAGGCGCTCCCAAAAGAGGTGGAAACATTAAAAAAGGGCGTCGTAGAACTCGCAAGGCAAATGTAAAGAAGACTTCTGTTTGGCAAATGGTAAAAAACGGAGCAGGTTTATACCTAAAACCGTACCGTGTGTACTAAATAAGAAGAATCAATTGATAATTCGAAATAAAGCCTTAACAAATCATCAGTTAAATGATTATGTAAAATGTTTGAAAATACCATTCTTTCGAGGAGTTTTTATGAAAGATGCATTACCAACTAAAATATGGAAAAATGAAACTGGAATCGTAAATTTGGATTCCACCTATGGTCCAGGCACTCATTGGGTATGCTATAAAAAACTCGGACAAACCATTTACTACTTTGACAGTTTTGGCAATCTACCACCGCCAAAAGAACTGCAACATTATTTTCGAAACTCCAAAAACATTTTTTACAATTACAAAAGAGAACAACCTAACAATACTGAAATATGTGGGCATTTATGTTTGGAGTTTCTAGCGAAGAGTGTCAGTCAGCTTTAAGATGTCATCGTATACAGTGTCACTGAGTGGAAATTCATCCACATTGAAAAGTACGCTGTTCCCAGCATTGCGTCTATCCAAGGAAAGATTATGGGAAGCGGCATTACTTGATTTGACTACCTACAACTCAATTCCCAATGTTACGGAAGGAAAGAACAATTTACTACATTATTATGAAACTAAGGATGCTTCAGGAAAATACTCAGAATTGAAAATAATTACATTTCCTACTGGAGCATATGAAATTGATGACATAAACCAATTATTACAGAAACAACTTGGAGAAGACAATATCACCGTTAAAGGAAACAACAATACTTTAAAAGCAGAAATAACTTCCAAATATTATATTGATGTTGGCTTGGAAAACTCTATTGGCAGTTTACTTGGATTTACAGATACCAAAAAGAAAATCTTAACTCCTGGAACTACTCATTCAGGTGATTCAACTGTAACAATATTGAAAGTAAATAGTATCGATGTCACGTGCAACATTATACACGGATCGTATAGAGATGGAGTTAATCAACATATTTTACATACATTTTATCCAACAGTAGCTCCCGGTTTTAAAATTGTTGAGAAGCCACAAAACTTGATATACCTACCGTTAAACACCAGTTTCATTTCAGACATCGTACTGAACATATTGGATCAAGACGGTCATAGTGTTGACTTTAGAGGAGAAACAATTACTATACGGATACACATTAGAGCAGCAACATAAAAGTCAACATGGGATTATCATTTAAACCACAACAGAAGAGTCGGGAGCTCAGTAGCTCCTCGACATTGGAAGAGTTAACATCGGACAACATTCGTTTTCTACAGAAGATTGGATTGAAACTTAACAGCGATGGATATCCTGGATATATCTCAAGGACCAACATTCGACGAAACACTATGGGAGAAGGAATATCACACGCACAACCCTTACACTTCATCAAAATTAAACAATAACGATGAAATAAGGATTCCCATTCAACAACAAGATATTTACACGTTACCATGTGAAAGTTACTTGTACATCGAAGGACGGGTATTAAAATTGGATGGAAAAACTGCTTCAACAGTTCCTTTTATAAATAACCCAATGGCATATCTTTTTGATGAAATAAGATATGAAATATCAGGGGTGATGGTTGACTCAACAAAAAAGGTTGGTTTAACAACGACATTGAAAGGATTAACATCATTAACACCGCATGAGAAGAATTCAATAGTCACCGCCGGATGGGTTGCCCCCGATAAAGACACTATAACACCAGCTTCCAACGGTCACTTTGATTTTCATGTACCTTTACGATTGCTTTTGGGATTCGCTGAAGATTACAAACGGGTAATAATAAATGTCAAACAAGAATTAGTATTACTCAGATCTTCAACTAATAAGGACTTAATACTTGCAGACCCTGCAACTACGGAAGATAAACTGGAATGGCAACTACAGTTGGATAAAGTTGTTTGGAGAGTACCTCATGTAAGATTGGCCGATGAACATAGAATCCTATTATTGAGAAAGTTAAAATCTGACCGTGATATTGTGATGCCATTCCGAAGTTGGGAATTTCATGAATACCCTACACTACCTCAGACAGAACGACAAACATGGACCGTCAAGACATCAACTTACTTGGAACGAGCAAGGTACATAATACTCGGTTTTCAAACTAAGCGAAAAGATGTTATCACTGCAAATGCTGGTCAATTTGATCACTGTAAAATAAAGAATTGTAAAGTTTTCCTAAACTCTCAATTCTTTCCCTATGACAATTTGAATGTCATGTTCAGCAAAAAACGTTTTTCCATTTTATACGATATGTATGCAAGATTTCAATCGTCATATTATGGAAAGACTAATACACCACTATTATCACCTGACCAGTATTATTCCAAGGCTCCAATAATTGTAATCGATTGTTCAAAACAAAATGAATCGGTAAAATCATCAAGTGTGGATATAAAAATTGAAATGGAATTTGAAGAACCAGTAGCGGATGGAACTTCGGCATACTGTCTAATTCTACATGATAAAATAGTTACTTACACACCGCTGACCGGAATTGTGAAGAATGTACTTTAAGAAGAATTGTACAACAACTGCAAATTTTTTGAGGTTAGAATTATCTGCTTTAATTTTTGAGGTTAGAATTTCATTTGTGAAAGACAAGTTGAAAACAAACAATTATGTAATTGTATAAATTTCAAGGATTTTACGAAAAATATAAAAGCGAGAAAATAATTAGTAGAAACTTCATTCTATCTTCAACCGTCGTATGGGAAACATCATTCGCAAGATGAATTCTACTAACGGAGAAGAAAATACACCTCTAATGGATGATAATAGTTCAGATATAGAAAAACAAGTTGAACGAGAAATGGACGAGTTCCTAAAATTCAACAAACATAAGAAGAGAGAAGAAGAAAAAGCTGAAAAAGAAGTAAAAAGGAAGAAGGTTGAAGTTAACATTACAACCAATATTTTAACAGAAGTATTTCTTCGAATTATCTACCCAATTTCTTCATGCATGACAAAAAGTATATCAGTTGGAATTTTAAAATCAATGGATTATTCACCAATTGTTATTTTAAATCATGGAAACAAAATGGTTACTTTCAGTGAAACTACTTGGGAATCTCTCATGAAACATTTACATCTTTTGGAGTGCTATTTAAGTAACAACACATTTGGAAGAAGAACAAGATTAAGTTTATTGGAATCAAATATTGAAGTTGATATAGTAAAACATCGTGGAGGACAAATTGTTCGCTTCAGAGATTTAACTACACATAATGTTAAATTATATTTCACTAAAGAAGAATTTTATACTTTAAGTTGTACTACCGGTCCCGTCACCAGATATTTGAAACAACTAATATTTTCAAGTGCAATAATTAAAGACTATCTAATTGATACATTGGACAAAAAACCTTTTGTTCCAATTTTATACGGTCCCGTGGATACTTCAATCTTTAATAGAATACCTCAAGAAGTTGAAATGTGGAGACAATTAAACAACTATCACACCAATTTTAATATTGATGAAGTGGCACAAGAAGTGAAAGAAGAAGAACAATCCTGTCTGTTATAAACATCGGCTCATTTAATTTTTAAGTCAGTTGTTAGTAAGACTTCATCATGAATAAACGGGTTTTCGTTTTCTAATGCGCCACATATAATGGAAGTTAAAAGAGGTATAATTGAATTTCAAGCTTTTCGAGGAAATGATGGTAATTTTATTATTAAAGAATTAGTAATCTTGGACATGAACACATCAGTAGTTTATCATTATTTGTTTAAACCTCCAGTACCATTTAATAGACTAACAACTAAAGCGAAAGTTACAAACAAATGGTTGAACAAACATTTTCATAACTTAAGATGGGATTTTTTTTTTTTTTTTTTTTTTTTTTTTTTTTTTTTTTTTTTTTTTTTTTTTTGAGGGAGAGGCGGAAAAATGCATTACGCACACAGGTGGCCAGCCTGTAGTGTGGGGCTCCCCTAAAAACGAGTTTACCCACTAAAAAACCTCCTCTACTCTTTAGGAATCTAACCTGGAATTGTTTGTCACATTACGTCAGGCTAGGCCTAAATTTGGCTTACGCCCGTGGGGCTCGCTCCTTATCCAGCCACTCGATCAAGGGATCTGGGCCACTTCACGGTCCAGATCGGTTTTCTTTTCCAGGAGGATGCCCCGGACGAACTGTGACAAACAATCCCAGTTGCCCTCATCCTCCAAAATCTTTTGGCAGACCGAGTCCACCGAAAATGCACCAAAGATTTGTGTGGCCTCCAGGCGGGGCCCTTCCCAACGGGGACAGTGGAAGAATGTGTGTTCCGCATCGTCGGGAACACCCGGGCAATAAATGCAGTCCGGTGAACCGGTCTTTCCCATACGGTTCAGGTACGACCGAAAATAGCCGTGACCTGTCAAAAATTGGGTCAGGTAGTAGTCCACCTCCCCATGCCGCCGTTCCACCCATGGTTGGACCTGCTTGATAAGTCGCGCAGTCCATCGTCCTCGGGTGTCGTGCTCCCAGCTGTGTTGCCACTGCTGGTAGGTTCGGGAGCGCTCTTCTGTTCTTGCCGTGTCCTTGCCGATCTCGCCTTGTCTCTGATAAATCGCTTTCCTCTCCCCTGCCAAGAGCTTGACAGGGATGACTCCGGCGACCACCAGGACGGCAGGCTCGGACACTGTCCGGTAGGCGGAACACACCCGGAGCGCAGCTTGACGCTGAACCCGGGCGAGTCGCAACCTGTAGCACTCCTTATCTAGAGCGCCTGCCCACACCTCTGCCCCGTAAAGAAGCACGGACTGGACCGCGGACATCAACAGACGTCTTCTGCTGGATCGGGGACCCCCGACATTGGCCATCAGCCTACTAAGGTAAGTCACTACTTTAGCGGCCTTGTTCGCCGTACCGAAGATCTGATCCCTCCAGCTTAACTTGGTGTCCACCATAACCCCGAGGTATTTGGCGGCACGAGTTGATGTGACCACCTCCCTTCCCACTCGAAACGGGACGACGGTGTCGATCCTCTTTTTCGTAAGAATCACGATCTCCGTCTTACTGAGAGCAAGTGAGAGACCGTGATCGGACATCCAGTTGTTGACCACCCGCATAACTCGGTTCAACTTCAGTTGGGCCAGCTCAACGTTGCGTGCAGCAATGAGAGCTGCGACGTCATCGGCGTACCCAACCAAAGTGGTTTCCTCAGGCATCTCGGACCTCAGGAGGCTGTCATAGGCAACGTTCCAGAGATCCGGGCCGAGTATTGAACCTTGTGCGGCACCAGAAGTGACTTCCATCGTCCGCGTTCCGTCCCTCGTGTCATAAATCAGGCTTCGAGAGCGTAGATAATCCTCGACGAGCCGCAACAGATATGCAGGAATACGAAAGGTGTTGCGAAGCGCATCCAGCATATCGACCCACCTCGCCGAGTTGAAGGCATTCTTGACATCAAGCGTAACAAGAAGCACTACTCGGCGGGAGAAATGGTTGTGGCTCTCGGCTCTCTCCACAGCTCTCTGAACTTCGGTGACAGCGTCGATCGTTGACCGTCCCTTTCTGAAGCCGTACTGACGGGGGCATAAGTCCCCGGCAGCTTCCACGGCAGAAGTCAGGCGGGAACGGATCAGCTTCTCGAACAGCTTCCCAGCCGTGTCCAACATGCAGAGAGGCCTGTGGGACGACGGCAGCTCGGGATCACCTTTGCCCTTGCTGATCAGTACAAGCCTGGCTGTTTTCCAGGGAGCCGGAAACACCCCTTCTACCAAACAGGCATTGTACATTCTCAACAACAAGTCAGCGTTGATTAAAAATACTTTCTTTAAAGCCTCACTGGGAATCCCATCCGGGCCAGGAGCCTTGTTGCTCTTCAGGGAGAGAACGGAGGTTTCCAGCTCCTCGAAAGTGAAAAGTGGAACGTCCTCTACCCGTCCGAAGTCAACCGGCGGTCGCTGTGGATGTTCAGGAAACAACGCAGCGACGATCCTCCCCATGGTGGCGCCCTCCATGATGGAAGGTGGAGAGCGGGCGCCGAGTTTCTGTGTTACAAGTTTGTAACCCAGGCCCCACGGGTCGGAATCAACGTCGTCACGAAGTCTCCTCCAGCTATTCACCTTGCTCCTGTTGATCGCCTGGCGGAGAGATTTTCTCGCAGCTTTATAGGCCTCCGACTTACGAACTCTGTCTGCGGGAATTCTCGCTCTAGTGGCGGCTCGTCTAGTTCTTAAACATGTTCTTCTGAGTTCCGCAGTCTCTTCAGTCCACCAGTAAACGGGTTGTTTGTCGCGTCGGGGTTTCCTTCGCGGCATAGACTGGTCGCAGGCCGAGACGATAAGTTCCATCGTGGATGTTACTAGTGCCTCGGCTCCAGCCTCACCAGGATTCCCCTGCGCTCCCCGAGAGATGACTTCGGTGAACTTGACCACGTCCAGTTTGTTGGTGTTCCACCGGCGTGGCCCTTCCCGAGATGCGGAAACTCGACGATTTGCCTGATCATGCAGGTCAAACACGATGTATTGGTGGTCGCTACCCGTGTAGTCCTCGACAACCCTCCAGCCAGAGATCCTCGGAAGGAGCGACTCAGACGCAAAGGTGACGTCAGGGATCGTGCCTCTCTGCCCGGGGCGCCGAAAAGTAGGTGTGTCGCCCTGGTTGAGGACGACAAGACCGGCCCTGGCGATGAAATCCAGGATGTATTTCCCCCGGGAGCTGGTAGAGGGCATTCCCCACTCGACGGCCCTGGCGTTGAAATCGCCACCAACGACGACATGCCCGGTGGTGCCGAGAACGCACTCCTCTAGGCTATCTATCTTGTCGCGAAAGTCCTGGACGGCCTCGTTGGGTGTGAGGTAGCAACTGAAGATAGTCACGTCCCTACACCGAACCCAGACGAATCCTCGGCCGCGCCCGTGACTCCGCACCAAGACATCCTGTGTATTACGCGCCCAAAATGCAGCAGTACCGAGGCTGTCGGAGATCCAAATGTTTGGGTCTCTGTCCCGATACTGTTCGCTGATAAGGAGCGCGTCAGCACCAAGTTCTCGGGCCAGCTGATCTAGAAGGTTATCAGCTCCCCAGGATCTATGAAGATTGGCCTGGAGGATGCGAATTACCGGCCGCTGCCTTTTGCCTGTTCAAGTGCGGCTCTGAAGGCACCGCACTGACCAGACCCGGGTAAGTGACCGAGGGCACTGGAGCCTGAATCCTTGCAGAGGAAGCAGGATGGGCTCGAGGAACATTCCTTGCGTTTGTGGCCCTGGCCTCCACACTGGAAGCAGTTGGCACTCCTGTCGGGCCCGTTACAGTTTCGGGAGGAGTGGCCGAAACCGAGACAGCGGAAGCATCTCGAAACTACCACCCTCCGTTTGAGCCTGCAACTGACCCAACCGACTCTGAGGTGCTGAAGGCTAAGCAGCTTATTGGCGTGCTTTTCGCCCATCTCAGCAACAGCCATCCTGAGTTGACTTCGGTTAGGCTTTGTCAGCCATACCCTCACTCCATCAGCCGGTATCTCCGGGAGTGCCACCTGGATCGCACGGGTCACCTCATCTTCGGTGGAGAGGGCATCAAGGTCCCGAATCTCGACCGAACATTTCGGTTCTAGGGCCTTGATGGAGCCTTTGTCCCCAAGTGCAGTCTTGAGGGAAGCGGCAAAACCGATCTTGTCACTCGACTTCCCCAGTTCGAGGAGGACATCCCCGTTCTGGGTTCGCCGAAAGACTTGATAACGGTGTCGGTCTCTTCCGGTTTGGCCTGCGATCTAATCTGACCCAGAACATCAGCAAAAGATCGCCCCCCTAAGGGCTTGATCAAGATTGCCTCCGTCCTGGGCTTCTTAGGCCTGGGTTGTTTAGGCTTTCTGACAGACTTGCCAGAGGCCTCCCCCACCGGGTTTGAGACTTGCGTCCGCTCCACCCTCGACGCACTTTTCGAAGCTGCCTCCACTTGCTTCTGCCTCCTCCTTTCTTTCTTAGACAGGCGCGTCTTCCAGCCCCCCAAAGGTGTTGAGGCAGAGTTTGCTGCCAAGGCAGGATTAGCCGCCGGAGCAGGAACCTCTGCAGGAGTAGCCGCTGGAATCGCGACAGCGCCCGGGGCGGATTGAGTAGCCTGGACAGGAGATGTCTGCGATGCCGCAGTGACAAAAACCGGTCTCGGCACTGAGTCCACCTCAACAAGCTCAGGGCTTTCCGGCGAAGAACCGCTCTGCCTCTTCTTTCGCTTTCTGGCTTGAGTCTGGGACTCAGCCAGATGAGCTTGAGGCGAAGCAGACATAACTCGGTTCATAACGTCGCGCTCCTGCTTCACTGCCTTCAGCCTGATCTTCCGGCATTCCTCAATTTCGCCAAGGAAATCCTCGAGTTTTGGAATTCCGTCCTTAATCGCCTTGTTGACGTTCTTCTGAATAAGGAGAGCCTTGGCCATCTCCTTCAAAAGATCGTTCATTTTCTTCAGACATGAGTCTTCCTCCTCGTTGGCATCGTCCTGCTGCTGCCGAAGCATTTGCATCTCGAATGCCGGACGAAGAGGACTCTTCCTGGGAGGAATTCCTTGCATCCCGGCTAGAGGTGTTACCGGCTCAGTCACCCCCATACCCAGCTTAACCTCATCCTTCTCCTTTCCGGTTACGGCCGACGATCCGGCGACACCAGCAGCCTTGAACGGGATCGGCGGAGGGGAGGCTTTAATTCCCCCCGTCGGCGTCCCAGTCTTCGAGGTCGGAGACCTCTGCAGTTTTGAGCTGCGCTTAAAGGCGGCCTGCTCATTCTCCTTTAATTTCGTGTTTTGGTTTTGAAAATCCATACTTTTGTTTCACCAGCGCATCGTGCGGCAAGAGGCGGCCCTTCATTGGCCGGGAGCGGGTACACCCTCGGAGGTCTACCCCCCGTAGGAGATAAGACACCCCTACCCCAGGACTCTGGGGCCCGAAACCTCCGTTTGCCCAGCACCGATACACAAAATGTGCCGGACGTGCTGGGGGTCGCACCGTGGCAATGCAGAGTCCGATCTCTGCATCCATGCCGCACTTCCTGACTAAGGTCCGAAGCGGCTGGCTTCTGACGACACACTGGAGGAGACCATCGGCAGTGCGAGGCACACATCAGTCCCTGCAACACAACAGGGACACTCCCAGGACCCCCCAGCGTGCGCCGGTCGAAAGAAGGTGGAAAGACACCCTTGATTCGGGGTCGAAAACAAGAAGGTGAGCAAGGTTAGCTCAGGAAAGAATAAAGACGGTGAGCTAAGACCTGAAAGATGAGAAGAAAGGCCCTAGCTCGGGAAGAACTGTGAGGAGGGTCTCACTGCTTGGCTCAGGTACCCCGGGGTCGCCAAGAAACACCCGTACAGTGGAAAGCCCACTGCCCCTGAGGGAAACTTAAGATGGGATGAAGGTTTCATTAATTATAACATGATGCCGCACATTATGAATCATTATTGCAAAGAGTTTAAAATTATCTACACAAGGGGATTGGAAAAAGCAAATTGGATACAATCATTTACAAGCAACGAAGTGATTAATGCAATTATTGATAAAGATTTCCAATGCTACTTCAACGAACTTTGTATTTCATCAAAAAGTTTTAAACATCGAAGGTCACAGTGCGCTTTAAAGAATGCCTACCGCTTGAATAATTTCCTTCAACAAACTGGTGGGGGTAGTGTCAGTGGTGGGGGTAGTGTCGATTATAAAAGTAAGAGCGCTACCATGACACAGCATGAGTATTACTCAAACCTCCGAAGAGACAACATCTCCGACGGACATTCTTATTAACAAGAAGATTAACAACAACATCAATATGGCATCACAGAACTTACTTCAAAGTTTAGTTGATCAGTTCAACGCTCATTCTAAATCATCAATTCTACCTACGAAGAAATGTTCTGAACTAAAAGAAGAAAAACACTACATCATTCATACTATTAAGAAAATGGAAACTTCAGTAGGTGATGCTATAAATTGCACTTTGAGCGAGGCACCTTATACAATTGGTGATGAAGCAAAATTTCAGATCTTCTTACCAAAGCGCTTCGTACAACTACTTCAAAATGAAGATCTTCGTATAATTCAACCCGGCGCACTCTATTTGGTATCACATGGACCCAGTGGAAACAACTCTACTGAACTTACAATTCATGTAACACCTACTACTGATTAATTTGTACATAACATTGTAAATATTTCTTTGTATTTGTTTTTTCAATAAATATGATATAAAACAAAAAAAAAAAAAAATAAAAATAAAAAAAAAGCAACATATTGTAATGTCTTTGTACATTACAATATGTTGCTTTTTTTAAAAATTCCACAGGATGACCTTGACCCAATTCTGTATAATTATAAAAGGGGAAATGTACTTGCAAAATTCATCAGTCTACTGCTACCTTTCATACCGTACACATCTCGCTCTTAATCCCTGAATATAAAACTGCAACATGTCCCTAAAGGTCAAGTGTGCATCTTACGATACTAACACCATAACAACTTTTGAACAACTCGAAGATTTAACCAACGAAATGCGAGTTTTACTTACCGGTGGTTATCACTTAACTGTTGATGTTAGTGCTACTAATACAAGGATGTTCACTAAAACAAAATATTGCGATGATGAAATATTTATTTCTACACAACCTACAACTTCTTCATCGCCAACTGGTCAACATAACATCAAGTTCCAAAAGTATTACCAATGTTGAATAACTTTTGACAGACAAAGCTACAACTAAAGAATCACGTGATCAATGTGAGTTAATAAAAAGGATGTGATACTTGTATAAATAATCATTCGCTTCTTAGCTCTCACCACGACAAGACCTATTTAAGAAAATGTTGTACAGAATGATGATTCAACTTGATGGAAAAATCTATGGAAAAGATTACAACACTGTTGAACAAATGACTAAAGATATAGATGTATTAGCTAAAGAAGGATACCAAGCTAAATTAATTTTAAAATTTCCTGAAGTACATCCACTATCAATAGAAGAACTAGTTGCTATGGCTAAAGCTGAGAGAGATAAAAAGTCTGAAGAAAACAAAGAGAAACAAACTTCCTAAATTTTAATAATCCTTACACTTGTAAGGTATAATTTTTTAAAACTCCATTTGGATGACCTTGAAATTACCCCCACCACTTTTCACAGTACATAAAACTCGCTATTTAACACTATACACTCTTATTCTTTCACTGGACTCCGCAGCGTCAACATGGAAGAGCAAAAATACAAGTACAAACCTCGTTACTGTTGTGAACAACAATGTACAGATTTAGGGCCAATGATGGTGGATGGGTTAGCTTGTACTAAATGCGAATTCTTCGAATCTTGTTACTGCAAATGCAAAACAAAACAACTACCGCCACCGGAATTGCGAACTTTGAAACTTTACAAATCAAGATATTTTCATACATGTTGTCCTCAAAGATGTTTCAAATTTCACCCTCTCGATCTTGCTCATTGTCAACGCACCAATTCTCATCAAGATGATTTTTGTACACATATGATAAAAAGATGTAAATACAGGTCAGATTGGTATTCCGATCCTGTAGAACCATCAAATGTGTAATTTCAGTTTTACACTCTTTTTTAAAACTTCATTTGGATGACCTTGAGATTTCCCCCACCACTAGTTCTAATTTTTATATAATATTAAATCATTCCACTTCCAACACTCTAACTAACAACATGGAAAACAAATTTATCAAATTTGAACATATAATAACTGACAGGGAGGAGATGGAAGAATTGTTTCAAAACTTACTTTCTGTCATTGACGAATATCCTATAAGATGGTTCAGAATTGTAGTTCAATATTTAAATCCTGGTGAATTGTTTTCTTCATCAAGTGAAGAAGATGAAACAACTACTTCGGTTCAAATAATTGAATTAAAAGATGGAGAAGAAGAACTAAACGTTTTATTCAATCATAAGCTCAAAGTTCCCTATATAAAAGCCCCCTCCCTAGACAGCCCCCCTCCCTAGACGCCTGCTCAAGGTCACCATTATATAAGCCCCCTCCCTATGCGCCGATCCTCATTCCATCACCGACTCTCCAATAATGAACAACTCTCCATTGGCCCGAATGAATTCTAGTTTTGAAATAAACTCTAAAGAAGAGTTACAAGACATTTTTAATATTTTACAAGAACTTGTAGATAATTTTACAACCATCAAAATGAATTTGGAAATAACATACGATTGTCCTATTTGTGATAAGGTTGAAAGTTTGGACGAAGACAGTTTACTAAATCTAACTCCTGCACCATCTGACACTACTGATGGTAATAATGAAGAGCAACATCTTTCCCCCACCACTTCTTTGTAATTCATCCTTCCCCCCACCACTTCTTTATTTAACTAACATTTCTCCCTTTCACTTCTCATTCCGTCTTCGACTTCTGAACTATCAACATCACTTGTTTTAAAATTTCAAACACTAACACAATCATGATGGATATGATGGATGAAGTTCCCTTCATAACTAGAATGGAAGAGGATAAATTGAAATTGGAAATTAAACGATTGGAAATGGAACGGGAAAACCAATTCGAAATGTTACGTTTGTTCAAGCTTTTCAAATACATCATCTGGGGACTCTGCGTTTACCTTCTCATCGTCGTTGGTGTTTGCATTTACAACTCTGTAGTTCATCACAAAAGTTCAACTTGTTTAAACTCTGCTGTTGCACATTAATTGTATGTTCACAAATAAAATTCAAAAGTTACTTCAACCTATCCCACTATCACCAACTAGTTCAACTTTCAACTATTTCTGGTGGTAGTTGGATAGGCTTTTTTAAAACTTACTCTGGATGACCTTGACATACTTTCCAAGCCCCAGTTATAACTGTTAAATTTCAGTTTTAAATTAACTCTTAATTCATGCCCAATTCTACTTCAAATTCAGGGCATATGCTCTCGCCATCTGCACCCCAGCATCTGACGCCATCTGCTCGAGCAGCTGCTCGGGCAGATGGCACGACTTCCGGCGCAGAAGTAACCAAAACACACTACTAACCTCATACTTGTATATCATAAATGTGTTAAACAACACCATCAGTTACTCGTTTTCCAAATGGCTCTGCCTGATTGAACTAGGCAGTTATGGAATCATACTTTTTGTGCAGTTGATGAAATTATATTTATTGAATTAGTCTCTCGGCGTTTCGCGTATGGAGTCTCCTGGAGGCAAATACTCAACACTTTAACATCGACTTTGAATTGAAGATGAAATTGAATTTATTCATGTAGAAGACTTTGCAAAAAACCATTGCTACTATTCTTGATTTCATTAGTTTGTTGTACTATTTATGAAAAGGGTCATCACAAAAACATTTGACTATAGAATAACAAGGTACTGTAACTCAAATTCATAACAACCTGTATATGCAAAATATACACATGGATTTTCATATTTCTTTTTCGGGAGAAGACTTGTCCGTCTAATGTAGATCGAGAGGCGTTAAACATCGAAATGGAACGGATGGTTGAGCTATGTTATATTTAATGAGCCAATCACTTCATTTCAGCAGTCATCAGCCCCCAAGCTATCCTCGCTTCTACAGTTTTAGCTCATTAGGAAAACCATCTTGATGTCAATACGTAATAAAAATTTTTACCATATTCTTTTTGTACCTTATTATAGTTATAATTCTGTACAAGGACTTCTCAAAATTTGACTGAATAGTATTTGAATTGAAATTGATGTCATAATTTAGATATTAAAAAGCTTATAATGTATTAATAAACCTTTCATCACCAATAGCTTAATTGAATTTATTTTTTATTATTTTTCGTTGTATATTTTTTACATTTTAGGTATTATGAGCTGTTTACATTTATATTGCTATCAATCTTAGGTTAACATGTTTAACTTTGCAAGAGGTTAAATGAGTTTTAATATAGCAAAATAACTTTAAGAGTCTAATAATAGTAGCTGTAAATAGTTTTAAATATAATTATTTTTTATTTCATTTTTATTTTAAGTACTCGGTAAGGAAATTATCACTACGCATGATGTTTGGGAACATGCAAATTAATTTAAACACAAAGACCTAATGTATGAATGCATTACAAAATATTTTCTTCCATTGTGGCTTTCAAGTCAGGTTAAGGTTAATTATCTCTTTGAAATTGGATTTGAGGGAGTGTGTTATAAATGTGGTCTAAAGTTCAGCAAATAATGCAATCTGAATTCGTATGTTAAACTATAAATCAACTTGCATTAACACTTGTTTCACTACCTGCCTAAATTTAAATAGGAATAGATTGAATGATGCCAGTTTAAATAGTTCGTTCTGCTCAATTCGGTCATTCGCTTCTCTCAATCGACCCTGTGTTGAGTTCGATCACCTATCTCACACGTCTGCCAGTACATATTATTATGCCCGTTATTATGAGTGAATTCAATTGTTTACTTATAAAACTATATCAATTCAATAAATAACATGGTTTTTAAAGTATCATCTGCCTTATTATCACTGTGTTCATAGTTCAAAAGCCATTGTGGCATGTCGAATCTCAACCAAAAGCAAAGAGAATTCCTATTTTAAACTTAAAGAATCGCATACTGTTGAATTTAAACTATGTAGCATAATAGTAGATCAATGAATTGGGATAAGTGAGTTAGGACTTTTCTTTTTAGTGACATCTTGGATCTATTTAATTACCATTAAGAATTCAATTAGGAAGCAAATTCGCTAACACGGTTGTCTTGCACAAAAAATTCAAAATCGTCTGGAATACATTCAGTATCCTTCTACAACATTACCATCTTAGTAATGCCTGAAAATGATTTTTGAAAATACAGTAGAACAAACACAGAAACTAACAATGTTGGTTGTACTTCCAGACTATTCAGCACCCCATAGGTTTTTAAGTAGATTGTCAATAGGCCCATGTATCAAACAATTGCAACACAATTTGAATAAAGTTTATTTTTACTTTTTAACTGTTGATAAGAATAACCCTAGAGTAGAGTGGGTATCCTTTGTCAAAAATTAAATAAATTATATATAACAAAAATTATCTTTCATTTTACATAACAAATACAGTTCAAATAATTGAAAAATTTATATTAAGTCGTTAACCAAATTTTTATCTTCTAGACTATGTGATTTCATATTATTCTTTTTGCTAGAAATACATGTTGTATGACTTTACAATAGATTCCCTAGGGACTAATGTCACCATATATTACTTTTGTACAGACATTTTAATTTCAATTTTTTATAATTTTATTTATAGTTTTATATTAAGGACTTTTTAAGTAATCAGAATGTTAAGGGTAGCCGGGGAAAAATATATCAGGCCAATTAATATGGTTTTCACCCAGCTAAGCATAAGTACATGCATTGTGCGTAGTACTGTAATATAATCCTTCTCATAAATGATAAAATGTAACATGGAAAGCTGAAGAGGTAGTGAAGAACCAATGAGGAAACCTGCTCTGAATATTAAAATAATAACACATCATGCATTTTAAGCATCTGTTTGACTGTATCTTCAGTCTCAACACTTTTGTATTGCATACAATGTAATACATAGTACAAAGGCGGTCTACCTGAAATGTTTGGGTGAGACAATGCTAAAATGTGCAATAGAAAAATGTAATCCAGAAATACAAATTTTCTTTGTTAATGCTGAAAAGCTATAAAAATTAATCATTCAGAAATAATCTTACTATGTAATCAAGAAAGGTGGTTCTGAAACGACGGAAACAATTGATAACTTTAAGCTTTAGTTTCATTTTCTCCCCATTTCTCTTTCAGGTTTTGCTTTATGATCCTTAAAGCTCCTTCTTGGCATTGCTGGCACGTCGGAACCCAATCTTCAGCAGCGGTCCATAATAATGAAGAACACATTGCCACGCTATATATCTTTTTCAGCTCTCCGTATTCTTCTTGCAGAAATAAACGCAATCGAAGAAAACTTACAAAATACTTGAATACTAGTGTCAGTAAATATCACCAAGTACAAAGATTTCCTGAGCTATATAAATTGTATTTATGTACGTTGTCTCAATAATTATATTTTTCAAGCCAAATTAAAGTTGTAATATGATAGACGACTGAAATATCCGAAGTCTATTAAGTTTTTAGTAATTTAGATAAATAAAAAATCTAAATTAAGACTACAATTGGTTTTTATTTGTATGATATAATGAGGTAGGCTTATCAAACTCATTCGAGTTCAATACTCCTCAGATTTTTCTTCGTAGTCTCCTCAATTTATTGTACTGTGTTTTTTGTGTTTGTTATTTTTGCTGATATGATAGACTGAGGTTAAAAATGGACGTTTCTATCATGTTAAAGATTTTATATTAATTGTACTGCATTATTGTAATTGGGGTTATAACCTGTTATAAGTGCATGTAAATAAATAAATATTTATTCGTTTGAGTTTCACACGATCAAACTTGTTAAATTCTTTCTACATACTGTGGCCAAAAGTCAGGAGACTAATGAATATCATCCACAAAATAGTTATAAACAGTTAGTATGTAAGAGATAATTTGGTAATTCAATATAAATAACAATTGTTAGAATATGTATATAGTAAAATAATTTATAATTTTTATAAATAATTATTATACATTAGTTGATGCATTCAAGTCCATTCCAATAATACTCAACTTTCAATTTAATTTTAGTCTCACTGAACTTTATTTTCTTTTATTTAATTGGCTACTAGACTCGTTTACACACAGTTATAAAGAAAAACTGCCAAACTTATTTTTATAGCTTTAAATAACGTGTTTTAGTTTATTAATACATTTTTACCCAATGTAACAAAAAATTAACTGTAGCATTGTGTACATACAACCTTTTCAATAAACACCAAGAACGACATTACAAGTAACATAATTTAGAAACCAGTTGCATGATATGTTCATTATGACCCCACTTTATGATACAGGTTTCACACCAATGAGAATTTGGCATTTGACAACAGTAGTGTAATTATAAAAATTGCGCAATTCGCACATCAGCTGATTTATTCCATGACGATTCGTGTTTTAGTTTCTCTAACTTCGAAACATTTTGACCTATTGTGAGCGATAACGACGAAAACGTCGGGTGATGCATATTTTTTAATGAATTGCTGCCTAACCTATAAATTTTGGATATGTCCTTTACTTTATTTTTATTACTTACTTGATTTAAATGGTCGTAGATTAAGTAGTTTATGCAGCTTTTAAGCCCCTCGTGATATAATTAGAACACTCACTTCGCTTGCTTTCTAATTTGCATCTTACTCATAGCTCAAGCAGTAGATTATATAATCACTGCATAAATCTATACTTATTTAATAGGCTAAGGTTTTTGTGTTGAGGACTCCTCCTACAATTTTTAACCTACGATATTCAAGTTTTTGTAGTAGTTGGATAGAGATTGGTCTGTAGTCGTTTCCGTCAAAAATTGATGAAAATCGGACATAAAATAAAGGCGCTATACTCAAATTAAATGTGAAATTTTCCCACTAGAATAACATTTGGTTTGGGTTGAACATTTTAAACATCTTTTAATGTACTGTTACGTGTAGCAGTTAATGTCTAGTTTTTTTTTTTTTTTTTTTTTTTTTTTTTTTTTTTTTTTATTATTACTGATATTTACAATATCGGATTGCTTGGATGTCGTTAGATTTAGGACTAAATGTTACTTTTGTATTGTATCAAAATAAATTGCTTGATTTTGAGAAACAAGTAGACTAGTGACTATTTAATACACTAAATTTTAATTCCTTTTCCAATAATATTTATTTATTTGGTAAATTGAGAGCAAATATTTTGCTTTATTAACTAATTTACTTATTTGAATTTTGTACATTTATTTAATTTGTATACGTTATTGTTATTTTATTTTTAGAAAAATTTAATTGAGAATAAATAAATGAAAGAGGAGAATACTGATAACCGTCGAGGGACTGACGGGCTCATTGGTGATTGACTCATTAGCAGAAACATTGCCTCTCTCTCTGTCAGAGACCCACTGTTTACTCCCAGTGCTGATTTCGAGTCCTTTGGACTATTAACTTTAGATAATGATGTCTAATGAGTGAAATAAGTAAAAACCATAAAGTTGGATAGTCGTTATTTGGTTGTTACCTTAAAATTAGTCAGTCATTTATATTGATCTAGTTAACATTTTACAATTAATCAGTATAATCGGGTTATTATTAGAGAATCACATGATTATACTTTGAAGTTAATGTAGGCTTACACTTGTATTTAAAACTAGATGTTCATATTATACTTAAAGATTTTATCTCTATCGGATATGGAAAGTTACCTAAAACAATAAATGGAAAATTAAGATGTTAGTGGCATAGTGTGTGATGTTACGGAATAAGCCAATATGGATTGTGCAAAGGTGCGATTGGTTTATCAAATTTACTCATAGCCAGAGTAAAAAAAAAAAAAAAAAAAAAAACAGATGTTGGAGCTAATCTTATAATTACAGTAGAGTTTCCTGCACGGAACCATGTTGTGGGTTCGAATCCGCGTTCTGCCAGTACTGTAAATTTTCTCCTTGTACTGTAGTGGCTCATCCCATTACTTTATAAAATATGACCCACGCGCAGACCAATAGTCTATGTGGAAGGGGCAAAGTAGGGAAAAAAGAGGTCTGCCAACCTCTTAAAAAGCACCAATAACGTTATTGCAAGAGGTAAAAAATATAAGGTACCTAATAATAAAAGATAAATGCATGTTTAAAAAATAAAAAACTCATTTTAGGTAATAGTTAGTTTTTAAAGAATACCGTAGGTATTTGCTAGTAAACTTTAATGGATCTTATTCTAAATTCCCAATTTTAGGAGTATACACTTCGTAATTTATCAATAGTTTTGAATAAATATTTGATTATTATATGTATTGGGTGTTTACCTACCTAACCAGTTCTTCCTTAAAAGAAGTTGTGTATTTGAGAGGTTAATTTGTTTTCATCCCATGTTTTGTATTTTAAAATTATATCTGTGAAGTCTAAGTACATGATATTGCAACAAATAATGTGCCATTACCTTCATTTTCGTTGATCCTATGTGACCAATATGTAGCTCTTTGTGTACTCAATTTAGAAGGAACGATGATATCACAACCCTGCCATACGGGCATGGTAAACTCTTGATTGATATTGTGTCCCATTTTTACAAGTTGGATTCCAACATAAAGTTCATTAATTTCCATTCAAAATCAATTTTCATTTGGAAAAAAGAATATTTATTTTTTGTGTTTGCGTAACTCATTTACATAGTTTTTTGTGGTATCAAGCAAATATGATTCGTCTGAAAATTGAAACACATCACTTAATACATCACTTTCCGAAATACATCATTCACATACAATTACTAATACATATACATTTACTAGAATACCGTACTGAATTTTTTTAGTAGAGTTAGATTAGAGTAAGAAATAAGTAAGTATTAGAGTAAGAGAATAGGGGTGAAGAGAGAAAAAAGTCTTAAAAAATTATTTAATAAATGGTTTTTGAAAGTTTGGTTAGAAGTTTAGGCATATGAATTTTAACGAAAGGAGTAATTGTACTTTATTAATGTTTAGTCATAACCATATAAGTCCAAAAAACCTCGTCTGATTTAGTGCTGGTTTGAGTTCGGCACGCTTCTCAAATATTTATATATTTTAGGAGTAAAAAGTTGTTTGAAAACTAATGTCCATGATTTTTTTTCTTTTTGCTTTGCTTTATCGATTATAAACAAGATATAATAACGTCAGGCTCCAGGATAATTTATTAAAAACATAATTTATTAACAATTCTCTTACTACCCCACAATGTTTATAACTGTGGGGTAATATGAGAATAGGCTGATGAACTCTTGTCATATGTCAACTTTTTGCTACCGATAGTTGATTTGCTTAGGTGTCTATTTTATTCTCATCAAAAGTTATAAAGTGCATGTTAAAAAATCATTTATTTAATAAGAGTGGTTTTTAATAGAACATGTAAGTACTTGGTATAACTTACTATATGTTAATATAGTAAGTTAATTGGTTTCGTTTTGCGTTTAGGTTTTTACAGCATTATAATCATAGTTTGCATGCAACCTTTTTTTAAATACACTAAAAATTTATTACAGTTTCAGTTAAGTGGATACTTAGATAAAAGTCATTAAAAACCCATTATAATGTGAAAAAGGTGCCCCTTAAGTTTAATTTCGAATTTACCAAGTGTCCATTTCTGTTTAAATGTAAACTTAAATAAAAAAGAAAAGTTGAGTTTGGCATTTGTCAAAAGAAAAGTGCCGTGTCTCGTATAAAGGTATTTTTGTGGCCTTTAATGACTAAAAATAACTAGGAGAGTTACTAACCTCACAGACTATTATAAATTTGTAATACAACACTACAAAATTGATTGATTTTCTGATTGAGTGTGTATGCAGATCATAAAAACATTTTGATCGTGATAGGGGCACAATGTACAATAAATTTGGGATCTAGAAATGCCTACTTTGTTTAAATTTAAGCATATGTTTTTTGGTTTTATTTTCAGACGAAAGTCAAATGATAACATTGAGTGAAGATGCGAAATAAATTAAAACTCATGAAGACCCACCTACTATTACGGTGCGCTCTTTATTAGCATTATTATTTTTTAATATTATGGTTAGTTTTAATACAAATAGTTTTAATTAAACTTAGGTCAAGAACAAAAATTAGGATAAAATAAAAATGTAAAAATATTAATTAATTTATGTTTATTAATAGGTTTTAGATTGGAATGGTTAACCTGAATATGTTATTATTAACAAATAATAATATATAGTGATTTTAAATAATGGGGATTCCCTGATAAATAAAACAAGCATGAAGTACGTAATAATTTAGTTACGCTCCAGTTTGACTTGCCCCCTAGCAGGCCTAAGTTGCCGCCAAATATAGCACTATTCAAGCTCGAGATTATGATATTTCCGCTGCAACTTGAACTCTCAAACCCGTAAAGATTATCTTTTCTCAAACCATATCGCTCAAGACCGAATAATTCGGTGGCAGTTTACCCCTGTTATATTTAGCTCGCAGTTATCTTTACGTCGAGGCACGCGTAAGCCCGAGCTCACGAAACCGATTTTTTAGCTGTCGCGCAAAGTCCGTTATAATCAGAATTTACGGATTCAGCTAAACGCGAGCTCTCAAACCGCCTCTTAGTGTTGCAGTCAACGAAGTGTTGGTATTCTGCAAGCACATAAAAATACGTTATTTGATTTAGGAAAACCGAATATTGACGTTGAGTAAAGATCTATTTTGAAATGCTTTGTTTAAATTTCTGGGCGCTAAAAATAAGAAACTCTGTCAGGAGCGTAAGTATTCATTTAACTTAAGGACAAACAGGACAATGAAATGAGTAAGATGAACCCTATTAAAATTATACCAACCCTGAAATTAGTGCTGGGCATCCTCACTTTTTTCTCTTTGCCACTTTTCTGTGTCATATGATTACACGCTCAAGCACTATAATTTCTTTTAAATGTAATTTTATGGATCGATATAGGTCAAACAATAGACAAAATAAAGCATTTGTAGCAGGTGTCAAAATTAAAGGACTGATCTGTATTGAAGGTGGATGATCCGTGCAAACGATATTTCTAAATATTATTAGTAAAAATTAAAGGTTGAAATGATCATAGCGGTTTTAAAGACATAAGACTTATCAATGCAGTGATAAGTGATAGGCCTACTGCTTCAAGTAACTTTAGTATTAAATTACTGGTAATCCAATATCGTCTATAGTATTTTAATTCAATTTTTAAAGAATGTACTCCTATAAGCCTCGAATTTTAATAAAAATGTATTTGTCATTAAGCTATACAATAGCAATGACGAATTGTCTGTTTGTTGTTTGTTTCAACATATAACAAGCAGTAATTAATGTAAATTGTTAAAATAAACTGAATCACAATTCTAACTAAAATGTGTTCTTATCTGTTAAAACTCAAGGATGCTGTAACATTCTTTGGGGATCAAAAATTACTTTTACTGTATTCGATACAGTTATGTCGCCTATTCGGCATTTGATGATAAATTATGTATTTTAAATTGCATTCGGTTATTTATTATTTTGCTTTGTAATCTTTATGTTGCCCAATTTGGTAATTTTACTGACATAATGTTCTAATCTATTACGTTCAATTTATTTTTTGCGTAGGCCTACTTATATTAGAGATTTGTTAGGTAAAACTGTTCTTATCTATTTCTAAATCCTTTTTTATTTTAAATAAATTATTTTTGATAAATGTATTTGAACCGAGTGAGTATTGTCTCAACCGAAATATTTCGTCGACCTTCATTGTCAGTAATGGATTTTCAGCTGATATTAAAACAACGCAGTCCAATCATTACTGCCATGTTTCATTTGTGTATCCTCCGCCCGAAGATTAATTATATGCAGGTCCATCAATTATTCCAACTCGCTTTTGCACCACATAAAAGCTTAATTCGCTGAGTTCCCACTTCCGTAAAATTGCAAATAACGGGATATCAGACATAAAACATTGCTGAATAAGTGATACTTTAATATTGCTCTTTGTTCGGTGCCGCGTTTTGGTTGAGTTTTTATTCGATTCAAAAGAGAATGTCGTCAATTACTAACTTCTTATTTCCATGAGTTCTATTTCCCTTCTTTTTCAGTTTTCTGTTTCTGTGATATCTAGGCCTATATAGATTATTTACAACTAGGAGTACACTCGTACCTCCTGTAAGCGTCTATTCGAAGAAGAAATTTAAACTTTTGTATTACGGACTGTCACATTAAAAAAATTTTACCCCACTTTGTAATAGTTTTAAAAACAACTAAAATCACTCGTAACAACAAAAATAAATAAATAATCAATCGGTGTAATGTAATGAAATGTAATGTTGATACACAACATGCATAATGAATTAAAAACTGAAACTGGTCGTAAAAGGTTTTACGTACAAAAAGTTGTTAACATCAAGAAATAAAGCAATCTACTTAACGTCAAGAAATAAAGCAATCTACTTACTGTTCAAATTTTACTTAATGAATACACTTTTAAAGATAAGTGATATTAATTAGTTTTGCCCAAAGTAGTTGGCTTTTCGTTAGTCTAATTAGAGCCGCCAATCTGACAATTGACATAACCACATAACCTCCAAATTAGGAACTTTGTTTATGCGACTACTTCACTCCAGTAGTGTCAAATTGTTGGTGCTGGCTCAGTTCAAGGTCACCTGAGGGATGACGTCATCGAGGTCAATGACCTCACCGATGACGTCATCGATGACGTCATCGATTGCGTCATCGATGACGTCATCACCAATGACGTCATTTCTATGACGTCACACCCATGACGTCACAGAAATGACGTGCTGATGACGTCATCACCCCTTACGTCATCAAAATGACGTCACCGACGCCACTGAGGTCAAGGTCACGCCGAAACTTAAAATTTTTTGGCACTTTTGCCGTTTCTCGCACTACGCTCCGAGTTTCAGTCCGAGTCCCCGTGACCTTGACCACTTGGAGCGAATTTTCGACGAGAAACGGCAAAAGTGCCAAGTTAAACTCGAGTTTCCGACATGACTCTGCCTAAATGGGCAATCGGTTATCCCTCAGGTGACCTTGAACCAGCACAACACCAACAATTTGATATTACTGTGACCTTGAAAACCTAACAACGGAGCGCCGACACCGACGCGCACCCCACGACAGCCACCGAGTGACTGACTGTCAGGCTCCGTGTACTCTAGGTATATGGGGAAGTGGAGGGGGAAATCTCAAGGTCATCCAAATGGAGTTTTAAAAAAGTTGAAGAGTAGAAAGACTACTCTTGTGCTTCCTGGGCGACTTCATCAATTTCCAACGGATCTGTAAACCAATCCGATCTGTAGCGGCAGGAGTCCAGAAAACAGGTGCACCACCCATCAGGTTGTCCGTAGCACTTCCGACAATTGGTAAGATTGGAGAAGTGAAATTTAATACACCGCTGCGGACAACAAGTATAAAAGTATTTGGATTTGTAGATTTTGAAAGTTTGTAGTACCGGTGGTGGCAGCTGTTGGTTCTTGCATCTACACCTGCAACATCCGAAGCATTCACATTGCCGGCAGGCCAGCCCATCCACTTGCCACTTTGGTAAGAGGAAACACTTATCCTCACAGCAATAGGTTGTCCCCGTCTCTTCCTCCCAACGCTTCTTTGCACAATATGTGACGCCTTGTATCTCCAAACACCTATGCTCGCAACATGAGATGCGCTTACTTTCCATAGTTGATGTTGCTTTGACGAGGGAGCACGATGAAGTGATGCTGTGGTCAGTGGGAATGGGGTTTATATAAACTAAGGTGAGTGGAGGGGGAAAGGTCAAGGTCATCCAAATGGAGTTTTAAAAAAAGAAAAGAGTAGAAAGACTACTCTTGTGTATCTATAGCGATTTCATTGATAGTGAGTGCTTCTGTATGCCAAGTTGATCTGTACTGACAGGCTCCTAAATAATGTTTGCAAAAACCTGCAAAATGATTGTTGCACAATTTGCAGCCAGTTAGCTGTTTTAGTGTGAATTCAATGCAACGTTCAGGGCAACAAGTGTACTTATACCCTCTCATCTGGTACACATGGAATGTCTTCAACTCTGGTTTCGGCTTCTTCCAAGACTTGCACTTACACATGCATTGACCAAAAGCTTCACATTTTCTACACGCCAGGCCATCCGCAACATCAATGTCATTTGGCCATGAAAAACATTTCTGTTCGCAACAGTAGTTGAGTCGACTCTCCATGTTGCTGCGGTGAAGGTGCGCGATGAAATGATGCTGCAGTCATTGAGAGTGCACCTTAAATAAACTCAGTGGAGGGGGAAAGGTCAAGGCCATCCAAACGGAGTTTTAAAAAAGATAACTAGTCGTCCTCCTCCTCCTCGTCCGTTGTACTTAGAGAGCTGTCAGACGAAGAGCCCCGTGCAGGTGCTCCCCAGATGAAAAACAAATCAATTTTAAAACGAAGACCAGGATCTTGCATCATCAATTCCTTTAATTTGTCACATACTAAGTCGACCTTGTGTAAGGTGTCAACAACAAGCTTCCAATTCGTTGGCTCAATATAACTTGTAGTAGAGTCTGCCTCGCTGATAACCACATCCTCCGGCCGTATTGGAGTGTAAAGATGTGTAAAGTTCTTCGGCTGTAGCTGAGGTTCAGGCTGGCTGGAAGTGGAAGGTTGAGTGTGGACCCCTGTCGCATCGAAATCCATAGTCATTCTACATTCAATGTTGGGGTTTTCGTTTAATACATACACCAATTTCTCATGCAACATATCCACTTCTGCCGAGTCTTGCAGATGAACATTCCAGGAAAATGGCCATTCTTCATCCGTAGTGGAGTCAACTCGAGAAAGAGTGCTGTCCGCCATGATAGCTAAGCAAGGAATGATGTAAGCTACAGACTGTGGTAACAGTATTGAAAAGTAGAGGGGGTAAACCAAAAGTACGTGGAGGGGGTATTTTCAAGGTCATTTAATTTGGGTTTTAAAAAAAGGAAATAGTGGAGGGGGAATTCTCAAGGTCATCCAATTTAGGTTTTAAAAAAAAGGAATGAAGCTTACTCCTCTTCAGCCTCGTTGTCCCCTGCATCTTCATCAGCCTCATCTTCATCGACGTCAGACTCGCCGTAAGGATAGATCGGGGACATGGGCGAATATTGTGGAGATTGTTGACCGTTGTTGTCGTCCCCTTGCATTCTAACTTGGGACCAATCATAATTTAAATTCATTTGTATTATGATCCCAGGGTTGTCCCGCAGTATTTCCTTCATACGTTCGCAAATTGACTCCAAATAGTGTACACTATCGATCGACAGTGTCCAACCCGTACTTGTACCGACATCAGTAGTGGAGTCAGCTTGGCTGATGGTGTTGTTGTCTGCCATGGTTGCTTGTCGGACAAGGAATGACGGTTGATGTGATGCTCATGCAGGAACATGGTGAAGTGGTGGGGGGTGTGGTGGAGTAGTGGGGGAATTTTCAAGGTCATCCAAACGGAGTTTTAAAAAAAAAGGAAAACTTACAAAGTAACATTGAAACTTTCCAATTGATGGTGGCGAGCGTTTTCTTCTGCAACCTTGCCGACACATGTGACTATGCCGTACAGTATGAAAAGTACAACCATAATAAGGCCGAACAATAAAAGATAGCCGTTGACTATCATGATATTTTCTGAGTGGATCTGTTTTCTTCTTATCGCCCTCTCCTGCATCCTCTTCTCCAACTCGTGGACGAAGTCACAACATGCGTGAGGACATCTTTCATCTGTTGGTAGGTTTGCCATTGTTGATGTTGTCGGTGTGACTGTTGAAGATGGAATGAGGTTTCCAATTGCGATGTGCCATGTACACCAATAGTCAAGTGGTGGGGGTAACAAAGCAGTGGAGGGGGAAGTTTCAAGGTCATCCAAATTGTGTTTTAAAAAAACCTATCTTGTTACTGAGCTTATATGTCAGTAACAAGATAGGTGTTTTTGCTCTTTTACTTCTTTAATATAATGAAAAAATATACATATTCTACAATGGTTAGGACAAGAAATACAACTGCTAGTCAGCTGAAGTAGTCCAAGTTGTCTGGCTCGGTCTTCATGGACGCTGGTGAGGAAGCCGTCGAGGAGTGTCCAGGCTCTTCCTTTGACTGCCGGGTGTTCCGTATATTGCAAGCGTAAACTTGCACATTTATACGGTAGCCTCGTGCCACCATCAGCTGCAACTCCTTGTATAAGTCGTTTAGCTCCTGCTGAGTCTTGATGCTCACCTCCTCGTAACTTGCGCAACTAACGTTCAGAGACATCTTGATGTTGCTAGGTTGGCTGCTGGAGTAGAAATGAAGCCGAGGCACAGCGCTTGGAGGTACATGAAAAAGTGGTGGGGGTAATAGTGGTGGGGGTATAGAAAATCCAATTAAACAGTTCTAAACTTTTTCCATCGATACAATGGAATGGAACAAATAGCGCAGGTGTCCTTGTAATTTTCAAATCGAAACAGTGGCGCTAGAAATCCGAATTGTTTTATACCACCATCCTGTACGAATCGCCGAAGGTCTCTGACGGCGGCCTCGCCACAAGGCCTACAAAACTTTTCCCCGTCGTGGAACTTATACCAGGAGTATTCCGAATACCCTGTATTCTCCCTCCTGTAGCGTTTGACATCTTCTTTTATTGTTAGTGGGATGTTGTCTTGTAAACATGTTGGGAACAAGTCCTTGTGAGTTATAACTCGTTGTATGCAAAGCTCGTACAAGGTGCTCATCGTTTGCTAGTTGGCAACAGACTGACCGTTTTTCGCATCCAAGCAGGTTTGAATCCTAGTGCGGTAGTGGGGGTAATTACAGTAGTGGGGGTAATTGTGAAATGCAAAGGTCAAAGGTCAAGGTCACCCGCGAAGTTTAAAAAAAAAATGCAACATATCAATACGTGAAGTCTGTCACATATTGATATGTTGCATTTTTTGTTTTTTTTTTATTTTTTTGTCTTTTATGATTCGTTTATTTATAAAACATTACAACAACAACATATGTACAACATTAAAACTTAAATCTAACACTGCTGCTTGTCAGCGATGTGGATGGTCAACTCTGTAGAATTGCTACCCGTGCAGCCGTGGGACACCAGGTATAGACACCCGGGTTGAATAGAGCGAAGATCCTCGTTTTGTAGAAGATGGACGAATCTCTTGGGCAGGTACACCTGGAACTTTGGTTCATCCCCCGGAGTAAACGGTGCCTCGCTGAGACTGCAGCAGATGGCCTCCCCAACTGTAGTCTCCATCTTCTTCATAGCATGGATTATGTAGTGCTTCTCGTCTTTTAGTTCCGAGCACTTCTTTACAGGTAATATTGTTGACTTGGAGTGAGCATTGAACTGCTCGACCAAAGTCTGAAGGAACTGGTGAGATGCCATGGTCAGGTTACAGATCGTCTTCTTGCTCGGAGATGTTGTCGTCTCGGAATCTCGAGTAATACTCATGCCAGGTCCCTGTCTGCTCCCCACTTATATACTCTCCGTTACCCCCACCACTCCCCAATTCCCCACTTTGAAGGTAAGAGGCGAGTTTATAGGCATTTTTCAAAGCGCAATGTCTATCTTTATCATGTTCTGGGCTTTTTGTACAAATACATATGGTTTCCAGCATGTATTGATAATTCTTATCCAATTCCACATCATTAACCGGAACATGAGTAAATCCTTCGATCCATCTTTTCTTTTCCAGCCCCTTTGTGTAAATATTGGTAAACTTGTCTGAAAAGTGATGCATAATGTGATACAAGTCCGTGTAACTTGTAAAACCATCATACCAATCGATATGATGGAAGTGTTTTGAAATCCATCTGTTGGTAGTAGCGGCTTTACTAGTTAAAGACGAATAAGAACATGGTGGTTTAAATAAAAACGAATAAGGAACACTTGTATTCATGTCCAAAAACACAAGTTCTTTTATAATGAATCTATCATCATTACCACGAAACGCTTGAAACTCAATAATACCAGGCTTGGACTTTACTTGTTGTTCTTCTCCCTTGTCCATTTTGAAGGTCACACGTCTGCTCATTACGAAGTCAGGAGGTCAACTGATTTCCACACCACGGTAGGTACTACTTTTATACCAGGCCGTACAGTTGTTGGCGCGTTGGTGTATATTTAACGTGGGCACCGTCCCCAATAGGCCTAACCCCACAAAATGTTGGTTATTGTTTTAAAAACTAACCATTGTCATTTAAGTTTCCATCTTTATATTTTCCTTATTTTCATTTTCATCACTAACACTTGATTCTTCTCCTCCATCTTCCTCTTCTTCCTGTTTTACTGATTTCTTATGTAGTTGAGCGTACTTTTCCAATTGTCTCCACATCTGTACTTCATGAGGAACTCTATTAAATATAGAAGTATCCACAGGTCCGTATAATATAGGTGCGTCCGGTTGTTTGTCCAATGTGTCTTCCAGATAATCTTTAATAATCGAACTTGAAAACACGAGTTGTCTCAAGTATCTTGTTATAGGTTCAGTAGCACAAGTTAAAATGAAAAACTCCTCTCGATTAAGTTGAATTTTGTTATCATGTCTTGTTGTGTCTCTAAACCGTAGCTGATGATCACCACGTTGTTTAATGATATCAATTTCCACATTTGAATCCAAAAGTCCTACTCTTGTCTTTCTTCCAAACATGTTACTACTTAAATAGCATTCTAGTAGATGCAAATGTTTCATAAACGATTCCCAAGCACTGTCCGTAAACAAAATCATTTTGGGTCCATGAGTTAAAATTACAGTAGGGGAATAATCTGTAGATTTCATAACACCGATTAAAACACTTTTATCCAAACTGGAAGAGATTGGGTAAAATATTCGCAAAAATACCTCACTCAATATGTTTGGAGAAATATTATCTTCAATATCCCTTTTTCTCTTTTGTATAGTCTTTCTTCTTTTACCTTTTTCTTCAACATTATTACTGGCGTGAAGTTGTCCGCAAACGTTTTGTTCACCTCCTTCCTGGTGACCTTGAGGATCTAAAAACTCAGATATCTCCTTCTCAATATCTACCACATTTTCAGGTGTACCACTAGGAGAAGCCATATTGAATACGATGCTACCCATACAACAGTAGGCAACAAACTGATGAGGAGCGGTCTGTACGCTCTGCTTTTATACTCGCGGAATGAAACAAAACCGGTTCTTACAATACATTTTTAACAATTCCAGTTAAAGGTGTGTATGTTACGATTTTATCATGTAGAATTAAACAGTATGCAGTTGTATTAGCCGGTATAGCATCGTTGAATTCCATTTCTATTTTTATATCCACACTTGAAGACTTTACTGATTCATTTTGTTTAGAACAATCGATTACAACTATTGGGTAGGCATCGAAATATTTGTCAGGTGGTAATAAAGGTGTATTTGTTTTACCGTAATATGAACTTTGGAATCTCGCGTACATATCGTACAATATACTGTATTTCTTCTTAGTGAATGACACATTTAAATTGTCGTATGGAAAGAATTGTGAATTTAAATAAACTTTAATATTTTTCAAGTCACAATGATCAAATTGTCCTGCATGTTTAGTAATGGCGTCTCTTCTACCTGTTTGTAAACCAAATATAATATACCTGGCTCGTTCTACATAATTCGATGTTTTAACAGTCCAAGTGTGTCGATCCGTAGTAGGTAAACTGGGATGCTCATGAAATTCCCAACTTCTAAATGGAATAACAATATCACGATCGGCTTTTAATTTTCTTAAAAGTAGCATTCTATGCTCGTCAGCCAATTTAACATGTGGAACTCTCCATACAATTTTGTCTAATTTTAATTTCCATTCTAAAGTCGCATCTGTAGTAGCATCTGCAGCTTTAATAATGTCTTTATCGTTAGAAGATCTCAACAAAACTAATTCTTGTTTAACGTTTAATATTATTTTCCTATAATCTTCAGCAAAACCAAGCAGCAAACGTAATGGAATATGAAAATCAAAATATCCATTTGGATTTGGAGTGATCGTGTCAATTGTAGGTAATACCCATCCGGCAGGTTTAAGTAAATTGGTTTCATTGGGTGTTATAGATGTTAATCCTTTTAAAGTTGTCGTAATACCTACTTTTTTAGTGGAATCAACTGTTACACCTGATATTTCATATCTAATTTCATCAAATAGGAAAGCCATAGGATTATTTATAAATGGAACTGTTGTACCAACAGTAGTACCGTCCTTTTTAGTAACTTGTCCTTCAATATACAAGTAACTTTCACATGGTAGTGTGTAAATGTC
This sequence comes from Neoaliturus tenellus, assembly GCA_030545055.2. Lineage (NCBI taxonomy): Eukaryota > Metazoa > Arthropoda > Insecta > Hemiptera > Cicadellidae > Neoaliturus > Neoaliturus tenellus. Next base: position 73,618,529 of record CM061535.1, on the reverse strand, counting down.
TTGATTTTGTATGGGAATACGAATTTCATCGTTATTGTTTAATTTCGATGAAGTGTAAGGGTTGTGGGTGTGATATTCTTTTTCCCATAGGGTTTCGTCGAATGTTGGACCCTGCGCTATATCCAGTATATCCATACTCGGTTAATTTTAATCCAATTCTCTCTAAGAAACGAATGTTCTCGCGTGTTAACTCCTCCACAGCTGAAGAGCTACTAATGCGGTTTCCCGTAGGTTGTTCGCTTTTAAATGTTAAACCCATGGTTTTGTATTAAAGTGTCGATTTTAAATGTAATCTAATCGTAATAGGCTCTTCTCTGAAGTCTACCAAGTTACCGTCTTGATCCAATATGCTCAACACGATGTCTGAAATGAAAGTGGTGTTCAACGGTAGATATACCAGGTTTTGTGGCTTTTCAACAATTTTAAATCCAGGTGGTACACTTGGGTAAAAAGTATGTATGATGTGGGTGTTAGCCCCATCCCTGTAAGCACCTTGTATAATGTTACAAGTTATGTCTATACTATTGACTTTTAATATTGTTACTGTTTTCTTACCGGACTGTGTTACATCTGGTTCTAAAACAGGCTCATCGTTGGAAAATCCTAATAAATCACCAATTGAGTTTGGTTGAGTGAAATCTATATAATATTTGGAAGTAATTTCAGCTTTCATCGTATTATTATTACCTTTTAATGTTATATTGTCTTTTCCCATTTTAGTTTGCAAAAATTCATTTATATGATCAATTTCATAAGAACCTGTGGGTAACCTGCACTCTTGTAAGTCTGTAAATTTTCCACTGGCATCCTTTCCCTTATAATAATGCAATACGTTATTTTTACCTTCCGTAACATTGGGGATAGAGTTGTAAGTTGTAAAATCCAATAGTGCCGCCTCCCAAAACCTTCCTTTTTGCAAGCGTAACGCTGGAAAAAGGATACTTCGTAAAGTGGACGATTTTCCTGTTAATGATACCGTATAGGAAGACATCTCAATAGTGACTGATACTTTTAGCTAGAAATTCCAAACATAAATGGCCGCATATTGAAGTATTATCAGGTTGTTCTCTTTTATAGTTATAATATATGTTTTTAGCAGATTTAAAGTAATTTTGAAGTTCTTTTGGTGGTGGCAAATTACCGAAACTATCAAAATAATATACATTGTTATTTAGTTTCTTATAACAAACCCAATGGGTGCCAGGCCCTTCAGTATTATCCAAATTTACAATTCCAGTCTCATTTTGCCACATTTTCTTTGGTAAACTGTCTTTCATAAACACACCGCGGAAAAATGGTATTTTTAAACAGGAAATATATTTAAATAATTCAATATTGGTTAATGCTTTATGTGGTATGACCAATTGATTTCTTTCATTTAATATGCACGATAAGGTCTTAGGTAAAGACCTGCCCCGTTTTTTACCATTGACCACACGGTGGGCTTCTTCCTGCCTTTTCTTGTAGATCGTCGTCTTCTTTTTATATTTCCTCCATGTTTTCTTGTGGTTGACCTCCTTTTTACTCTCCTTCTCCTCCTTCTTCCACCTCCTACTGCTGTTTTAGCCTTCATACCTGCTGTTACTGCTAAAGCTGCTGCTTTTTCTGCTATGCTAGCGTCACTTGATTTTACTCGTTGCCAAGCTATGTCCGCAAGCTTTTTGTCAGCTATTGATCTATTTTTTGAATCGGCAAACGTGGAATATGCGATATCGTGTTCTTTACAAGCCTGATCTAACTTATTTATGCCAGGATCGCCTCTTTCCAGTCGTTTTTTCAATTTAGTTCCTGGTCCGCAATACTGATAACCTCCCGGTATATGAAATTCGTATGGTAATGCGTCTATTGCTCTATTTACTATGGATCCTACTGGAATTCGTTTTAAAGCTTTACTTAACAGAGAAACCGCTGTGGACGTGATCCCACCTCCTCTCCTTACAGTGTCTCTATATGGACTGATGTACTGGAACGTCATTATTGTCCTTTTATAATCGCAATGTACAACTTATGTGTTACCTCTATGACAAGTTGGACATAAATGAAGTCATTTATTGTGTTCTTTTATTAAATATCAAAATCACCCCAATCCGATGATCTAAACTTTTTTGTATGAGGGTTGATAAAATAGTTTTGAACAATTTCCCGTTTAATCCAAGTACCTCTCTCAGATTCCAACAAAGGAGTACGACCTGAACGAATACCAATAAGATTGTATACATCAAATAATGCATTTCCTAAAACTTTTACAAGAAAATTAACAGTGACAGCATTATCCACATGTTCAGGGTCTTTAAGGTCTGTTATACGTTTATTATTACAAGTATACACTTTGCTATCCATTTGTGATAATGTGATAGCCTGTCCTACAGTTGCAGCATCATTTGCTTCTCTTCCTTGCGCCATGTTTGTTAATTTTTTATTACTACATATAAAAAACGCATGGTAATTATTTGGATCTAGATGTACTGTTTGTCCTAAGGCAGCCGCGTCTCTATCTGCATGACCCCATGACACATTTGATAACCTTCCATGCCTGCAATCCCAATAAGCGTTTTTGTATGTCAATAAATGAAATTTTTCATTACCTTGAATAAAGTCATCCCCTTGCTTTGATAATACTTCATCTCGTTTTGCAAATCCAGTTGTTTCTTGTTTTAAAGTCTCTTTCATTTGACCCACTGTTGCACCATCAGATGGTGCTGAACCATCTTTTACATTCGCCAAACAATTGCCAAGACAATCGATAACTCCCACATCACGTATGACACAATGATCTTTTATATATTTGAGATTTACAGCATCATTTTCATTTTTTGGATAACCTATATCGTTAATAACAAATTTATAAAAAGAAAATCCATCTTTTGTCTTTTCAGGTATCAAAGAATGTAAATAGCGTCTATTTACGCTGTCTTTTGCATCTTTAGGGTCATCTACGTTGGATATACGTTTATTGTTGGCACTATACGTTTTCCCATTGAATTTTAACGTATTTTTTAATTCAGATGACAAATAACCTTTGTTTATCGCATCACCGTTTTGATTTGGTTTACCAACGTTGATAATTCTATGATCTTCTGCGTCATATGTGTTATTTTGTAGTTTTAATGTTGGCGATATCTTTTCCTTTAATATTTTTAGATTTATTGCATCGTTTTCATCCGTAGGATCTTTTATGTTTTTTAACCTTTTATTACTCATATCATAATCTCCATCAGGTGTTTGTGGTAAACCAGCACTTCTTTTTAAACTATTGGCATAATATAACCCATCCGAGGAGTAACGTCCGAACTTGTCGACACTCATGGTGCAACTGAATAGTATTCTAGGAAGTAACGCATTTTTATGAGATTACCCCACGGTTTCGGAGTTCATCCACTAAAGCCACCCATTCGTTTTCCAATCCAGTATGACCCGCTTCTTTAGCTTCATGTATTAGTTTCATTCTATCCACCAATTTATTGATATTATTGTAATAAATCACATTTGTGTTATATAGTTTCTTCATTAAACCTGTACCCGTAACGGACTTACTTCTTTTTCTTCGTTCCTGAGCACTTACATCCAAAGTGGATGTCATAAATCTTCGTTTTACAGGTTTTCTTTGTGTTAACGGCATTGTTTGTCTTCTAGTTGGTATTAACTTGGATACAAATTCTTTATATTTTAAAGACTTAGATCTAAAAGGAGGCTGGTCAGGTAAATACTTTCTCCTATATGCATTTGTCTGTTCCAAAATATTTTTATATGCTTCCATGTCTTTTTCTTTCACTACCGATAATGAAGGCTTATTTTCAAATAATAATTCAAATAATCCTTTTGTGCCCTTATACCTTTGATCACCAATGACAATATTATCATGTTCGTCAACGTTTAACAGGCTATTACCTATCATTAAACCGTCTTCTGTTAATCTCGCTCCATAACTATGGTAATTCTTATTAGGAATTGTTCCGAGTAACATTTTTACCATGTATTTCCTTCCTAAAGGTCCTTTGTTATGAATGTTTTCACCCAACAAGCTTATGTTTGACGGACCTTCCCTTGTCTCTTCTTCTTTTTCCTCTTCACTAGCAGTTGATACAACTTCATGTCCTTTTTTGGCTTTTACTTCATATAATTCTTTTATTCCACTATAGTCCGGTGATTCTAGCTCTCTTTCGGGTTCTCCACCGGTAAAACCACTATACGTAGAGGATTCCGGGTCTTCATCACTAAACTCTTCTGATTTTACATTTTCTCTTTCAAACTTCGTAATAGGTGCAATCGCATCTCCTTCCAATACAGGTTTAGCAAATTTTTTGTTTAATTGTTTCAAGGGTTCAGTAATAGGTTTAAAAGTAGATTCAAGGAATTTCTCCCTCTCGCTAATACCTAGTTTCAATGCTCTGTTTTTAGCCCGAATAGAATCACTAAGTGATTTTATTTCTTTTACTAATTTTTCTTGGTTAACCATGTTTGTAGCAAGACGTGTTGTACAACAATGAATGTGTTATACCGCGTTTAATGTATTAATATAAATTTATCAAATCCTATCCTGTATCGACCATTGTTTAGCGTTTGTTCCTTCATAATTGTTAGGAACCCATACTTTTCAGCCCAAGCCTTTCCACACAACTCTTTAAATCGTTCAAATGTCATATCCGCATTTACATGATCAAAATATATATGTTTTAGGTTGGTTTCGTCCTGTTTAAATACAATTAACATGTTTGCATTGTCTCTAATGAGTTGTTTAGGTATTTTGCTGTAAGTTTGGCCAATATAAATGCTATCTATGTTGTTATGTCGACCCATAGCGAAGTAATTCCTTATTGTGTTTTGGTTTTCACAAGATACATCGTCGAATATAAACACGGAGAATGGTTTAGCTTCTTGTGGCTGCATGACACTCTCGCTTGCATTAAACTTTAAATATTTAACTTCAGGCACATTAGTCAGTATCTTTTCCAATAATTGATACTTTGGTTGTTGTAGTGATTTTGAAAATACATATAGATTGTTAAATCGTAATCCTTTAGGGTTTGTAACCAAATTGAATACTACATTAGTTTTTCCACAGTTGGAAGGTCCGGTAACCAGACAACGAACGGTGTTTGGTAACAAATTGCCATGTTTCCCACTATTGAATTCTGAATTATCCACTGTGAGTTCATCTATATTATTAATAGTAAAACTCTCTTTTTGTGGTACTATCTCCATCCTTTGTAATGGTTCAACCTAAAATGATTCTCTATCGTTATATCAAATCCTTTTTAGGTATCCAAGAATCTTCCGTCTTATTAAATCCTAACCATCGTACTTTGACCTTATCTTTTTTCCGTTGCAACACCTTTTCAACTAAATATACATCGCCTACTGTTGATTTTAACATTTCATGTCCATAAAACCCTCCTTCAAGCAATTGTCCTTTATTATCTTTTAAAATATATGTCTCAGGTACTGTAGGTTGTACTTTGAATACAGTAAAAACCTCATTGGTCCAATTTGGCAGGTATCTTTTACTGAATACACCTTTATATTTACTTATTCGCACTTTATCACCCACATTAAATTTTTTAGGCTTTAGTTTTTCAACTTTTGGTTTAGTATTCGTTTTTATACGTTTTAATACAAGGTTTTCATTTTTACTAGTTACTTGGTTTGGTTTCATCCCGATAGTCCTATGAAATTTGTTATTGTAATCGTTTATAAGTTTTGGTAACATATCAATCCATATGTGTGATCCTCTGTTGGAAAACATTTTATACATTGCACTTTTTAAAGTTCTGTTGAATCTTTCGATTATTGAGGCTTTTACCTCTGAATTGGTTGAGTAATGGTTTATATTGTGTTTTTTCATTAAATTTGCAAATTCCTTATTAAAATATTCTTTTCCATCATCTGTTTGTAAATGTTTAATACTATGTTTGTCTCTTTGTATAGCTGTTTCCATTGCTTTTGTAACACTTTTGCCACTTTTATCTTTTAGTGGTAAAGCATCTGCCATTTTTGAAAAACAGTTAATAACAGTCAATATGTATTTATATCCTTTATTTTGTTTGCTATAAGGAATCATTTCGATTAAATCCGCTTGATATAAATCATTAATTCCTTTTATCACCGTATTTCTTCGTGGAAACTTTCTTCTTGCAGGTTTATGAAGTTCGTTGACAATTTGTTGCTTCAAGTCCTTCATATTGCAGGTTTCAATGTTTGTTGTATCACATGTATAATCACAATGAATGTTGTTTTAAATATTCACATCATTTATATGGGTCAAGGTCATCCAAACTTGTGTAAAAAAATGGGGAACACGGCGTTGGACTTGCCGTGTTCCCCATTTTTTTACGGAAGGAGAAAGGAATAAGGTCGTAGTTGTAGAAGGACGAAGAATAGGTTACTAGTTGATAGGGTTTAGAGAGTAGTGGCCAAAAGGAAGAGTGTGGATTTTGTCGGGCATAATGTATCTTTTATCATCCCGAGCTGACAACGCTTTTTTAATTTCGGTGACACTGTAGACTTGATGCTTGAAGCTTCGGATATTGTTGAATGTTGCTGATATCGTAGTATCTTCAAACAAACAAGTCTTGTAGTGGTCAAATGTCACGTGTTTTTTCAAATAAGATGTCTTCACTCCTTTTGCTTTCTTCACTGTCGGTGTGTTGTTCTCGTGGTACATCTTAAATGAATACAATTTCGCCATCAGCGCCACTATTTCTTCTAAAGGCATTCCATTTGCTTCATCTTTGAATTTTCCAATTACTTTTTTATATTTTTCATTAAAATTTGGATGGTTCTTCGGATAGTCAGAAAAATCGAAATCTTCTTTGTATGGAAAAGTCCTTAGGTCTTCATACATGTCCAAAGTCTTTATCCAGTAGATAAACGCGTCCGTATCCATGTATGCGACTCCAATGTTTTCCCTTCCGTAATGTTTAACCATTTTGTTATAATGGAAATCATACATCAGGGTTTTACTTATATCCAAAATCGACATACCTATGTATAACGGACGGTCCATGACTATTGTTGTTTTCTTCATACTGACAGCGACTAGATTTTCGTTTATAATCATGGATGTTCCGAAATTTGGTTTTTGCACTAATTTTTCCAATTTTCTAGGATCACTCACTAATTTTACATTTTTGTGTTTTCTTTTGTTCTCCAAGGTCTTCCCAAAGATGGCGTTGTTCATTAATTTATAGAAGTCCTTTTCAAATGCTGTTGTTGCTGCAGCTCTTCTTGTAGTGTTGGAATCAATGTATGGTTTCAACCAACAAGATTGGGTGAATTCAATTGCTCTATGAATTCTCACTATACGTAGACCCAATTCAAGAGCCTGTTGAACTACCCAGTAGTGAGCCACATAGCGATCTTTATTCTCCAAGGTCATCATCAATTTTGGCCATCTTCCTGTCGGTGAAACTTCAGTCTTGGCTAGGAGAGGCAAGTCGTAGTGATGGTCATGAAGGTGCTCCGGGTATTCAAAATCACAGTCCAAAATATAGCCTTTTGGACCATCCTTTGGAATCTGTGAGATGTCTCCGATGGTGGCCGGGTCGATCCACTTGAAGTCAGCGTAGGGAAGCGGATTTGACATTGCCCAACCATAAAGGTTGTTTGCATCAAAATAGCCAAGGTAGACCGATGGTTGTTGCTCGTCGAAGCCGGGGATGTACTTGTTGTTGGCTTTGACATGACGTGTTACAGCTTGTGTCAAACCGCCCCGTACACCAGATTCCATCATGAGCACCATATCAATATCCGTTAGAAGTTCCAGTCGACAGTTGGTTGACTTTAGCATAGCTTGCCATGCTAATCCTGGAGATGTGTACGAGTGTAGAGGGTCCAGTCCATAGGCGGAGAAGCAGGTGTTTCTGAATTCTTCCATCACATCGCACAGCAGAGTTACGTCCAATTTTATATAAAAGTCAGAATATTCCCCTAAGGTTTGAATGTTTAGTTGGTTCCAAACATTACATGCATGATTGTAGTCTTCAACGGAGATTTCACTTTCGTTTAATTTGCTGTTGAAGGCTTCAATCGGCGGTAGACTGGTTTCTTCAAATTTTTCTGTAGAAGTTATGTAATCGTAGGGGAACACTCCTTTCCGTAATACTAGGTCTAATTTATCTTCAGGTACAATTTTTCTGGTTTCTTTTAGGTCTTCTCTTCTTAGGTTCTCTGACAATTTGGCTAAACTAGATGCCATAAATCTGTAAGAGTCTACGAAGCGAAGTTTAATTTTACCTACTGTTTTTGAAAAGCTGATGTACTTTTCCAATGTTGTAGCAAGAACATCAATTTTACCGTCATCTCTTCCTAACTCCGGGATAATAAAGTGGGAGTCGTAGCCGCTAAGATTGTGTAAAACGACAGGAATAAAGTTTGGCAGTTTGTAATTTATATTGCATGAATTACAAGCAGCTCCTCTGTATAACCCTGTCAGGTGATCGTGATCTCTTACTTTTGGATTTTCTTCACTGAACATCTTCTTGCATAAATAGCATCTTGTCGCTAAGTTGTATTCTTCTTGTTGATTTTGGTTTAAAGGTTCCATAGGTACAATATTACCGAACAAGCGTTGAACCTTTCCAGCAATATCGTACAGTTGGTCTACAAAATACTTAGCGGCTTCTTCACCACGGTAGAGTATTGGAGTGGATGTTAAACCATAGTCTTGCAATTGGTTTTCAGACAAGGTTGATTTAACTAGTAAACAAAAACTGTTGGGCTGATGCAACTGATATTTTGTTCTTCTAGTCACTTCGCCGTCCGGCAGCTCCTGTGGTACTAACGTTGATTCAAAATCTGCATAGACCACTAGTGGAATTCGGTATTGGTGAACTGTCTTGTTAAATTGTATTGAAGCTCGGGTAGGCGGTGGAAGACTTATCTTTACTTCATAGTTCTCGTTGCAAAGTCTTTTATGTTCCAATAACCAGTCCAATCCTCCACGTCTTGAATCTTTCCAAGAAAAGCAGAAACATCTCTTGCAAACTGTAATCCTATTTACTCTTTTGGTCAATTGTTTTACAACTAACGCTTCAAAGTCTTTTATCCATACATAATGGGAAATTTCACCCTTGGTTATCAATAGCAAATCCGTATGGTTTCTTTGCTCAACCTTTACTACCCGCAAAGGATAAACGTTGTTGGAATCATCCAGACCAAAAACATTGACTGAAACGCCAGGATTTTTCTTTTCAAATTTGTCAATATCTTTTAAAGTAACTGGGTAAGTAAGACCTTGAAAGTTGTAGCGGTGTTCATTTTCGTAGTATTCTCTACCAACTCTACAAGGATTGTTTTTAACATACTTGGTTAACATTGCATACTTGAAACATTCATTACCCTCATTTTGAACATTTCTACACGAGTTAGTGTTTTGGATTTTCTTTGGTAGAGGGATAAAACTACTACCTCTTAAACCATATCCATGTTTATGAACCCTAACATCCATACCTTCGATTGATGACAAAGTCCATCCAGATCCTCTTCCTTCATGTTCTTGGAGTTTGGTTATAAGTTCCTCCAAGCATTCTTCAATAATATCATCAATGTCGGAGGTGAAGGTAAGGGTTCGGTTTTTGGTAATGAATGCTCTCAATGCTGTTTCACCATCAGTATTGTTAAACATAGCCTCTAACACCATTCCAAATTTAATAAAATTTAGCCTTTGTAATTCTTCCCTCAACGTTTGACCAACAAGTTCCTTAGCCTGGGTTATGAATGTTTCCAATTCCAATTGAACGTTATTAATTTTGAAATGTGTTACAACTCGTCCTGGCAAGGCTGTGGTGCGCAGTTGTCTTACATCTTCCAGTTCTTCTTCTTCCATATCCTCTTCTTCGGTGTCCTCTTCTTCGGTGTCCTCTTCTTCAATAGGTCTTGTAGCAGTAGATGGTCCAGCACCAGCAAATTGGATCACACTAGGTCTTCTTCTTTGCATTTGCTGTAGATAGCTGTCCCAGTAGTCCGTCTGCTTCTGGTGCTCTTCCAAAAACCGGTCAATTGAGTCTAAGTCTATTTCATCCATGGTAATATCTTCTTTTCTATCTTCGTCTTCATGTAATTCTCTGTGTATGGTGAAAAGATCTTCGTCTTGAAAGATTTCCCCACAAATGTCGCAAAGAGCCATTTCAAACAGTTTGGCTTTGAATGCACACTCTGTGAATGTCCACGCAATAATGAGCAACGCACTCCACCGGGACCCTTTATATCCGAGGCAGATAGGTGGGGAAAGTGACGTCATATGGAAACAGGTTATCACTCATGTGCTAAATTTAGCCTTTACACAACCGTTTGTAATACATTTATCAGTAGGCTTGATAAATTGATGATATTTGGTCTAGATTCAATAATTTGTACAAGTTTTTTCAAAGATGTCTGTTTGAGCAAGTTTATGTAGGTCAAGGTCATTTGGAATTATTATTTTGAGCGGGGGATAGAGCACTAAGCAGCATCATTTACTACAAAGTGCTCTATCCCCCGCTCACATTCTTTTTTAACTTTTTGTTTAAACTTTTTACAAGGGTGAAACATCACCATCAGAGTCGGAATCATCCTCATCACGGAATAGGCAGCGATGACAATACATAATTCTTCTGGCAACTAACATCCTATCCATTGGACGATGGGGAGTGTCTTGTTCTTGTTCTTCTTCTTCTTCGATTTCCAATTGGAATTCCATTTCCGACTCAGATGACGACTCTAATGTTTCGTAGGCGTGCAAGTCCACCTCATTGTCCGTTGAACCAGCTTCGTCAGAGTCCGTTTCAATATCCATTATCTCTTCCTCCTCCTCTTCTTGATCAACCGCAGGTAGTTGGTCCTCTACTTCTATAATTTCTAGAGGTATTACCTCCAGAATAGAGACAATTCTGTTGCGATGGAACACGGTGTTGTCAAGTGGAGCCATGGTATGGAAGTGTTGTATCCATCCAATTTGCTTACCCTTTTTATACCCCCACCAACTATACAATTTATGTGGGTCAAGGTCACGTAAAGATACCCTTTGAGCGGGGGATAGACCACTAAGCAGCATGCTAGTCCATTGCCGCAAAGTGATCTATCCCCCGCTCTATTCCGCAGACCACACTCAAGTCCAAGTCCACATCCAAGTCCACATCCATATGTTACACTTTATTATTACTGCCACCAAGTAATTGTCACTCGCACATTTACTTGGTTTTGATAAAGGTACTGCACAAACTCCATATTGGTTGTTTGTTCGTTATACAAATGCATCATGAAATATGCAATCTTATCGATTGCGGCATTGTCCAACGGTTCGCAATTCACAAGTTCCAATGTGCCCTGGCTGGTCTTATCCTCTATAAGTTCCACCACTTCGTTGATGTCTTCTTCCAAGAGGATGAACTCAACACTGAAGCTCTCCATTGTTGTTGTTGATAGTGTCTAGACAAATGCTTGACTAAATACTTTATTCATCAGTCCTACATATATACCAATTTCCCCCTCCTATTACCTATTCCCCCTCTACCTTTATATGGGTCAAGGCCATCCAATAATACCCTTTGAGCGGGGGATAGACCACTAAGCAGCATGCTAGTCCATTGCCGCAAAGTGATCTATCCCCCGCTCTGTATTCCACACAAGTCCTAGTCTTTACACACACATAAGCCCCCCAGTCTTTTACACTTACTCATATACTCTGTCCTCCCTGCCAATTAAGAGTTCCCCATGTTTGCCACTATTTTCAATTAACCTTTCCAAGTCCCAAAACACAATGTCCAAATTAACCAAGTTCGCTCGTCCAATTTGAAACACACTATTCCCCCCAAAGTCACTTGCTCTCACTTGTTGTCCTGTATACTGCTTCTTCTTCCACGCTACAATCACTACCCTACCTTCTTCAACAACCATTCTTTTAACATTACCATACACCTTCTTCAACATCCCTCTACAGTTTAAATAGTTTATGGTTACATACTCCCACTCCTTACCAATGATCAGTGATCCACTCATTTTCTAGCGTTCCACTGGAAGGTTCAAAGCAGAATGAAGTCGGGATGTACGGACCCCCCTCTTTTATACCAGTTAACCGGTTGTCCTTGCTGTAAAGTGGGTCAAGGTCATCCAATGCTACCCTTTGAGCGGGGGATAGACCACTAAGCAGCATGCTAGTCCATTGCCGCAAAGTAGTCTATCCCCCGCTCTGTATTCTACACACACACACACACACACACACACACATGTCCCTGTCCAAGTCTTTCATTACATACCCAATATATATTCAGTTCCTTCATCATCACTATCACTCATCACTGCTTCCACAAACTCCACAGGATTAAAGTTAAATTGTTTCAATTGTTCTTTTAAGTTTTCAATTTGTTGGTCCTTTACTTCTAAAACACTGTGAAGGTGTGATATGTAGTCCGCTGCCTCGTTGATGCTTGCTACTCTCGGATCGCCTAACTTCAAGCTGGGAACTACACCCTGCAGCCTGTAGTACGCCATACGCCTTTCTTGCTCCTGCCGTTGACCAGGACTGAGCAAGCCTTGCCCGTCTTGGCTCACCTCCAGCAAGGTCCGTAGCATTGGAGCTTTGCAGGCGTTTGCCCGAGCAACAGTTATGCTGTGGAATGGTCGAGCAGGTCCACGAGTAGCAGGCAGGACGTTGGCAGCACGCCTTCTTGAAGAAGAAGAGGAAGCCTGAGAAGTTTTGCAGTTGGAAGCCATGTTGAAGTGAGGTATTCAGCTAAGCGATACAAAGCAGAATAACCAAACTGCACATCAATACCCGTATATATACACTTATCAGTGGTGGGGGTACTAGCTAGCCTTGGTAAAGTGGGTCAAGGCCATCCAAAAACATTACCAGAACGGGGGATAGATCACTAAGTGGCATGTTAGTCCATTGCCACAGAGTGATCTATCCCCCGCTCTGTATTTCACATTCACGCACACATTCATACATACACACAAGTCCCAGTCCAAGTCTTTACCCACACACCTATCCACTCTCATCCTCACTATCATCACTGTCCAACAGGCTTTCACACTTCTTAATCAGTTTTTCCCATTTACTCCTGACATAAAGTAGCTCCCTGCGAGTATTCTCTAGCATTCTGTCCCTTTGCTCTATCACTTCGTCGTACCACTCGATGATGTTTGGCGGAGTCTGAGTTGATGCATCCGTCGTGGTTGGTTGAGACGCTCCGCTGCTCCGCAACTCCTTCCTCACAGGACCAAAGCCGGAGAATCGGACACGACTTCTTGACGAAGGACCCGATCGGATTGGTCCAATGCTCGGGCTGGAGTTGGAGGCGACCGGGCCAGAGGTAGAGGCTGGGACGTTCATAGCAGACATGGTGGTGTTCAGCTTAACGGTGTAAAGCAGAATGAGAGGACGGTTGATCACCACTCCTATATATACCCATTTTTAGTGGTGGGGATAACACTGGGGGGGGGGGTTAAAAGAAATTTTGCTTAGTCTTCCCGGTCATCAGTTTTACATACCTTTAGCACACCCATTATTTTGGTTTCTTCAATAACTTTACACACCTCAAACACCCAAGCAAACAGCTCATCTATGTTGTTATAATTAATTTTTGTCCAGTGTTCATACTTATGAGTTTGGTTGTTTATAATACATAGATAAAATGTAGACCCGTCTCGTCTTATACAATACTCAACTTCCATTCTATGCTGGTTTAGCACTTCCCAAGCATTGTGTTGATCTATCAAGAAGTCACCACCTTTGTAATTGTACCGTGACATGTTTACCACGGAGCACAGAAACAGACTGAAGCAAATGAACGGCTCATACAAGCTTAGTAAGAGCGTTAGAGTGGGGGTATCACGTGATACACAACATTAGTTGTAAGGTTAGCACTTTACTTTAAACAGTAATTTATATGGGCCAAGGTCATTCAAACTTTGAAAAATTTTTACCTCCAAACACTTGTAGCAAGCTACAAGTGTTTGGAGGTAAGTTTTTATTTGTTAATGATTTATTTGTAACTTAGTCTTCACCCTCAAGGACACGGTTTGAGATTGTCCCAGTGACTTTACATCACCGCCAGGTTAAAGTATTATACAAGTCAAGTGTTTTTTTTTTTATTACTTGACTTGTATAATACCCCTCTCCCTTACTTTAAGAGGGTTAAGACTAAATTTGGAAAAATAATTTGGAAAAAGACTTTTTAAATATTGTCCAACACAGCCTAACAATTTTGTTTTTTTTTTTGGTGGGCCCATGTCCTAGTCCATTTCCCACACGGTTTCACATCCTTTCCTTCGTATTAGATAGGCTTTAGGTATGAAAAATTCTCTTTGTACCATACGAGGTGGTACTTGCATTGTACAAAGGCGGCCTTCACCTTTTACAACGATTTCTACTTTCTTATTACCTGCTCCATATGTCTGACCAATGAAATAGTATTTTTCATCAACCTTTAGCCTTCTAATATCCCGCGGTTGCGGACCGTGGGGATGTCTGAACTTGAACGTTTTAGGCTTAATGTACAGAGTATAGGGTTTGAATTGCCGAAATTTGACTGTACTTTTGAGGTGTCGTTGGCAGCGATCCCCTTCTGCACAAGCAAGTTTCTGGCAACACAAAACCCCAAACTTACTAGACATCCAAGCGTAATCGCATTTCTTACCCTTGCCAGCAGGGGCTTTAACGCGTTTACGTTTCTGTGTTGGACTCTTTAGCGGAGTGTCTTGGAGCTTCTCTGAATTAGGCTGGCTAGAAGGGATGGGGTTGGAAGGAGGTAGAAGGGGCAAAGATTGTTCAAGCGGGATGGAGCAAACAATTTTGGGCGGGGTAGGAGAGCGTGTTAGGTCTATGGTGGGAAGATCAGGGGAGAAGATGGATTTACGGGGTGGTTTGGTTGGTGTAGGTGGCATGGGGGATATAGGTGAGGGACATTGGGATGTAGTGTATGAGAGGATTTTCCGGGTTCTGCTGTATGGGGTGATCCTCGACCTAGACGTCTCTTCAAAAGCCGCAGACTCCGATCCTGAGTCCGATAGCAGCGAGAGTGCTGGAGAGGCTACCGGGACTCGACCTGACGACTTGACGAGTTCTCCTGACGATGGCTGTGCACCAGCCTCTTCCACTGTCGCCGGCAATGGCGACAGGCTGGGCATTGAGGCGGGCTGTGGTGGCGGCGGCGGCGGTGGCGGCATCGTCAGGCAGCTCAGGATGTTCGCAGTCATCAGGTATTCCAGGATCGAAGTCGAGGATGATGAGGGTCGAGACGCGTCGGTCGAGGTTGAAGTTGATGGGTAGTTTTTTAGCTTCAGACCCATTTTACCCATTGTAATAAATGAAAAGAATAGATGTAAAGAAAGAAGTGAACGTGTAAAACAAAAGTCTCAAGAGCGAGAGAGAGTACCTGTCCGTATGGGAGCTTGGACCGGAATGAGAAGTGCGTGCAGCCCGGCCGCCTTATATCCCCACCGGGGCTGCCACGCCCAGGATATTAGGGGTGGGGGTGGGGGGGGTCGGTTCGCACTTTTTGCGGGGGGGGGGGGGGGTTCGCACTTTTTGCGGGGGGGGGGGGGTTCGCACTTTTTGCGGGGGGGGGGGTTCGCACTTTTTGGGGGGGGGGGGGTTCGCACTTTTTAAAAAAAATAAGCCCCACTTGAGGCATTTATGTTACCATAGCTGAAGCCTCCCAAGGGACCCAACTATTAACAACTCCAAACTTGTGGGTTACAAATACCTAACTGTTATATTTTTTTAACAGACATTAATGTATTAACTGTGTTAATAAGACCTGACTGTTAAACACTTTGAAAGATTTTACATATTTAGGTCAAGGTCACAAAAAAACTTTAAAAAAATTAAGCCCCACACCCCCCTTTGGGGTGTGAGGCACTTGGGTTGTCATCGCTGTAGCCTCCGAAGAGACCCAACTATGACAACAAGGCAACATCCAATGTCGTGTACCCTTCGCCACGCAAGACTTGTAAACATTTACTGCATTGTCTTTTCAGTAGTTAACAAAGATTCATTTACATAATTTTGTGTTTCCAGAAGGAAACAAACTGAGGACACCCTAGTGGCTTACGTCCTCGTCCGAGTGCAGAGGCCGCCGCAACCTTTTGCATGCCAGCGTACAAACGGACATGCTCCCAAATGCCATCCGCAACCTTTTGCATGCCTGGCAGGAGCCTACCGATAATTAAAATAGGCTTTACACGGGGGCCTACTCCCGTAACCTATCTTTAATATTTTTCATTTAAAATGCATTGAATTTTTACAAGTCTTTGTAGGTCAAGGCCACACGGACATTAAAAAATTTCGGCCCCCGTACATCCATGGCGAACCACGAATGTTCAGGGGCCTTGGGGACTAAAA
The DNA here is from genome assembly GCA_030545055.2 of Neoaliturus tenellus. Classification (NCBI taxonomy): domain Eukaryota; kingdom Metazoa; phylum Arthropoda; class Insecta; order Hemiptera; family Cicadellidae; genus Neoaliturus; species Neoaliturus tenellus. The sequence continues at coordinate 73,602,208 of CM061535.1, read as the reverse complement.
ACACAAATAGCTAACAAAGATTCATTTACATAATTTTGAGTTTCCAGAAGGGAAACATACTGAGGACACCCTAATGGCTTACGTCCTCGGTCCGAGTGCAGAGGCCGCCACAACCTTTTGCTTGCCAGCTTACAAACGGACATGCTCCCCAAATGCCATCCGCAACCTTTTGCATGCCTGGCAAGGAGCCTACCAATTATTAAAAGTGGCTTTACACGGGGGCCTACTCCCGTTCCCTGACTTTACAATTTACTTTGAGCATTGAAAAAGCTCAAGGGGGGATTGCTAAAACAAGCGTATACACTTTAGAAACATATAACACACTTACAACACACAATTGAGCTCAACGTAGTCAATGCTGGAACAAGCACATACACATTAAACACATATAACAAACAAGACACAAAGGATAAAAGACACAGGAGACATAGGGTACAAGTAAAACACTCTCATATAAAACAATTCGCAATACCCAAACGCAAGCGCAATATCTTACAACTAATACAAGTCTTAAAGTTAGAGTAGACTTCGCTAAACACTGAAGGCGCCATTCAATGTTTAGTGATGCCTATGGCGGTCCGTCCCGGTCGTTCACGTTCAACGCGCGGGAGCGGACTGCGAGCCGGCTCTGGCCGGACCCCCTTATATCCCCACCGGGGCTGCCACGCCCAGGATATCAGGGGTGGGGGAGGGGGTGGGGGTGGGGGTGGGGGTGGGGGTGGGGGGGGGGTTCGCACTTTTTGTCGGGGGGGGGGGGTTCGCACTTTTTGTCGGGGGGGGGGGGGTTCGCACTTTTTGTCGGGGGGGGGGGGTTCGCACTTTTTGTCGGGGGGGGGGGGTCAGGTAAGTTATGTGGGTCAAGGTCACCCACAACACTTGTACTCTAAGTGTTGGCTATACCCCCACCACAACTGGGTCCCTAGGCTGCACAACACCGCTTCGCCAGTATGTCTCCGGCTTCCATGCGGTGCGTCTCGCTGTTCTCTAGCTCTCTATATGTAAGTAATTTTACAAGTTCTGAATGTAGGTCACTACACTTTAACTCTGGGACGATATCGACTTGTAGTATTTCAGTGTTTTGACTCAAGGTCATCACACTTTAACTCTAGCACATCGGTTATCGTACCAGAGGTGCTCAATAACCTAACTTGTAATGTTTAGGGTGGCGTTTGCACGCCACGTGGTATCGCCATGAGTGTCCAGTCCAAGTTTTAAGTTAAATTAATTTTACTGTAATCTTTTCCATTTCCGCTTCGTTTTGCCAAAGTATAAGGTGTCGCTTAATAAAGTGGTATTTCTCTAAAGTTATAGGAGATTGCAGGGATACAATTAGTTTATTTAGGAGACTCTTCATCTTGGAGTTTAACACAATTTCCACTTTGACTTTGCTTCCTCGGCTCTCACAGCCTAAGCTGTACAGAAATGTTTCTTCTAGTGCCAACTCGGGCCAAGAGAACAGTGTGTTGACTGTAGGACAGCTCATGGTGAAGTGATGCGATACTCCAGCGTACCACCTCACCTTCCCCCACCACTGTGACCTTCCCCCACTCCTGCTGTTTCCCCCACCTCTTTTCCCTTGACTCATGCGCTACAAGCAGTCTCTCAGTATTGTGCGGACTTTTGTGAGGTGAAGCCATGTCGCAGGACACTTTAGGTAAGAAACTTAGCCGTGTTAAGACTTTATTAGTTGCTCACTGTCCACCACTCAAAGTTAAGAGAGTTTCAACTTTAGCTAAGTGGCGCAAACTGTTGCGCGGACACCCTAAGTTTTATACCAAACAGACTAATGTCAGTTTTACTGATGAAGATTTGTTTAATATATTGGATGAAATGACTTTTCCTTGCAAAATTCAGTTAGTTACTCCCATTCCTGACAGTTTAGAGTCTTAGTCTCTCAAGCCAATATACCTAGCGTACACAGAGCCTGACAGTCAGTCACTCGGTGGCTGTCGTGGGGTGCGCATCGGTGTCGGCGCTCCGTTGTTAGGTTTTCAAGGTCACAGTAATATCAAATTGTTGGTGTTGTGCTGGTTCAAGGTCACCTGAGGGATAACCGATTGCCCATTTAGGCAGGGTCATGTCAGAAACTCGAGTTTAACTTGGCACTTTTGCCGTTTCTCGTCGAAAATTCGCTCCAAGTGGTCAAGGTCACGGGGACTCTGACTGAAACTCGGAGCGTAGTGCGAGAAACGGCAAAAGTGCCAAAAAATTTTAAGTTTCGGCGTGACCTTGACCTCAGTGGCGTCGGTGACGTCATTTTGATGACGTAAGGGGTGATGACGTCATCAGCACGTCATTTCTGTGACGTCATGGGTGTGACGTCATAGAAATGACGTCATTGGTAATGACGTCATCGATGACGCAATCGATGACGTCATCGATGACGTCATCGGTGAGGTCATTGACCTCGATGACGTCATCCCTCAGGTGACCTTGAACTGAGCCAGCACCAACAATTTGACACTACTCACTCCGCTCCCGTCCTCCGTTGTGGATCCAATAATTTCGACTTTAGACTGGACTAGAATTGAGCCGGTCAATAGACCAATCAGAGCGTCTCAGTCTTGATTGTTAAAACTCGCAAAGACGTTGCCAAAATGTAAACAAAGAACCGATGACTAAAAATGCCTCCAATGCATTTCTTATGGGGGAAATTCAAAAAGTTACATTTTAGGTTTATTTTATTAATATCCAACAAAATATTTTCAACAACGAACTTAGCCTTAAAATATTAAGAATATTTCCATAATATTCTTTAAAGAATAATCGACTGAAATTTAAGACTGATCAGTGACTTCTATCGAGAGTAATCGTCGGACATAACATTTGCAATATGAGTCACTCTAGAGCCTATTCTTCGAATAGACAATAACTAGTCTCACGAATGCATTCCACTTATTTTTAGTTAAATATTCTACAAAAGAATTATTGCATTTTTAATTCGCAACATAAAATATAACAATCCCCAACAACTCAATATCTAGTGGATAAATTTAAAATAAAAACCTTTCGTATAATTCTTGAAGATTTCTTAATATATTGTACAAGAGTATTAAGTAAGAAATGTAAAATAATACTACTGTAACTGGAAGGTTTTACACCTTGTTCAGCTTTTTTTTCGTTAAACATTTAAATTAATTTATGATCAAGTTATATGATTATCAGTGACGAAGATTAGAATTTTAATACAGCTGTTTCTGTGAACTCTCGTATCAAACTATAAAGGCTGCAAGGAAAATCACAATATTTTTATCATCTTAAAAAGAACTGAAAAATCTTACTCACTTTCTAAGGATCTAATTATATATGAAAACCAACCGATGGTAAGCGCAATGGAACTATAAAGAGTGATAAACTCAAGGGGTGCCACCATTGGTTTCTCGTAAACTAGAATAGTTACAGAAAACTTTGAATTGGGGGACTTTACCTCCTTTTTAGAGGCCATAAAAAATAAGAGTTTAGATTTTTTTAAATTTGGCCATCATTTTCCGACATGGCGACCAACGTTGAAACTTCTTATGGAAAACCTCATATTTTAGATTTGGATTAAGCAATCAAATTTAAGACTATTTTATCCTTTTCCATTCTTTCCAAACCTAACGGTTAGGGAGCTAGAGGCAATTAAAGTTCATCTTTAGTTCCATAAGAATAAAATGGGGCAAACTTTATTTGCCCATATCTCGAAATAATTTAGTAAAATATAAAATACTCTAGAATAAAAATGTCTTAAAATAATGTTTTAAGAACATTTCATAAGATGTTCCTGAAACATTCCGTCTTTAACACGTGAAATAAATTGTTTCCAATATGGTGGACAGAAAATAAAATTTCTAAACATTTGTTGATATTATGAAAAAATGACCATAAATTATTTAATAACTAAATAACATAAATTTGAGACATTTTATTCTCTAAACCTGAAAGAGAACAAATGAACTTTAATTGCCTCTAACTCCCTAACCGTTCTGTTTGCAAATAATACAAAAGTGTTAAATTTAATTGCTTCATCCCAATCTGTTATAAATAAATGGGTATTTAATAAGAAGTTTCAAAGTTTGTCACCATGTTGAAAAATGACGGCCAAATTTTAAACATCTGAATTAATATTTTTGATGGTCTCCAAAAAAAGGTAAAAACCCCATTTTAAGTTTTCTGTAACTACAGTATACAAGCTTATGAGATACCAATGGTGGCACCCGTTGAGTTTATCACCCTGTATATGACATCCTAAAAGACAGACAAAAGTAATCATTGTTAACATGTTTTTTTTTTTTTTTTTTTTTTTTTTTGTTTGTTTGTTTGTTTTTTTTTGTTTTTTTTTTTGAGGGAGAGGCGGAAAAATACATTACGCACACAGGTGGCCGGCCTGTAGTGTGGGGCTCCCCTAAAAACGGGTTTACCCTCTAAAAAACATCCTCTACTCTTTAGGGTTCTAACCTGGAATTGTTTGTCATATTACGTCAGGCTAGGCCTAAATTTGGCTTACGCCCGTGGGGCTCGCTCCTTATCCAGCCACTCGATCAAGGGATCTGGGCCACTTCGCGGTCCAGATCGGTTTTTCTTTTCCAGAAGGATGCCCCGGACGAACTGTGACAAACAATCCCATTTGCCCTCATCCTCCAAAATCTTTTGGCAGACCTAGTCCACCGAAAATGCACCAAAAATTTGTGTGTTTTCCAGGCGGGGCCCTTCCCAACGGGGGTAGCGGAAGAATGTGTGTTCCGCATCGTCGGGAACGAACGGGCAATAAATGCAGTCCGGTGAACCGGTCTTTAACATCCGGTTCAGGGACGAAAGAAAATAGCCATGACCTGTCAAGAATTGGGTCAGGTAGTAGTCCAGCTCCCCATGCCGCCGTTCCACCCATGGTTGGACCTGCTTGATAAGTCCATCGTCCTCGGGTGTCGTGCTCCCAGCTGTGTTGCCACTGCTGGAAGATTCGGGACGCTCTTCTGTTCTTGCCGTGTCCTTGCCGATCTCGCCTTGTCTCTAATAAATCGCCTTCCTCTCTCCTGCCAAGAGGGATGACTCCGGCGACCACCAAGACGGCAGGCTCGGACACTGTCCGGTAGGCGGAACACACCGGGAGCGCGCCGCTTGACGCTGAACCCGGGCGGGTCGCAACCTATAACTCTTTATCGAGAGCGTCTGCCCACACCTCTGCTCCATAAAGAAGCACGGACTTGACCGAGGAAATCAACAGACGTCTTCTACTGGATCGGGGACCCCCAACATTGGACATCAGCCTACTAAGGTAAGTGACTACCATAGCGGCCTTGTCTGCCGTACGGAATATCTGATCCCTCCAGCTTAACTTTGTGTCCACCATAACCTTGAGGTACTTGGCAGCACGAGTTGATTGGACCACCTCCCTTACCACTCGGAACGGGACGACGGTGTCGATCCTCTTCTTCGTGAGGATCACAATCTCCGTCTTACTAAGAGCAAGCGAGAGACCGTGATCGGACATCCAGGTGTTGACCACACGCATTACTCTGTTCAACTTTAGTTGGGCCAACTCAACGTTGCGTGCAGCGATGAGAGCTGCGACGTCATCGGAGTACCCAACCAAAGGGGTTTCCTCAGGCATTCTTGACATCAAGCGTAACAAGAAGCACTACTCGGCGAGAAAATGGTTGTAGCTCTCGGCTCTCTCCACAGCTCTCTTGACTTCGATGACAGCGTCGATCGTTGATCGTCCCTTTCTGAAGCCGTACTGACGGGGGCATAGGTTGTTGCTCTTTAGGGAGAGAACGGAGGTTTCCAGCTCCTCGAATGTGAAAAGTGGAACGTACTCCACCCGTCCGAAGTCAACCGGCGGTCGCTGTGTATGTTCAGGAAACAACGCAGCGACGATCCTCCCCATGGTGGCGCCCTCCATGATGGAAGGTGGAGAGCGGGCCCCGAGTTTCTGTGGTATAAGTTTGTAACCCAGGCCCCACGGGTCGGAGTCAACTTCGTCACGAAATCTCCTCCAGCTATTCGCCTTGCTCTTGTTGATCGCCTCGCGGAGAGATTTTCTCGCAGCTTTATAGGCCTCCGACTTACGAACTCTGTCTGCGGGAATTCTCGCTCTTGAGTCGGCTCGTCTAATTCTCAAACATGTTCTTCTGAGTTCCGCAATCTCTTCAGTCCACCAGGAAACGGGTTGTTTGTCGCGTCGGGGTTTCTTTCGCGGCATATACTGGTCACAAGTCGAGACGATCAGTTCTATCGTCGATGTTACTATTGCCTCGGCCCCAGCCTCACCAGGATTCCCCTGCGCTCCCCCGAGAGGTGACTTCGGTGAACTTGACCACGTCCAGTTTGTTGGTGTTCCACCGGCGTGGCCCTTCCCGAGATGCGGAAACTCTACGATTTGCCTGATCATGCAGGTCAAAGAAAATATATTGGTGGTCGCTACTCGTGTAGTCCTCCACAACCCTCCAGCCAGAGATCCTCGGAAGGAGCGACTCAGACGCAAAGGTGACGTCGGGAATCGTGCCACTCTGCCCGGGGCCCCGAAAAGTAGGTGTGTCGCCCAGCTTGAGGACGACAAGACCGGCCCTGGCGATGAAGTCTAGGATGTATTTCGCCGGGGAGTTGGTAGAGGGCATTCCCCATTCGACGGCCCTGGCGTTGAAATCGTTACCAACGACGACGTGCCCGGTGGTGCCGAGAACGCACTTCTCTAGGCTATCTATCTTGTTGCGGAAGTCCTGGACGGCCTCGTTGGGAGTTAGGTAGCAACTGAAGATAGTCACGTCCCTACACCGAACCCAGACGAATCCTCGGCCGCTCCCGTGACTCCGCACCAAGACATCCTGTGTATTACGTGCCCAAAATGCAGCAGTACCGAGGCTGGCGGAGATCCAAGTGTTTGGGTCTCTGTCCCGATACTGTTCGCTGATAAGGAGCGCGTCAGCACCAAGTTCTCGAGCGAGCTGATCTAGAAGGTTATCAGCTCCCCAGGATCTATAAAGATTGGCCTGGATAATTCGAATTACCGGTGGCTGCCTTTTGCCTGTTCAAGTGCGGCTCTGAAGGCACCGCACTTTCTGAATCCTTGCAGAGGAAGCAGGAGGGGCTCGAGGAATATTCCTTGCGTTTGTGTCCCTGGCTTCCACACTGGAAGCAGTTGGCACTCCTGTCGGGCCCTTTACAGTTTCGGTAGGTGTGGACGAAACCGAGACAGCGGAAGCATCTCGAAACTACCACCCTCCGTTTGAGCCTGCAACTGACCCAACCGACTCTGTGGTGCTGAAGGCTAAGCAGCTTATTGGCGTGCTTTTCGCCCATTTCATCAACAGCCATCCGGAGTTGACTTCGGTTAGGCTTTGTCAGCCATACCCTCACTCAATCAGCCGGTATCTCCGGGAGTGCCACTTTAATCGCAGGGGTCACCTCCTCTTCGGTGGAGAGGGCGTCAAGGTCCCGAATATCGACCGAGCACTTCAGTTCTAGGGCCTTGATGGAGCCTTTGTCCCCAAGTGCAGTCTTGAGGGAAGCGGCAACACCAATCTTGTCATTTGACTTCCCCATTTCGAGGAGGACATCCCCGTTCTGGGTTCTCCGAATAGACTTGATAATGGTGTCGGTCTCATCGGGCCTGGCCTGCAATTTAATCTGACCCAGAACATCGGCAAAAGATCGCCCCCCTAAGGGCTTGATTAAAATTGCCTCCGTCCTGGGCTTCTTAGGCCTGGGTTGTTTAGGCTCTCTGACAGACTTGCCAGAGGCCTCCCCAACCGGGTTTGAGCCTTGGTCGTCCGCTCCACCCTCAACGCACTTTTCGAAGCTTCCTCCGCTAGCTTCAGCTTCCTCCTTTCCCTCTTAGAGAGGCGCGTCTTCCAGCTCCCCAAAGGTGTTGAGGCAGAGGTCGCTGCCAAGGCAGGATTAGCTGCCGGAGTGGAACCTCTGCAGGGGTAGCCGCTGGAATCACGGCCGCGCCCGGGGCGGATTGAGTAGTAGTTCATGGAGATAGCTCCAAAAAGAGCCATAATATTTCAGTGCTGGATACTGGTCTAAAATTTTTTTACACTGCTTCTACATCAAATGGTATGTACAAAACCGCCGGGAGACACTCTCTCAATAGTCCGGATCACCCCCATATGACGTCATCAAAATGGCGGCCAACCAAATTTGCAGTATTTTAGTTAAATACTTGTTACTGCCCACCAAGTCAACCAATTTTGACTTTTAATGTGTCGTTTTGTAGGTATTTAAATTCTGCAACTGTTAATACCCTTAAAATACCCATACTCTTTTTGATGATCGAGTCATAAATGGCAAGCGATCAAACTTTGCATTAAAATCATATTGCTGAGAACAAAAAATGCAGTAACTCCCGATCCACTCGACCTTTTGAGATCTGGTTTTTGGCAAATTGCTCAAAATACAAAGCCCTTCAAAATGATATGTCATATGACGTAGCCCAATGCAGTTTTCCTGACGACCTCTACTAGGGACGTCCCTAAAGGAAGTCTTGGAAAAAACTTCATTGGATTACGTCATATGATAGATCATTTTAAAGGGCTTTACATTCTGAGGAATTTGCCACAAATCCGACCTCAAAAGGTTGAGTGGATCGGTAGTTATTGCATTTTTTGTTTTCAGCAATATTATTTTAATTTAAAGATTGATCGCCTGCCATTTTTGACTCGATCATCCTTTTTAAGCCGGGTTTGCGGCATTGTTCTCTATTCTTCGAGACCGTTAATTTGATGTACATATTGACCTATGCTTACATTTAAGATTTTCTTCTGACTCCTTGTTGACCGTTCCCCTTGGAGGTCCAAGGATACCAAGTACTTTAGAAAGTAGTCTTAGTCACTCAAAATCAATTTTTAAGGTTTTAGTTTTGTTACTTAAATACTTTTAAAAGTATTAAATCGTTTCAAGACTTTTCCCACCCTGTATATTAAATATTATAGCAAAAATTAATGAAAAACACCAATTATTAGATTATATTATTATTTATAAAAAAGAGTATGGGTATTTTAAGGGTATTAACAGTTGCAAAATTTCAATACCTACAAAACGACACATTCAAAGTCAAATTTGGTTGACTTGTTGGGCAGTAATAAGTATTTAACTAAAACACTGCAAATTTGGTGGGCTGCCATTTTGATGACGTCATATGGGGGCGATCCGGACTATTGAGAGAGTGTCTCCCGGCGGTTTCGTAGATACCATTTGATGTAGAAGCAGTGTAAAAAACTTTTAGACCGGTATCCAGCACTGAAATATTTTTTTGCTATCTCCACGGGCTATAGCCTGGACATGAGATGTCTGCGATGATGCAGTGACAAAAACCGGTCTCGGCACTAAGTCCCCCTCGACAAGCTCAGGGTTTCCCGACGAAGAACCGCTCTTAATCTTCTTTCGCTTTCTGGCTTGAGTCCGAGACTCAGCCAGATGAACTTGAGGCAAAACAGAGATCACTTGGTTCATGACGTCGCGCTCCTGCTTCGCCGCCCTCAGCCTGATCTTCCGGCATCCCTCGATTTCCTCAAGGAAATCCTCCAGTTTCGGAACTTCATTCTTTACCACCATACTGACGTTCCTCTGAATAAGGAGAGCCCTGGACATCTCCTTCAAAAGAACTTCCATCTTCTTCAGTGACTGGTCCTCCTCCTCGCTGGCATCGTCCTGCTGCTGCTGAAGCATTTGCAGTTCAAATGCCGCACGAAGAGGGCTCTTCCTGGGAGGAATCCCTTGGATCTTGGCTAGTGGTATTACCGGCTCGGTCACCTCCATCGCCAAATCGATCTCCTTCTTCTTCTTTCCGGATTCGGACGACGATCCGGCATCACCAGAAGCCTTGAACGGCACGGGAGGGGGGGAGGTAGTTTTAATACCCTTCGTCGGCGTTCCAGTTTTCAAGGTAGGAGACCTCTGCAGTTTTGAGCTGCGCTTAAAGACGGCCTGCTCTATCTCCTTATCATCCTTCGTGTTTACGGATTTCTTATCTATGTTTTTGGGTCACCAGCGCATCGTGCGGCAAGGGGCCGCCCGTTCATTGGCCGAGAGGGGGTGTACCCTCGGAGGTCCCCCTCCTGTAGGAGAAAAAACGCCCCTACCCCAGTTCGCCGGGGCCCGAACCTTCGTTTGCCCAGCACCGATACACACAAGGTGCCGGACGTGCTGGGGGTCGCCCGTGGCAATGCAGAGTCCGATCCTGCATCTATGCCGCACTTCCTGACTAGGGACCGAAGGGGCTGGCTTCTGACAACACACTGGAGGAGACCTTCGTCAGTGCGAGGCACACATCAGTCCCTGCAACACGACAGGGCCCCTCCCAGGACCCTCCAGCATGCGCCGGTCGAAAGAAGGTGGAAGGACACCCTTGGTTCGGAGTCGAAAAGAAGAAGAAGGTGAGCAAGTTTAGCACAGAAAAGAATAAAGACGGTGAGCTAAGACCTGAACGATGGGAATAAAGGCCTTAGCTCTGGAAGGACCGTGAGGAGGGTCTTACAGCTTGGCTCAGGTACCCCGGGATCACCAAAAAGCACCCGTACAGTGGAAAGCCCACTGCCCTGGAGTTCACTCAAGGTAAAACCTGATATTTTCGTAAAAATTGTATGTTTATTAAATTTGTGTACAGAATCATCCATGTATTAGTGCAATTTAAATAAACAAAATGTTGAAAATGAATGAGACCCCTAAGTAAAATAAAAGGTATGTTATAAGTTAATGTATAATGGGCGAGTTTCTGGAATGATAATATTTACTTAAAAAACGCAAAGTGAAGTTGGAATTTAAGGAGATGTTCTTCATATAATTTGACTTTGATTTTGTTTTCTTCATTCAAAACCATATACTCATATAATCAATGTTTACATTTTCACATTATATTGTATAGGTACATCATACATAGAATCCCTTGTATACCTCAGTTACATTTATACAAAGTTATGGAAGAAGTGATAGTTTAATTAAATAGTCTAACTTGGTGCCGTTTAATGTTTCTTGCAGAAAGTATTTTAAAAACTTTGTAAACAAATGTATTTAAACACTGTAAACCTTATAGCCTTGAGAACATTTTCTTTAAAAAAAATTATGGATTAATGTATTTTCACATACCGTATACTAATTAATAATAAAAGGATTTGGAATGTAAAGATTTGGCTATTTTAGCATAAGAGAACATACAGGACCAAGTTAGGACGAGTTCGCGACCAGTGAGGAAGGGCTTGTATTTAGTCGGTATCAATGAAATGGTGGTTGCTGCAGGCGCCATCGATCTTGTCATAATTAACTTTACCGCATGCTACACTTGTTTTTATAACCCTTCTTTCTAGGGCTGGGACCTTTCTTAAAATAATACCGCCCGTTAATTAGGTTCAGCGTGCCCTTTTTACCTGGGTGTCCGGTATTTTTGTAAAAGGCATTGTTCGTCAGGAAAGCACTAGTTTTAACCGTACAGAACATTAAACATGTATAAATAACATGATTATGTCCCGTGACTTTACTGATATTATTGTGCGAACGAAGATTTTTATCGAATCGATTATTCAGAATATTCATTTAGTAATTCCATGGATTTATTTAATTGTCATTGATTGGTTTTTAAACCTGAATACTTTTTATACACTCAAAAATTATTACTTTGATATAGTCGACTTTATTTAAGCACATGTTTTAGTAGGTGAGTGGTTTAAAGTAACGTTGGGTTATATCATGGTTTCAATACAATTAAAACAAAATACAATCGAAAAAAAACTTACTCCTTTAGTTTTAAATATTTTAAAAGTGTTTTTCTTTTCAAGATAAACACTTTCGAATGTTCAAATTATTTTATTTGCTGAACAACTTACATTAAACTATTTTTTACAGTTATTGTTAGCAGTTAAATCGAAGTGTTTTTTATAAAGGTTGTTTCTGGCATCTGAAACAGAAAGAAATCTTAAACTCTATTTAAAAATTGGTTTTGAAACTATAATTAAGTTATGAAACAATTACCTCTTATACATTTCTAAGTACTCAAAATTTCGCCAATGATCAAATTGTTATGATAATGCATTATTGATATAAAGTGGGGAAGAATTTGTCCAACCGAACATAAACGTACACATGTTAACAAATATATTTGTATACTTAAACTGTAAAGGTGTTACTGAAACAAACTATATGTTAGTCAAATATAAGCTATAAATCAAGACGTCAATTTGTACCAGAAAAATTTATCTTCACCTATATATTTTTAAAACAGCAATATTACTTTTTCACTACTATACAACTTTATTGTATTCATTGACATGAATGAAAATTTAAAAATGCATAATAACATATTTATTTAAAAAAATATTAAGGTTTTTCCTAAATTTTTAGTACATCCGTGTTATGCCAATATTACTTAAAAATGTCTTTTAGAGGACGTAATGATTAGGTTTACATTTTAATTATTTCATAAGCTTAATCAAATCATAAGAATTCAAAACAAGTTTTAAAATTCATTTGTCATGTTTAAATACTTTTTCATGATTGATAAATCGGTTTTTTACGATTCATGGCATGATGTGTTATCCTTTAACAAGATGTCACCATGAATTATGCCTCTGTTAAGGTATATAGTGAAGGACGGAGGCCTATATTAAATATTACCCTGACAATAAATTTTATCATAGAAAGTAAAGTTGTACGGTACTGTATAGTCAGCTTCAATAGAACGGCGACGGAACGGTTCGAGATCTAGTTTTATTTATTTAGCCTTATAAACAATGTAAATAATTCAACCCATATGATCAACCGTCTTTTCGAGATTAACCCGCCTTTACTATTGACGTAAAAATAATAGTAATACTAATTTAAACCACAACTCGATGATAATTCAAAGGAAAAAACAATATTAAGGTTTATAAATGAAAACCGTTTTCTTAGTATATACTTTTTATGTCTTTTAAAACTTACATATGAGTGCAATTGTTTTGTTGATAACTTAATTTTCAACCCACGTACTAGAAAATAATTATTTAATTCCTAAATTCGTCTGGTTCGTGCAACAATGAAATTATAAATATATTTCAATGTAAGTATGTATTTTTATGTTCCGTGCTGCCAAAACAAGACAAATTTTGATCATAATTCACAGTTTTATGTTTAATCCCCAACATTTAACAAAAAACGGATTTCGTGCAATTCAACTCAACCTTTTTAAACAAGTTTAAATCCACTTTTCATCCGTTTTTTCGTAAATCCACGAGCAAGCCAACATGTTGCTATAGTGATGATGCATTTCATAGCCAATTCAGACCATAACTGACAGGACCGAGTACAATCAAACTTTTACTACGGAATAGGAAATTATAATCCTGATGAAATAATCAGATTTTACAATCGATTTTACTATCAAACCTTATGGTATCCAAGTGCTAAAAAAACTCCTTTATGTGGAAGAAAAAGTAACAATGAAAATCATGTTTTGGTGAATTGCTATGAAAAAGGAACTGTCACGTTTGTGAATCGTGAGGCTAGATTGGCATACACTTAGTTTACTATCCAAAGGTGTTACCCAACAAATTTAGAGTACAGTCAGAGAGAGTTTGTTTAAAGGAAACCGCGTTGTAGCTGTATATAACATTTATTATTGCATCCGTTCTCTTGTTAAGAAAGATGTAAAGCTTTTTGGTGGGCTCCGATTTGTTAGCTTTGGTTTAAAAGAGCATTGCGGGGCTTACTGGATCGGGAATTAGTCATGTATTCTAGAGTCTCATGAACATTAGATATATGTGTGTTTGTGTGCTAATAACTTTTGAGAAGAACCTCCAATATTTATGAAATTTTGTATGAAGGTAAGACCAGGTATACTTTCATGAGTTCGTGAACCAACATGATCGGATTATGGTAATGGGGTTCTATGGGTTTTTTAATGTTTCAAAAATAGGCTTGTGGCACTTTTCAACGTGAATTATTAAAATTCATGAATTTTAATTGGAACCATTCAAAAGAACTCTAAAAAATTAGTATTTTGAATTTATAACTTGTTATTATTATGAAAATCAACACAAGCCTTTACCTTGCTTATTTATTAACATAAATTGATGAATTTGGCATGTACCTTCACTAGATAGGGTTTAGCTTATATTTTCTTACAACAGCCCCATGACGGAAAAGTACGTACTGGCATTTTTATGGGGGAAATTTTAAACATATTAATACTATTTTATATTTAATTTAACTTCACTAATTACGGATTATACTACATTTTCTAACAACAATCCACTTCATAAAACCTACATACTCATTTCTAAGATGTGTATAAGGAAAATAACAACGTCTCAAATTCCATTGGAAATTCGCTGAGTTCACAAGTCTTCTGCGATGGTGGTATTTAGTTTTAATGTTTGAGGGACAATAGAGGCATTACTGTTTCTTGCTTTATTGAGTCTGTCTTTACTAGAGTGATCTACTATTTTAACTCATTTTACTACATATTATTACTACGTTATAATGTTAATTTGTACACTCACAATTATTAAACTCATTTTTATTGTTGAACAGAATTATACCTTTCTATAATTTTCTCTTTTGAACTCACATTAGATTGTTTTCTTTTAAATTTTGAATGGATTAATTCGTTGAATGATATTTAAGTCATAGGACATAAATTTAACTCAACTATTTTAAGTTTTCATAAACTTGTTGATAAAACATTTAAACATGACTTGTAGGCCTAACCTGAGTAACAAACAGAGCAGTTAAAATAGAATGCAAAATAAATTATGCTTATCAAAACTTGTTTAAATAATATGGATAATTAACATTCAAGGTTACTTAAAGTGAAAAAATATTAGCTGTCATATTCAATAGCAGCATATTTCATTGTTTGAATTACAACTTTTATTTTACTGTTTATTTTTTTACGCCCCAAGAATATAAAATAAATTTTCTTAATGTATAAAAAGTGTATTGCAATAAACTAAGTTTTGAGTTGGAATAAACCAAATAGTAAATCAACAGTTTTGTATTCGTTTTTACCTTAAGACAAAGTGGGTTTCTGGGATATCATAGGGTGAGGTTAAGCAAGCGTGTAAGTGGATGTGGTCCTAAGCAAAGGAATGTGAATCTAGACCGCTTCAAAGGCAGCGTGCTTACCATCATCACAGGGAAGAAATAATTCATGGCCCTCCTCCTCTTGGCTTAAAAGTCACAAAACACCATCCATCAACCGCCACCGCAATTCCACACGGCGCGTTCTGAGTTGTATAAGTCATATAACGTCGTGCTGTATCAAATCGGTGTAGTTTAACTATCGTCATTATTAATATGAATCATATTCATAATCTATTTCATGTACGACCTTTGCTATAAGCACCAATACAAGTAACATTACAAGAAACATCATGAAGAAGTACTTTATTAAACCAAATTCAAACCCGTTGAGGTCTCAAACATTCAGGTTTCACATTTAAGTTGAGGTTCTAGATCGATGAATCTCTGCATTTAAAGAAAGTAGTGTTGTAATAAAAACTACGCAATTCGCACATCAGCTGATTGTTCCTTTACTATTCATGTTTCACTAAGTGACATGTAATGCGATTTATTTTTTATCCAACAACAAATTATTTATTAAATCACTACATATTTACTTTACATTTTGTTGTTACTATGGATCAAAAGAAAAATTTGCATTCCTATTAATAGATTGAGACATTTACACAATAAGAGATTGAAATTTAAACTTCCTTTTTTGGAGACTGTAACGACAACCATTTTGAACAACAATTAGATCGCGTGGTATCAGGTGACCGCACATTTTTTAACAGTGGCTTCCTAACCTATAAATTATTAACTTGTTTGTTACTTAATTTTACAATACTTAAAAAATTTAAGTTTGTCGTAAATAAATGCAGTGTATACAACGATTGTATTCAGCATTTGAGGCACTTTTTAAATTTAAATTTCACTCTTGTCTTAAGGAAATTTTGCTACTAATTAGGGTAGAACTTTTTTATTTATTATTATTCCTTTATTATTATTATTTTTTTTTGTATCTTGCACACTATTTGTTCCTGATGTTTAAAGTTTTAGCATGGTGAAAAAAATTAAAACTATGTTTTTTGTGAATGTTAGAGTCTTTATATAAGCAATATAACTCCAAACTTGTTTGCACAATTTCAAAAATTTTTACCTCACTTTAAAGGGAATATAATACAATAAAAATATAGGTAGAAAGAAGTTGATTTAGTTCTCAAAACAAACTTTATTACAGTTAAAACATAAATAATCAAATGTTCATACAGTATTTTCAATCATTTCTATTTTTTCCAAATGAAAGTTAAAGGCATAAAGCTTAATAAGGCATTTTAGCTACATATGTCAAGAGTAAATGATAAAAATTTCTATAACATCCAACGAGTGGTTTCTGAGATATATCAGTTTTAATCCGAAAAAAAACAAAAAAAAATACACTTTCCTAAACAACATTTGGAAAAAAAAAATACATTTTTGTTGAAAAAGGCTAAATTTGAGGCTTTTTACAAGCGACTATCTAGTTTTATTATACATATCTTTACACAGCTTTATAGCTTAAAATTATTTGCCTTTACAATAGTAAAATTTATACACAACCAAAAATCAAACTTTGAAGTATGTCCGTTTCACTCAACAAATCAGAAAATATCTTTTTTTCGGACACTTACAAGTTGGAAAATTAATATATGTTGCATTTTGTAACTAATAAGATCAATGGGGAAAAAATATGAAAAAATTAAAATTTACCATTTTTTGTTTTAATTAGAAGCAAATCCCCGGGTGTTCAGAACACAATTGTTGCGTTTTATTAGAAAATTATGTGAATTAAGTTCAGCAATCAATTAGAACCCATTCTACGTATAAAAATGTAGATCGTGCAAAGGTATAATTCTTATTTGTCATTGGTACCCTTGCAGATCCGTGTAGAGTTAAATTATGCCTTATTGATCTGGTGTTACAAGCCGGTGCATTTGGTTCGATCCCGGGCAACTGAGTACCGAAACGAACATAGTGGTCAAATCTAGTTTAATTATTGGCCTACCCATAATAATCCAAATTAGGAGGATGGCAGACGTAATTTCAAAGGAGCTGATTTTTTACAGTTTTAGACCATCATAAAATGTCTAATGAATTTAAAGATGGTTCTTGCATTATCATTTGTTTAGAGCGTGCAACTTAATAATCTTCACAATATACACGTTTAAAATGTAGCTTATGTAACATCGCTTACTGTTCAAGTCAGTACAAGTTTGTACAATCATATCCATTTGAGATCTTCAACGAATGTATTCAGAAAAATGAGGTTAATTTGTGTGCCATTAAGTTTTAAGTTCAAACAAAAACTTTTAAACATAATTAAAACCCCTATTATATAAAAAAAAGATTAATTTATATAGATTAACATAAGGCGTGTTATATATTGAGGTAAGGAGTGTTGTTTTAAAACAGAAAACAGTTGAAGGGTGAGCAAATCTGAGGTTCAACACTAGTAGTTCAGAAAACCGGAGTTGTTAAGTTAAAGAGACAGTAAAACATAATCGCTTGAGCAATTCATTTTACAGCTAAAAATACTGCACGACACAAGGGCATAAAGTGGCTATTGGAAACGGGAACAGCCACGACGTGTCTCTGCTGTGCATAGGTTATCTTGGTCGATTGCTCGTTATATTAGTCTAGGCGGGAACAGCCACGACGTGTCTCTGCTGTGCATAGGTTATCTTGGTCGATTGCTCGTTATATTAGTCTAGGCGGGAACAGCCACGACGTGTCTCTGCTGTGCATAGGTTATCTTGGTCGATTGCTCGTTATATTAGTCTAGGCGGGAACAGCCACGACGTGTCTCTGCTGTGCATAGGTTATCTTGGTCGATTGCTCGTTATATTAGTCTAGGCGGGAACAGCCACGACGTGTCTCTGCTGTGCATAGGTTATCTTGGTCGATTGCTCGTTATATTAGTCTAGGCGGGAACAGCCACGACGTGTCTCTGCTGTGCATAGGTTATCTTGGTCGATTGCTCGTTATATTAGTCTAGGCGGGAACAGCCACGACGTGTCTCTGCTGTGCATAGGTTATCTTGGTCGATTGCTCGTTATATTAGTCTAGGCGGGAACAGCCACGACGTGTCTCTGCTGTGCATAGGTTATCTTGGTCGATTGCTCGTTATATTAGTCTAGGCGGGAACAGCCACGACGTGTCTCTGCTGTGCATAGGTTATCTTGGTCGATTGCTCGTTATATTAGTCTAGGCGGGAACAGCCACGACGTGTCTCTGCTGTGCATAGGTTATCTTGGTCGATTGCTCGTTATATTAGTCTAGGCGGGAACAGCCACGACGTGTCTCTGCTGTGCATAGGTTATCTTGGTCGATTGCTCGTTATATTAGTCTAGGCGGGAACAGCCACGACGTGTCTCTGCTGTGCATAGGTTATCTTGGTCGATTGCTCGTTATATTAGTCTAGGCGGGAACAGCCACGACGTGTCTCTGCTGTGCATAGGTTATCTTGGTCGATTGCTCGTTATATTAGTCTAGGCGGGAACAGCCACGACGTGTCTCTGCTGTGCATAGGTTATCTTGGTCGATTGCTCGTTATATTAGTCTAGGCGGGAACAGCCACGACGTGTCTCTGCTGTGCATAGGTTATCTTGGTCGATTGCTCGTTATATTAGTCTAGGCGGGAACAGCCACGACGTGTCTCTGCTGTGCATAGGTTATCTTGGTCGATTGCTCGTTATATTAGTCTAGGCGGGAACAGCCACGACGTGTCTCTGCTGTGCATAGGTTATCTTGGTCGATTGCTCGTTATATTAGTCTAGGCGGGAACAGCCACGACGTGTCTCTGCTGTGCATAGGTTATCTTGGTCGATTGCTCGTTATATTAGTCTAGGCGGGAACAGCCACGACGTGTCTCTGCTGTGCATAGGTTATCTTGGTCGATTGCTCGTTATATTAGTCTAGGCGGGAACAGCCACGACGTGTCTCTGCTGTGCATAGGTTATCTTGGTCGATTGCTCGTTATATTAGTCTAGGCGGGAACAGCCACGACGTGTCTCTGCTGTGCATAGGTTATCTTGGTCGATTGCTCGTTATATTAGTCTAGGCGGGAACAGCCACGACGTGTCTCTGCTGTGCATAGGTTATCTTGGTCGATTGCTCGTTATATTAGTCTAGGCGGGAACAGCCACGACGTGTCTCTGCTGTGCATAGGTTATCTTGGTCGATTGCTCGTTATATTAGTCTAGGCGGGAACAGCCACGACGTGTCTCTGCTGTGCATAGGTTATCTTGGTCGATTGCTCGTTATATTAGTCTAGGCGGGAACAGCCACGACGTGTCTCTGCTGTGCATAGGTTATCTTGGTCGATTGCTCGTTATATTAGTCTAGGCCGTCCAGGCGTTTGTAACTAGCAAATAAGGATTTCAATATTTTGTGGTTTGTTTTATTACACTCGTTTATCAATTAATCAGGAATAAGCGATGATCTTATGTATTTTTTAAATACTATATAATATTTCATATTAAGCGTCATATTTTCCTAGTTGCAAAAAAGAGTTTATTTAAACAAAACGACAAGGGCTTTGTTATACTATTTAAAAATCAGCATATCAATAATATCTATATCAACATCAACGATAATGGTTTTCACTTAAACCCTAAGCTACTGGGAAAACATTGATTGTGATCACTAAGATAACGTACTGAAAACTGTACCGATTTAAAGGATCCTTTTCCCAGTCGTTCGATCCCTGATAAACGATGAGTTTCCTCAGTCAAACTTTTAGCGCTACCGCACCATTAATCAAAGCTTCTACACGAGAAGATCTTTTCAATCTTTTGGTTGAGATTTGTGTTTTTCTACGTGAAGGAGGTTGAAACCTCTAATCCAAAGTGTTTCATTTCAGTTCTCACTTTTATGGACGTGATAATCATTGCGATTCTCATGCAACCGCATTACTACAAACAATTGTCACAGCTTTTTATCACTATGTTGAAACATATGTGTTTATTTTACGATTGAGACCAATAAGTCTCAATTCTATTGTTATGAAGTGAGTACAAAAAAGTTCACAAACCATCCCAGTTTTAAATTTTTTTCATTACAGCGATGAGATGACATTTTAGTTTTTATGTACTAATACAGGGTGTCCCCGAACCCTCTCCCGGTGCTCTCTGGAATCAGCATAATCGGATTTTGGGAATAATGGTTTTATGGGGCTTCAAAAGGGTCAAAAATGAGTTTTTTGGACTCATTTTTTTAATTTTTCGATTTTAACTTAAAATATTTAAAAGAGCTTAAAAACAAACATTTTGCTATTTTGAATTTTTAACTTAGCTTAATTGGTTATGGAGAAAATTAAAACAAATGTTTACCATGTTATTCTAATGGAGTATCAACAAAACCCCCTATCTTGTTTATTTATTGACATGTATTGATAAAATTTGGTATGGATATGGTAACATATTTGCTTGCAAAACCCGTATGGTGCAAACTTACGTATTTACCCTGATGGTTTTACGGGAAAATGAAAAATACCAGAAAGTGGTAAAATTTGGTATGTACATTGACTAGATAGGGTTTAACTTATATTTGATTACTAAACTTTATATGGCGGTAAACCTAAATACTAAACCAGGTGGTTATTATGGATAAATAATAAAATATTAAAATTCCGCTGAGAAATGGAAATTCGGTGGGTACGCAGGTTGGCTGCGACGGGGGCGTTGTATATTAGTTCCTTCCATCGAGACTAACATATTTTACAGTATAACCATCTGTCTCCAGTGTCTAGTTTTCTGTATGTACATATGTAATTTTGGCTTAACACATGAGATCCTTAAAACCAATTGAGGTATTAAGTTGAAACTTGAAATGTCTATTACGTACGTCAAGATTGTTTTACTTACGAATTTACACATTTCTACCTTTTTCTGTTTCAAAATGTTAGCCATTTAATTTTTTAAATGATTGTCACAATTTGATTACAATAAAAAACTATAAATACTAACTTAACTAAAAGCAAATAATAGCTCACATTTACTGATTTAAAAGTTCTTTCAGCTTTGATTTAAAACTAAATATTGTCCTTGCCTGTTTAATATGGCTGGGGAGAGCAATATACAAAACTGGGCCAAAATAGGAAAATGCTTTCCTACCCAATTCGTGATTAACTCTTGGGAAGTGCAGCAACTCATTGTGTCTCGTTATGCGCCCAGAGACGTCCCGCCGAGCTAGCAGTCTCTCGTTAAGGTACGCAGGCTGTTTGTTCTTTAGAGTTTTGTATATTAATGAGCAGGTAAAAAGGTTACACATTTTACCTACTGTCATTCTCTGCGCAGCTTCTCTGTAAGGCGTTATATGATCTGATCTTTTTGTACCATACACAAATCTCAGGGCCGAATTTTGCATTTTTTTCTATTTTGCTAAGATCTCCTTTAGAAATACTATTACCATATGCTGCGAAGCAATACTCAAAGGCTGATAGTACTAAAGCCCTAACAAGCTTTAACTTGGCCTCCTCGGGTAAAATGTCTTTCAACCTATAGAGTCCTCGTAAGCGGACCAAGGCTTGCTGACACTTCATATTTACATGGTGAGAGAGTGTCAGGTCTTCGTCCAAGACCACACCAAGTGTCTTCACCTTATTGAGGACCTACCATCAATTTCTAATACCAAGGCTAATACCATCAATTTCTATGCAACCACTTTTGCCTGACTTCATTTCACATAGGATGCTTCGAGGTGCTACATGCAGGACTTCAAACTTGTTTGCATTTAATTTCAGGCCATGGTTTGCTGACCAGACTGAAACAGCTTTAAGATGGTCGTTAATGATGTCAAAAGCCTTACTGTAGGATGGTTTCTCATATTGAAAATGGATCTGACAGTCATCTGCATATAAGTGTAACTTGGGATTCTTTGTAACTTTTGTTATATCTGCAGCGTAAATATTATAAAATATTGGCCCCAAGCAGGAGCCCTTTGGAATACCCCTATCTTTGCCATCGGTTCTGAAAATTGGGTTTTTATTTTAGTTACTTGAGTCCTATGTCCAATATATGGTCTTATCCAATTCAGTGCGCTACTATCAAATCCATAGTAATTGAGTTTCGCCAATAATAGGTAGAAATAAAAATAAAAGGTAGAAATGTGTAAATTCGTAAGTAAACCAAACTTAACGTACGTAATAGACATTCCAAGTTCAGCTTAATACCTCAAGTGGTTTTAAAAATCGCATGTGTTAAGCCAAAATTACATAAATGTTCGTAGACAGAAAACTAGACATTGGAGACAGATGATTAGTAATTTGCAATGTAATTCTTGTAAAAAACAAACAAAACCCTGTATCTCGTTTATATATTGACAGAACTTAATCAAAATTGGTATGTACATTTACTAGGTATAATTTCACTTTTTTACTTACAACAACATTTTTAACAAATTTTTTGTGTATTGTTGAATTTAAAAAATACCGATTTGGAGATATTTGAGTTTGAAAATTGAAATGGCCGCCATTTAGAAAATATATGTGCAGTGGACAAAATTAATTTTGTTCCTAAAAATATACATTGGTGTGATAAAGATTCACACAAAAAATGAACTGAATACAACCATCCGTTACGGAAATAAAATATTTATGTGAAAAAAAAACAACAAATTGGTGGCGAGCGGCTTAACGATGAATTTTACACCCCTACTTGTAAGATGTTTTTACTTGTCTCAATGCAAGGAACAAATATTAAAAAGGGTTCCAGAGAGTTCCGGGACACAATGTATAATCAAGAGACCGTTTCTTTTCAAAACGTTAAAAAATTCCACTGACGTTGAAAGACACACAAAAAAAATTGTTTGATATTCGAAAATAATTTTTTAGTATTTTTAAAGTTATTTATAAAACTGTAAATGTAATTTGTTTCTATTTCATTGCAATACAAAGTTTCTTACCCTCAAAACATCATTTAAAATCACAGTTTACGCAGCTCCTGATGTGCATGGCTATTTAGCTCAAAACTACATGTAAAGGAGACAAAAGCAGAGATTTGGAAGAGGGAATGGAAATGTCAGTAGCAGCTGTCCACAAAGCGACTCGCATGTCCAGATCACCCTGTCGAGTACATAGAGATAAGCCCAACATTCACTGCCGCTTAGCTATGTTGTATGTATAAATTATAATATCAAATAAAATGATGAAAAAACTGTCGTTCCCTGTCACTAAAAGAAATAATGATGAGATGCATAAAAAAGTCATTTAAACATTTTGTCCCTAATTGCTTGAGATATTACATTGAACAGCAATTTATATTACACATATTTATAAATACTAAGTTAAAGCTCATCAGACCGTAAATAATGGAGAAATTGGGATTTTTCTAAACGAAAAGACTTTTTGTGGTAATTAATTATCCTGCATAAACCGTGGTTTCGTGGAAAAAATCTCGATTTATCTGTTATTTATGGTCGAATGATTTAAAACTTGGTATTTCGGAATAAAAATAAATAAATAAATAAATATAATTTACACATTTTGAGTGTACTATTACTATTTTTTAGATATTATATATTTAGATAATTACTCGCATTTTTTAGTTATTTAACTTTGAAAAAATTAAATGGCTAACATTTTGAAACAGAAAAAGGTAGAAATGTGTAAATTCGTAAGTAAAACAATCTTGACGTACGTAATAGACATTTCAAGTTTCAACTTAATACCTCAAGTGGTTTTAAGGATCTCATGTGTTAAGCCACAATTACATATGTACAGACAGAAAACTAGACACTGGAGACAGATGGTTATACTGTAAAATATGTTAGTCTCGATGGAAGGAACAAATATACAACACCCCCGTCGCAGCCAACCTGCGTACCCACCGAATTTCCATTTCTCAGCGGAATTTTAGTATTTTATTATTCATCCATAAACACCATCTGGTTCAGTATGTAGGTTTACCGCCATATAAGTTTAGTCATTGACACGTTATTCATATGACGTCAAAGGTGTGACGTCATAGATATGACGTAATTAGTGACGTCTGTGATGACGTCACCTTGATGACGTCAGCATTCCTCAGAGGTCATTGAAATGTCCCTATATTAATGAACTTATTACCTATATTAATTTGTCATATACTGATTTTAATGTTGTCATGGATACCGAATACCAAATTAAATATTTTAGTAAAAAAATTCAAATCTCCAAAACTTTTGTTGTATAAATTTTGTATTTAATTTTTTGAGTACCTACCCTAGCTAGGAAAAATCATGAGTGAACTATATTTTAACAGACAAGCATTCGTGGAGGAACTTGTCGGAATTGTGGGAATGCTGAGTAGCAGGCAAGGATCTACTGTTAAAGACATTACGAGTGTTTTGGAATGTTTACATGGACCGGTGAGGAAAAACGTGATTCAGGAGAGTCTTACGTCAGCAGTGTCGTCTGGTGTGCTGGTATGTAAAAACCGTCGGTACAAGGTAAACTTCGAATTTGATAATTATTTAAAATCCGAAGCTGGTGATTCTAGACATATGGATTTGAGTGATGATGATTCAGCCAGTAATTCTTTCACCCCTACTCAGACTGAAGAGGAGGATTTGGATGAAAATCTCAGTCTCTCTGCTAATGAGGATAATGGTGTGGAAGAAATTCTAAGTGCAAAAATAATCGCTAGTACTGGTGAGCTTTCTGTTCATTCAAATTCTAATGAAGATGAAACAAGGGCAAATGTGAAAACTTGGTGGACAACTGTAAAATCGCTTTTTGGAGCCATAAACAATATTATGAAGAAAATCACTGGTGGCCAAGATATGAAAGTAGATGATGAACCTGTCAGCACTGATAGTGAACCGAAACGCAAAACAACCAGAAGAAGAGTTTCTACGGAATTGCAATGTGTCGCAGGTAGTGTCCCTATTCACAGAAGCACTAGGTCCATGAAAAGAGCACAACAGCAAGACTCAAGTAATTCAGAGGGGTCTGTTCCTCTGAAAAAAGCTAAATTAACATAGGATGTCTTGTTTCCATATATTTTTTTTAACTAATGATTGTTGGTATTTTTGAATTAATAAACATGACATGATTTATTACGTATGATTTTGTTATATTTTTGTTATTATTTTTTCCTCTGTTTTGCTCAGCATGTAATTTTTCTTTGGATCATACAGGGTAGTTATAAAGTAACTTCCCCAATAGTATTTATGTACAATTTATATTAAAAGTGATTTTCAATAACGGGATTCATTGTATACTAGTGTCTTGTAGGGGCAAAGGCCCCTAAAAATCAGAATGGTGATGTTGTCTCTACAAATAAGTTTCAATTTATCACCTCCTTCCAGTATTATTGTATCTTTCTCAAGCTGTAGTGTGAATTTACACGTTTAGATTTTCCATAAAATATTTTAAAATCTTGGCGAAACTTTGTGGCGGTATCAAATTAGTACTTTAACTAAAATTTCCCCTGTATTAAAATACAGTAGGCCTAATCTATTTTGTGAAAAAAAGAAAAATTATTGCACTATTATACTACCGGACAAGGTAAAAATAGTTTTAACCTTAACTATAACATGATTAGTTTGTAACTCAAGTAAATAATATAGTTCAATACAACATTTAAGCCCATTAATACTGTTAACTCCTTCACTCTGGACCCCTGTGCCCCCCATTCCCCCCACACTCACCGTGACCCTATGCCTCCCTGTGCTGCCGTTCACCTCTCATGACCTGTGTTTCCTGTACCCCCTATGCCCCCGGGGCCCGAGTACCCCCCATGCCCCTGTGCTCCTTATTCTCGAGTGCCCACATGCCCGCAGTTCTTCCCCGTGGGACCCGTGTCCTCTATGTTCCACATTCCTCCTCCGTGCCCCCCATACGCATTGTGGCCCCGCTACGCTCTCGTATACCCATGCACATCCACCCCTCTTGCCACCGACGCCCCTAGTACCCCTTGTGCCTCCGCACGTGACCCAGTGCATCCCCTTGCCTCCGCAGAGTGCCCTATATACCCTCCATGCTCCTGTGCCCTCATGCTCGCCGTTCCTCCCTGAGCCTCTATGTCTCCTTTGCCTCCAACGTGCCCCTCATGACCCCCCTGTAACCAGTGCCAAAGACACTCCTTGTGCCCTTCGTTCCCCCATATCCCCGAAATCCATGATCCCAAGCCGCCATATCCGCCGTTCCTCCCCGTACCTACGTGCCCTCCCGCCTTGCCCCTTATTTCCCGACATGTCCCCTTACCCTCCGTTCCACCGACGTCCCTAGTGCTTTGGTTGAAGTCAATTTTTGCCTGTTTGTCAATGAAGTAGAACATTGATTGATATAGGCCTTTTGTTAGTTTTCACTTATCTTGCTTATGAAAAGCTACCCGTCTTAATGGATTAACGGGCGTTTATTGTTTCCCTACAACATACATAAAGAAAGACGCAGTGAATTGATAAAACCAAACAAAATATTCTTCAATAACTACTAAATAGACGATATATAAAGCAGTAACGTAATAACTAAACAACATTCACTGAGTAAAGACAATTAACCATTATAAACATGCCACGTCTAAGCCAATTTTATCTTCGGTATATTCAGCATGAAAATCATTCTACTCCGGTTTCCTTAATGACATAGATGGGGTCACCAAGATGAAATCTCCTGTAAATGCGTAATCTGTTCATGACTATATAAGTGTTCTCATTTTTTATAGTGCATTGTAACTTTTCAAAAGTTCGAATTATATGGTTATCTTAACTCAATATATCTGCTCAGTAACCAGCTGAGTTTATGATAAAAAATATACACTGGAACATCTGCTTAATCACACGTGCAGATATAAAAATCTCCTTCCCATTAGATTAACATTGGAACTTCAAGGTCCATTGGGGCGAAGCCCAGGTAACTTTAAGGAATTCTGGTATTTTTCCTTGCGTCCTTGGACCTCAAGCATTAAAATGAGCCATCATACGTTATCTTATCTTTCTTCTAACTCGAGATATTTCAAGGGGACCGATTCGCTTACGGAATTATATATGTAGATTTACATACTCTAACTTTAATAGTAATTAAAAATTTTGGGAGTTACCTGAGGTCTAAGACGTAGAAGTCAACTTCAAAACTCCTTAAGAGAGGCTAGTCATGCGATATGTCAAATAATAACACTGCCGTTCCCCCCTCAAAATGGTGGTGCAATCTAAATTCAAACGGGTTATACCGTTTTCAAGATATCTGTAGGTCTAAGATGTAGGAGTCGACTTAAAAATTTTAATTAGAAGCTAGTCATGAGACATGTCAAATAACACTGCCTTTTCACCCTGAAAACAGTGGTGAAATTCAAATTCAAAAGGGTTATACCGTTTTCAAGATATCTTTAGGTGTAAGATGTCGGAGTCCACTTAAAAATAAACCTAGAGATATCTTGAAAACAGTATAGCCCATTATAATTTAGATTGCACTACTGTTTTCAGGGGGAAAGGTAGTGTTAATTGACATGTCACATGACTAGCTTCTAGTTAAAATTTTTAAGTCGACTCCTACATCTTAGACCTACATATATCTTGTAAACGGTATAACCCTTTTGAATTTAGATTGCACCACTGTTTAAAGGGGGAAAGGCAGTGTTATTTGACATGTCGCATGACTAGCTTATTTTAAGGAATTTTGACGTTGACTCCTACATCTTAGATCTCAGTTACTAAAAAAGTTAAGAGTATGTAAATATACAATGAATCCTGTTATTGAAAATCACTTCTAATATAAATTATTGTAGAAGAATACTATTGGGGAGGTTACTTTATAACCACCCTGTATGATCCAAAAAATTACATACTGAACAAAACAGAGAAAAAATAATAACAAAAATATATAAAAAAATCCTAGTGCTTCTGTGTATAGGGACACAACGTGCCACACCTTGCAATTCCGTAGAAACTCTTCTTCTGGTTGTTTTGCGTTTCGGTTCACTATTAGTGCTGACATATTCATCATCTACTTTC
Organism: Neoaliturus tenellus; assembly: GCA_030545055.2. NCBI lineage: Eukaryota > Metazoa > Arthropoda > Insecta > Hemiptera > Cicadellidae > Neoaliturus > Neoaliturus tenellus. Next base: position 73,574,287 of record CM061535.1, on the reverse strand, counting down.
ATATCTTGTCCACCAGTGATTTTCTTCATAATATTGTTTATGGCTCCAAAAAGCGATTTTACAGTTGTCCACCAATTTTCACATTTGCCCTTGTTTCATCTTCATTAGAATTTGAATGAACAGAAAGCTCACCAGTACTAGCGATTATTTTTGCACTTAGAATTTCTTCCACACCATTATCCACATTGGCAGAGAAACTTTGATTTTTATCCAAATCCTCTTCAGCCTGAGTAGGAATGAAAGAATTACTGGCTGAATCATCATCACTCAAATCCATATGTCTAGAACCACCAGCTTCGGATTTTAAATAATTATCAAATTCCAAGTTTACCTTGTACCGACGGTTTTTACATACCAGCACACCAGACGACACTGCTGACTTCAGACTCTCCTGAATCACGTTTTTCCTCACCGGTCCATGTAAACATTCCAAAACACTCGTAATGTCTTTAACAGTAGATCCTTGCCTGCTACTCAGCATTCCCACAATTCCGACAAGTTCCTCCACGAATGCTTGGAGGACATTGCAAATAAGACTGTCTTTCCCCCTGAAAACAGTGGTGCAATCTAAATTCAAAAGGGTTGAACTGTTTTCAAGATATCTGTAGGTCTAAGACGTAGGAGTCGACTTAAAAATAAACCTAGAGATATCTTGAAAACAGTATAACCCTTTTGAATTTAGATTGCACCACTGTTTTCAGGTGGAAACGGCAGTGTTATTTGACATGTCGCATGACTAGCTTCTAGTTAAAAATTTTAAGTCGACTCCTACATCTTAGACTAACAGATATTTTGAAAACGGTATAACTCTTTGGAATTTAGATTGCACCACTGTTTTCAGGGGGGGTTATTGCGTTTTTTTTCAGCAATATGATTTTAATACAATGTTTATTCGCTTGCCATTTTTTACTCTTACATTCTTTTGCGGTTGGGATTGATCCATTGTTCTCTATTCTTAGAGACCTTTAATTTGATGTACCTATGCTTACATTCAAGATTTTATTCTGACTCCGTGTGGACTGTTCCTTCTTGGAGGTCCAAGAGCTATAAGTAGCCTACTTTATCAAGTAGTCTTAGTCACTCAAAATCAATATGCAAAGTCTTAGTTTTGTTACTTATATACTTTTAAAAATATAAAATCGTTTCCAGACTTTTTCTACACTGAATATATATATATATATATATATATATATATATATATATATATATATATATATATATATATATCCTATGTATATATTCATAATATGTATATGAATTTGAACGAACTGTGTTTTCGGCTTCTAGGGACCTCAAAATGAAAAAGTATCATGGTCCTGGGCTTCGGTTGTACCATAGGTTAAGGAATAGAGGTAGTCATACGAGTGACGGGACAGGTTGGGTCAATGAGTGGCCGTTATACAAACTATCATCGTGCCGTGATTGCACGTGAATTATTTCTGTTCTGGAAGCCGAGCTGGGGTTAGCCTTCATTAAATATACAGCATCGGACGAGGTAGGCTAGACGTGTGGGGCACCGCTTTATTATTGATAAGCGGTCGAGTAGTGTACTGACACTAGGCAAAGGTGGGCAGCGTCTTTCATTATATAAGATATTAATCAACATGCATATGTTTTGATTAAGGTTATAACCAAACTTAGAGTTGATACAGGCTACCATCTGTTGTGGAAGCTAGAATAAACAAAATTGTGGACACTTTCATTTATTATTTAAATATTTCTCATTGAGACAATAAATGGACCATATATGGAAAAATACCATTCTGGGAGCAAAAAAGACTGTATTAATTAAAGACAAAAAATACTTAACAAAAGTTTTCGATATATTTGTTTACTGGAAAATCCTACTTTAAAATAGGTTTAATACTGTAGTAATTTTATTCTTATTTATGTATTAACATTTCTATTACTATATATTTTGTTCTTGGAAATTAGTTAAGATTGAGCTCTCACTAATATGGTGATTTGGGAATTTAGTCTAGTAAAGTTAGCTCAAAAATATCTGAGCCCGGAAGTAATTGCAAACTAATTTATTTGGACCAATTCTTATGTAGAATACCTGAGAAAAACGATGGTGAAAAGTCTAACACTCTACGACGCTGCACTCGCCTGCTATGGCCAATTTTTCAAAATGGCGCCTGTAGTTTTATAAGTTTTAGCTGAATACCTTTTAAGCAGTTAAAGACAGCTAAATTTTGTAAATTAGTAAACTTTATACAATTACATTTTGCACATTTTGATATATAATATGTATTGGTTGTTATATTTAATTAGTGTGATATTGCTTGTGGGGTTTTAAGTGAATTTCTTTTGTTGGGAAAACCATATTACTGTGGTGCCAAATGTTAGATATGAGCCTTTAACCGTCTTAACTTTTTACTACAGGTTCCCCAGATACAAAAAAACCATTCATTACAATTTTGATACTTATTAAGATACATATGTAAATATGTACTTAAATTCCGTGAAGCAGGTAAACCTGTTGACGAAACGTCCGATTTTTATCAAACTTGACATGAAGGTCTGGGACTAGGTCTATTTCCATTAGTTGTGTCGATTGGGGCTATCGGATTATGGGAAAAGGGTGATATACAGGTTCAATTGATTATGCTAATTGATTACATGTTATTGATTGATTTACATACAAATAAATTATATTATTCTTAATTCTTAACCCTCCCTTCTGCCGGTTTCGGGTTTGAATACAAAGGATTAGGCCTCCTTTTGGAGATTCTTGAAAAAGCCACAACGAGTCGAAAAAGGCACCAATCCAGAATAAAAGGACAACTCCTACAGGATGCCGTCCTTGCGGCCAGTGTCTTAGGCAAACGGGCAGGAGTACGAGCGACCAGCCCGAGCCGGGGGAAGAAAATGAAGGAAAGGAAACCGCGTAAGCTCAAGCTGTGGTAGAGGCATACCCGGCGATTACGGTTACGGCGACGTTGAGGATTTATTAATTAACTTATATATTACGAGGAATCCTAAAGATTTTATGATCTAAATGAAAAATTCTTTTTTTTAATTTAGAAAAAAAATTATTTTTTTTACCCCTCCTCGAGTAATGTTTTGACAACTCTGTTATTATTCCAGCACAGTACTTAGGGGCCGAGCATTTGCTTGGTACACTTATCAATTCTACTGCACTAGTAATCTCAATTACATAAGCCTATCCTGGAATGACGAGTCTAAAAGGCTTGTTCCTTTGTTTCTCTCGTCCTCACGACGAGCTCGTCCGCTCCGATACCTCCACTTTCAGAATGTTTTAATATTCTCATAAAGGTTTTTCACTCTGGTGTTAATTTGATGAACCACATATTGGACCTCTGCTGTGTGGATGTTACTTCTTCAGTTATCATTGGTTATTTTATTGTTGTCAAACATTATTTCGTTTGTGTAATAAATTGCATTTTAACAAATTACAAAACTGTTTGATTATTTTTCTGTGTTTGATTATATTTATCCACACAATCAAAATCATCATTGTTTATTTTGTGTCCATCTACGCCAATGGCATTGTATGACGTTTTGACGGAGAACGGTCCAAACCCCAATCTTGTTACTGTCTAACATCGACCAGTTGTTAGAAAGCATCATTAATTAATAGCCCAATGACAAATGACGACTGGGTCTGGAATCGAATCTTTAAGAAACTTCTAGCTTTTCGCAGGATCGAACCTCTAACTTTTGGATTAAAAGGCGGTTTTAAGTACTATTAAAACTTATTTATCGACTGTTTTTATTAATACTATTAAAACTTATTTATCGACTTAAGTTATTAGTATCATTTTTTAAGTTATTAAAGTATCATTCAGTAATTCATTAACCCGCTAAACAATGTTAAACAACATGATTATACTGGAGCGTGGTTCGTACCTTGACAGTTCACCAATGTAGTCAGAATATGTAATATATATAGTCAGAATATTTCTTGAACTATTACAAATAAATTAATATTACCTATATTATTTTTAGGCATTGTTAACCCTACAGTACAATGTTATTTTTACAATTTCAAATCAAGATCACAACGAAATATCTTTCCTAGGAAAGAGACCTGAGCATATATTTCCCCCCACAGAATTAAGTTATTTAATGTCGGTTAGAGCAGTTTTTATATCAGTGTTCATTCATACGTTTATACTTGATTTGTTTTCAAGTATAGTGTTCTGTCTCTGTCTCCAGCAGTAGTTTAGTGTAGTGGCGGTAACCTGGATAGCGGGTCAACAATCGCGTCGACGTGTGCGGATCGATTGTCAAGAGTGACCTTCAGTGGCCGACAATGAACAGCTGATTAAATCTTTACAACCTTTCCGAGAGTAAATTGATACTTGCGTTTCGACTTTTAGACAATTGGTTCATAGTGACTTATTCACTTTTACATAGTGGTTCATTGAAAATTCGTAGCGAAATCTACAGGTTGAGTTATAAGAGGCATACTCCACCTAGTTGTTCCATAATTATGCATGAAATATTTTTTCACATATTAGTTTAAGCAATAAAAATTTAAATAATGGGTTTCCACCATTTTCTTGTACAAACTGCACTGCACAAACCAGACTGAGTCTGTACAAGTTAAAAGTCCCCATAAATTTATGTTCATTCGGTATTTTTTCGTGTGTGTTACACGTTTATTAATGTGTGACAGACATGTTGCAATTTCTGTTTGAATTTTTCCTAAAACTCTTGCCCTAAAGATGGTAACAGTTGTTTTTGTGAAAAAGTGGTTGTTCTGTGTGCTATTAACCTATAGCAGACAATGGACGGAGTTAAAAATAACATGTTCCAATTAGAATAAAATCATTTTAACATGGTAAATACAGTGGCTGGAAACGGGTATTGACGGAGTCTCTAAATCGTTAAAAGTGGAGCTTCGTCAATTGTTAAATTAACCTGTAAAAGGTTTACAATTAAATAAAAACTACTCCCATGCACTAATCTTTAAATAGACTCATTTAAAAGTTTGATCAATTTAACTCTTATTTGAAAAAGGCTTTGATTTTAAATTAAAATGCAATAAAAACTAAATAATTTTGTATTTTCAACCATTAACTTAGAATAGATTGTTATAGGGATATCCTACAATACATATTTACCTGTTATTTTCATGGGATGATGAACAAAACCTTATGCATCGCGTATTTAATAATACTATAACTGGATAGAATATAGGATCTTCAGTAACAGATTGATTATAAATATATGTATACAAAACCACTGTGGCAACATACTCATAGTCATAGTGCTTTTGGAAAAAATAGAAAAACCACAAAATTAAAAAAAAAATTCTTTGTCTGTTAACACTATAATTCGTAAAGAAAATCTCAAATAGAAGATAATAAGAAAAGTAAGAAAGAAACATGTCTTTATTGGTGCAAGCGTTATCTCAGTAAAAACTGGTTTCCAGATACAACTTCTGTCATAAAAATACATTTTACAACCTGATAAAAATATATGTGACATAATGAAAACAATAAATCTTAACTAGATGGGTCATCTTAAAATTAAATCCTCAATTATTTAAAACAATTTTCTTTCTTTTATTTTCAATCAAATCTTTTATTTTTCCTTTAAACCCTTTGAACCTACTTTCCTGAATTCCATTAGGAATTTGGTTATTCAATGTTTTACCAAAATATGAAAAACCCTACCTATACAGCTCATTACTGACTTTGGGTACATAAAGTTTATTATTTGGACGTTTTTTACAATAGTCATATTGACTTGATTATGGTAAAATCATAAACATAAATTCCCTTGTTATTCTTATGGGAAATCCACAAAACATTATGCATATCCTATTTATAAGCACAATTATAAGTTGTATGTACAAAGGATATGATAGATTAATTAGCATGTTCTTGTAACATTCTAACGACAGCAAATCTACATACTTACTACTATATGTTTAAAAATATCCCAAATTTAATGTAATGCTTCATAGGTTATTTTCTTTAATCCAAAAAAATGCGTTAAACTAAGTTCTTTTTTAGTTGGGAACCAAAAAGAATTTCATTCTATCCATATCCAAACGAGGTTTGAGGGATTTTCTCAGCTTAAGACCAGCAGATAAATTGCTATTAACAAGCCAATATCAGCCACATACGCTCGCGAGATGTAACAGCGCTGTATGGAACAGCTATAAAACTTTTATAACTGTTGTTGAAAGTTTGAGCTTTGTTTTATCTCACAGACATTTTGTTACTCACCTCATCCCGAAACTCGGTTCTATATATATAAATATATATATATATATATATATATAACAGTTTAGTTTTTATGACGTTTAAAAAATACCAATACTTCACGATTACTATCTCTTGATTTAATCCATACATATACAGTATGGTATGTATTATTGCTTGGTTCTGTGACTTTTGCAATAACGATCCCGCCACTTATCAACTAGATAAGTTTAAATAATACGTTAAATAAGAATATTCAAGTACATTTAAAGTCGCCAATCAAGTTTCAGAAAGACTTATTAACTTTTAAAACATTTATTACAACCATACCATTCCATCACAAATCTATTAAACCTGAACGATTCTATATTCATAATGTATGCGTTTTCAGTAAATTAAGTAAGCTAGGTTCACAAATTTTGTATAAAATGTATTAACAATCAAAAGTGGTTATTTTACAAAGAGAATATAACAGTCTAAAATTTGCTATCCTATTATTAAGTAAGGTTTTATGTCAACAGTTATGATTCGAAGTCTAATGCATACTTTAATTTTCATCTATTTTCCACTATGAAGGTTACAGTGTGGGACAAATGTATCGTTGAGCCATTGTATTCTGATCCTCAATAAGTTTGTAGGATAAGAATTCAATTAAATATTTTTTTATTTTTATATTTGTTAGTTTGTGATTACAATGAAGATATATTATTGTATAGTTTATTACCGTTTTAATATATCCACCATTCGTTCGATTTTTGCTGTTGGGTTATTTCTCACAAAAACGCTTCTGTTTATAAAACACTTAAATTTTGAAATCTTTTGGTTTCGTATTCTTTGTATCCCTAGTTTAATTTTCATATAAATGTTTGTAGTAAAAGTACAAGCCTTATTTTGAACTGTGACACCTTTGAAAACGATAGTAATCAAGTCTCGCTGTTTTTAATATAATCCACTTTTACAGTTTGACAATAATGGAAAAATAAAGTTGAATAAACCTAATGTACTTAATTTGGTTACCATATTAACTTATATATTTTCAACCCCACAAATTGCAGATGGTTTTTGGGTAGTGGGAGTTGATAATGAAGCCTTGTAGCTCGCTATCTTCATAACCTCGGTCCCATCAACAGAATCAACAAACATGGTTGTAACATCAACACTGCCTCAAAGTGTCACCTATAACATACTCTTTAGCGCTCCCACACCTCAATATCGTCTAGACGGTCGTAGCCTTTATTAATAGATAATGAAAAGTAAATTTGTCAATACAAGTATGTTTAAGTTCTCAAAGCTTCGAGTATCTTTAAGTCTAGAACAACTAAATCCATGAAACCGTTGATATGTGAACGCTGTATAATAATATTATGCTTAACTGAATTTAAATTAATAGATTTTTCTTGGTTAGATTCGATTTCCTGTTCTTTCAAACAAAATATCTTTCACATACCTTTTCAAAACGTAAAAATTCACCTTCATAAAAATTATTCTAATCAATAAACTGATTCTAAGAAATGTCGAGCTAGCTACGATCTACAATGTTAAGCTTTATTCATTTTTCGTAGTGTTCAACTGATACATGAAAGTCATGGATGCCCAACATTGCTTGAATTTATTTACATACCTGCGCGTTTTAACGTCAGGTGGTTTTCTGACTCAGGCTTTATTATTCTTAGCCGGTTTCAAAACCTGAATATCCTTTGGAGTCTTTAGTTACATAATGAGTGAAGTTGTGATTTTTTATTTCAGGGAATCAGTCAGTCGGATTTGGAACAATGATTAGGTCTGTATCTGTATTAAAGATAATCAAAAATTTATTTACCAAATAAGATGAGTCCGAACACTACCGCTAACTACTCGCACTTCCGCAATGATGCAACTTTGATCCTCTACCTTCTTCTCCAAAACATGCAAACACATCAAACAGTAACTGTTAATTTTAAACAAATTTAACTTTCGGGAAATGAACTATTTACTTTAGTAGTGATTTCATAAGTTCTGTACGGTAAAACTTTTGATTTTGGCGTTCCTAAATTCCAAAATAAACAACTATTCAACGAAAACCTATAATTTTGATAAAATGTTGTATTAGGGGTTCTTAGGTTGAGGTAAAAAAACCCTGAATGTGATCAGATCGTGGGGCTGGGGGGCTTTATTGGCTAAAAAAGTAAAAAGAAAAAAATTAAAAAATAGTTTTGATGTTTTTGAACTAAAACTTTATAATCGACATTTTAAATTTTAACTTTTAAATCATAACTTTGCATTATTAACGCAGACTGATACTGTGTACTGTGAAAATCCTAAATATGTTTCACATGTTATACTTTGTTAAAACGGACAAAACTTTACATTTCTTGTTTATTAACTTGATTTATGACATATACCTCCACTAGATAGGAATCAACTACCTAGGTAGTATTTGCGTGCAATATCTCTTTGGAAGTCAGCTACACATCTAGGCCTACGTATCCATAGAGCTCTTGTGGAGGGTAAAAAAAAACTCCTTTTAGTAGAAACTCTCCGAGTACAAAGTTCAGATGCGACGATGGTATAGAGACAACCTTAATAACCAACAACAAAGTGTGTAAAAGTAAATTGATACTGATGATTTAGACAAACTTACAATGACAGAACTCAACCAAACGACAAAATGAAAAATAAATTGAAAAGTCGTTTTAATTCAAGATTCAAGATTTTATTTGCCATTAAGTACATACAATAGTATTTGGGTACAATAGGCTTCGTCAAGGATGGAATTACAATAAGATACAAATACGCTTAATACAAACAAACATAATGATACCATAATTACGATAGAGATGACAATCATAATTTACCAGGCAGATATTTCATGGTTCAAATATTCTTCAATAGAGTAGTAAGCTTTGTCCTTAAGAAAAGTAGCTACATGTATCTTAAACTTATTTACAGGTAAATTTCTGATATATATATATATATATATATATATATATATATATATATATATATATATATATATATATATATATATATATATATATATATATATATATATATATATATATATATATATATATATATATATAGGCAGTTTATTAAACATGAGATATTTTTGGTAGATGTGACTTTTGTATGATTTATGTAATCTTATATAAGGAGTTACTATGTTCATTATATTTCTGGTGTTATGATCATGTTGCTGGAACATTTTAACAAAATTGTTTTGATTTTCTTTAACATGAACTACATTACAGAAAATATACATACAGGGCAGGGTCATTATTCTTAAATCTACAAAGTTACGCTTACAAGTTTCAGTATTCTTTAAACCAACTATACTCTTAATGGCTTTCTTCTGCCAATCGGTTAAAATGAGTGGCCTCCTTTTAACCGATAATTACCTAATGTTTCTCGTTTGGTTGCAGATATCCTAACATGGGCGGGCGCGGAGGACTGCTGGCGTTGGCCGCGTATCTGGGCTGCTGTCTAATGTTTCTCGTTTGGTTGCAGATGTCCTAATATGGGCGGGCGCGGAGGACTGCTGGCGTTGGCCGCGTGTCTGGACTGCTGTCTACTGTTTCTCGTTTGGTTGCAGATGTCCTAACATGGGCGGGCGCGGAGGACTGCTGGCGTTGGCCGCGTGTCTGGACTGCTGTCTACTGTTTCTCGTTTGGTTGCAGATGTCCTAACATGGGCGGGCGCGGAGGACTGCTGGCGTTGGCCGCGTATCTGGGCTGCTGTCTAATGTTTCTTCTTTGGTTGCAAATGTCCTAATATGGGCGGGCGCAGAGGACTGCTGACGTTGGCCGCGTGTCTGGACTGCTGTCTAATGTTTCTCGTTTGGTTGCAGATGTCCTAATATGGGCGGGCGCGGAGGACTGCTGGCGTTGGCCGCGTGTATGGGCTGCTGTCTAATGTTTCTTCTTTGGTTGCAAATGTCCTAATATGGGCGGGCGCGGAGGACTGCTGACGTTGGCCGCGTGTCTGGGCTGCTGTCAAATGTTTCTTCTTTGGTTGCAAACATCCTAATATGGGCGGGCACGGAGGACTCCTGGCGTTGGCCGCGTGTCTGGGCTGCTGTCAAATGTTTCTTCTTTGGTTGCAAACATCCTAATATGGGCGGGCACGGAGGACTCCTGGCGTTGGCCTCGTATCTGGGCTGCTGTCTAATGTTTCTTCTTTGGATGCAAATGTTCTAATATGGGCGGGTGCGGAGGACTCCTGGCGTTGGCCGCGTGTATGGGCTGCTGTCTAATGTTTCTGCTTTGGTTGCAAATGTCCTAATATGGGCTTGCGCGGAGGACTGCTGGCGTTGGCCGCGTGTCTGGGCTGCTGTCTAATGTTTCTCCTTTGGTTGCAAATGTCCTAATATGGGCGGGCGCGGAGGACTGCTGGCGTTGGCCGCGTGTATGGGCTGCTGTCTAATGTTTCTCCTTTGGTTGCAAATGTCCTAATATGGGCGGGCGCGGAGGACTGCTGGCGTTGGCCGCGTATTTGGGATGCTGTCTAATGTTTCTCGTTTGGTTGCAGATGTCCTAACATGGGCGGGCGCGGAGGACTGCTGGCGTTGGCCGCGTGTCTGGGCTGCTGTCTACTGTTTCTCGTTTGGTTGCAGATGTTCTAACATGGGCGGGCGCGGAGGACTGCTGGCGTTGGCCGCGTATCTGGACTGCTGTCTAATGTCTCTCGTTTGGTTGCAGATGTCCTAACATGGGCGGGCGCGGAGGACTGCTGGCGTTGGCCGCGTGTCTGGGCTGCTGTCTACTGTTTCTCGTTTGGTTGCAGATGTTCTAACATGGGCGGGCGCGGAGGACTGCTGGCGTTGGCCGCGTATCTGGACTGCTGTCTAATGTCTCTCGTTTGGTTGCAGATGTCCTAACATGGGCGGGCGCGGAGGACTGCTGGCGTTGGCCGCGTGTCTGGGCTGCTGTCTACTGTTTCTCGTTTGGTTGCAGATGTTCTAACATGGGCGGGCGCGGAGGACTGCTGGCGTTGGCCGCGTATCTGGACTGCTGTCTAATGTCTCTCGTTTGGTTGCAGATGTCCTAACATGGGCGGGCGCGGAGGACTGCTGGCGTTAGCCGCGTATCTGGGATGCTGTCTAATGTTTCTCGTTTGGTTGCAGATGTCCTAACATGGGCGGGCGCAGAGGACTGCTGGCGTTGGCCGCGTGTCTGGGCTGCTGTCTAATGGTGTCCGCCTCTTCGCCTACCGCTGATATGTAAGTCATAGAGGCTCTAAAGTGGTAGTTTTTTTTAACTATCAAAGCTTTTCGGTTTTGGTAATAGCCAAAATCGATGATTCACAACCTACTTACCTTGCTCTCGTTTTGTTTTCCATCTTGCTTCCGTCTTCCATCATGTTTGCATTAACAACAGCCATAAAATAATGACTGAGTTTCTAATACTTTAGTTCTCCTGTATAGTCTATACAAATAGGTGACCTCGTTTCCAGCTGAATCTTTTCTCCTTAGGACTAATAAGATCTACTTATGTTTCGCAATGTTCGTTTGAAAAAGAATCGTTTTCTGCAGAAAATTATAGAAAATCTATTTTAGAAGTTGCATTTTCTCTTTATATTTCGGCTGTAATTGCGAACTCAAAGAAAAACTCTGAATCCAGAGACCTGCAATGTACCTCTTACAGGAATATTTTACAACAATAAATTACAATGTGAAATAATAAATTACAATAAATAAAGTAATCATGTGAGAGAGTTTTTAAATGGTATGCTTCCTCAAAGATTGATCGGCCATACTGAACTTAGCGATTCCACGTTAATCACTGGCCGCTAAGGTCACCAGCATTACTGTTTGTGATTTCTTTTTGAGGGGGGTTTTAAAAGACACTTTTTATATCCGTACACTTCCAACAACATTGGTTGAACTGCAGAATCACATCAGAGCAGCCATCAAATCCACCCCCCAAGACATGCTAGTTAAGCTGTGGGACAAATTTGATTATTTCCTATACAGGTTCTGTGCATCTAAGGGGGGCCATATTGAGCACTTGTAAATAGTATGCAAAAGACTTTTTGAGTTATCCTTTAGTATAAAAACAACCCCATCTCCATATGATCATTAGTTTTGAAATTATAAACCTATAAAATCGGATGCTTCTTTTTTATACACCCTGTATAGTTGAGTTCACAATTGTTATTCCAAAAGGTTACATGCTCAATTGTTTAATTTTATGTTTATTTTTTGTACTATGTACACAAATTATTAATTACTGTGACAATGTTTTTTTCTGGATCCTTGATAGTATCCATCCATGGCATTGATTTTATTTTACTTTTTGTTCATTGAAAAATTATCGAAGCTTGATAAAATGCTATATCATTAATATCTATAGTTTTATTTTAGCAATATCGTGTTTTTGATATGTTCAAGCCAATCTTAGTATATAAATATATATATTTTCTGAATAACGTAGAGTTCTTATTTTATTGATATTTTGTTGCTTTTGTCAAACAGCTCCATGCACTGATCAAAAGTGTATTTACTTCGTTTTTAAATCTTTTTTTCTTTCTTAAATATCGTTAGAATAATGAAATCTTATTACAAAAACAATTGATTTATTACAGCATAGTTGTGCGATGTATTTAATATGCCGATAATACGTAAATAACGTACTTAATATATAAACAGCTTATTTACACTTTAATGGCTAAAAATATATATACACTAACAGTTAGTAATTCGTTGTATAGAATATGCTAAGTTTTGTTGTGATCTTAGAGCCAAATGTATCGTAAGACTTATTTTAGTTTTAGTTTTTGTAACAAAGTCAATAGTATTTTTTGTAAATATTTAACGGCAAATAAATCTTGAATCTTGATCTTTCTTGTGTAACTAATTTGTTATTTTATTAAATAAAATATAAACATTAGCTTTTGAAGTAAAGCATCAAAGCCTTAACTGCAGTCCAAACATATCGTTGTGGTGGTATGTAGGTGGTGTTTATTAAAACAATTTCTTTTAATCGCACTGGGAAACGTTGTCCCACTATGTCATGAAAACGCTAGCCAACCTTACATACAAATACATCTAAGTATTATTTGTGTGACGGCTCGTGCCGCCAGCACTCCATATAGTAACGATTTCCGAGGCACTGGCCACAGCCGCGGTGTCCGACAGCCTGTTTCCAGAACCTTCTCGAATCGGTCCGCGGAGCGAAAGATATTCCCTACGCACGGTCGCTCTCCCCCTTTTCGCCATCATCTAGTGTCGGGACTACATCGCTGGAACGCCATGATCGGATAAGTAATTTTTCCATAGTTGGGGGTTTCGGTAGGCTAGGGATGAGCGGGGGAATGATAATTAATTAATTAATCTCAAGTACAATTATTATGTAGCCAGTCAATTAAGGCTGTAACTTGTTCTGTAGAGGTAGTCTGGAACCTTAACGCTCATGTCGTTTCACGACATGGGCCATCAGCCATAGGATGGGTTTTGGATTTGTAGATACAGTTCATTATTAGATATTCACCTTCCAATTAATTTAGTATACGTAGATTATAATCATCTCATCAAAATGGCTTGTTCTGGTCTGTGCTTGGCTGCGATCCGTCCCTGGGTAGTACCCACAGTAGGCCTATATCCTTCAGATACGTTTCCTAGGTTCAGTCAGTAAGTCATGTCCAGCAATCTCATTTCACGGCATAAACCTCAATCCTCAACCATTTCCATAGTCACCCTTCAGTTAATCACCAACAACCTAGAGATGACTAGTCAGCCCATTTATGTTGTTGCTCGAGCTCAATAGTCCATCAATTCAGTTTGCCAATAGCTACTCACTGAGCTTTAGTTCAATACCACCGACCCCCACAATCAGCCTTTCCGAATACCCATTATCCATAGGTAACCTATATATTACCCGTCTCATATGGTAGCAGAGCGTGGTTACGATCCACGGACCTCTGGGTTATGGGCCCAGCACGCTTCCATCGCTGCATCACGGATTGCCATAGGGCAAATCACGCTTCCATCGCACGCATCTATTCATCCGGATAGGACCGAACCCATTGATAACTTCCCGGAGCCCAAGAATGTCAAACAGCTTTCTCGATTCTTGGGCATGACAGCCTTCTATGCTCGATTCATCAAGGGCTATGCAGCGATAGCCCAGCCTCTGAACATGCTCAAGAAAAAGGGTGTCGACTTTGTATTTGGGCCGGAACAGCGGAAGGCTTTTGAAACCTTAAAGAAGGCATTGGTCTCGTCCCCCATTTTACGTATGCCCGATTTTAGTAGGCCCTTCATCGTGCATACTGATGCCTCAGGGACAGCAATAGGGGCAATTTTGTACCAGGAGTACGACAGTCACCTTTTCCCGGTTTCTTATGCATCCCGTGCTCTCAACAAACATGAGTTGAACTACTCCACATTGCAATTGGAGTGTTTAGCTATAGTTTTCGCATTGCAAAAATATCAACAGTATTTGGAGCACAGGGAATTTCATCTCCATACAGATTGTTCAGCCCTCACCTGGTTATTAAATCACCCTCGTCAGGTAGGCAAAATAGCCAGGTGGATTTCATTCATTAATTCCTTCAAGTTCCAAATTCATCATATCAAGGGCAAAGACAACGTGGTGGCTGACTGTCTCTCTAAGCTTTTTGAGGGCTCCGAGCCTACTGAGGCCCCCAAACCCGATCCCTCTCCCACGATGGCGCTCCTGGGCTTGCCGGAATTGTTCAAAGACATAAGCAAACATCAGGTAGAGGACCCTTCCCTAGCAAAAATTATCCGTTCCACCAGTAAGCCCGAGGGTTATTCTGTCCAAGATGGTGTACTCATGTATCGACAACCCAACCAGACCAAACCAAGGGTTGTCGTGCCCCCTAAGTTAATGGATCTATTATTCAAATATTATCACGAGTCACCCACTTCCGCTCACCTTGGCATTCGCAAAACCCTAGCCCGTGTTGAGGCTTATTTCTGGGCCAAGGATCTTCTGCAGGAAATCACCCAGAGAGTAAAAGCTTGCGTCAAGTGCCAACGCTGCAAGCAAGCTCCCAACTCCAACTTAGGGCAGCTCTCATCTGAAGTGGTCACCAAACCTTGGGAGAAAATTTTCATTGACCACATCGGTCCTTTACCCCGCTCTACCAAGGGCAACAAATACATCCTCACCATAGTTGACTCCTTTTCAAAGTTTTGTATTTTCATACCCACCAGAAACACTCAAGCCCAAACAACAGCCAATCTTCTATTGAATAATGTTTTTTCTATTTTCGGTCCACCAAAGTACTTAGTTTCTGATAACGTTTCCGGCTTCCGTTCTAGAATTATTCAACAGCTGTGTCTGGATTTGGGCATTCAACACATTTTCACTAGCCCATATTACCCAAACCCCTCCCATGCTGAGAGAGTAAATAAACAAATTAAGGTGGCCATCCGTATTTTCCATAGTAAGCACCAACAGTTTTGGGATCAGCACCTTCACTGGTTTCAAATAGCTCTCAATTCCGCAGCCCACGAGAGTACCCTCAATTCACCATCCCGCCTTTTCCTGGGTAGAACTCTTCACCATCCTTTAGAACTCCATTGGAATCTTGATACCTTGGTCGACCAGAATGGCCCATCACCCTCCCTTCAGGAGGAGTGGGAACAAGCCATCGAGAATCTTCGAAAGGCGCGTGCCAAAAGGGAAAGGATATATAATAGGGATAGGACCCCCGCCACTTTCAAGCCCGGAGATTGGGTAATGTATAAATTGCACCCCCTGAGCAAGAAAGTTGACCATGTCAATCAAAAGTTGTTGCCCCTTTGGTCCAAGCCTTGTGTAATAGAGACCTTTGTCTCGCCTGTGACTGTCCGATTACTCGACCCCACCAATGGAAAATTCATACGACAGGCCCACGTTTCTCAGTTGAAGAGGTTTTTCAACCCTTCCAGGTAAAAAGTAAGATTCATCAAACTTTTCTTACCCAGACCGACGATCGTCTGCCAAGCCAGCCAGAACCTAGTGATAGTAGTTGTAAGCTTTTCTTCCTTCTTCTTCTTCTCTTTCTAGCCCCCCCCCCCCCCAGTTGAGGGCGGTGAGTCTAAGGCATTGCCTTCCTTTGCGATGGGTATGCCTACACCTTACCCCCAGCTGTGGAGTGGGTTCTTCCCCTCTCCTCTTTTCTGCCAGCGGCATAGGCGGATTTTTCCCCGAGGCTGTTTTAATATTTAAATTAATTTCTTTTGCTTATAAATTATCTTCGCCCTTGGATTGAACTTTTTTTATTTATTTTTTTTTCTCAATCCCAGAGCGAGGGGCCTCGGATGACTTCCGTTCTTGTCGATTGATTGTAGTTGTGTACAGGCTACAATCCATCGAATGCCAACTGGTACCTAGTCACAATTCTGCTTTACTTTCCTATCTTCACCTTTCTTCTGTTCTCTCGACGGCCGTCACTTAGGGAAATTCTAGTCACTAGCAGTAGGGCTTAATTAGGTAGACCTTCGTAGATTTAGTTAGTCTTAGTAGGTATTATGTGGTAAGAAAGGGAATAAGTAAGTAAGGAGATAAAGGTATATACTTAGGGTATCAATTATTGGGAAAATGCCTTGTTATCAAACAATGGGATTTTCAGAACAATAAAGTTTGTGTTTAGAATGTTGAAGTTGGGAGAATGTATGTTTAGGCGAAGGGGAAACACCGCGTCGCCGTGAATTGTGTCCGTTTGTTTTGCTTGTATTCGGCATTCGTGTTTGCCTTTTTGCGTTTCCGCTTTCAAGGAAATTTTCGTTATCCTAGAACCCATCCTACCCTCAAACCGCAAAATCATCAAATGTCTCATGGAACCAAACGAAAACCACCCACACTGGAGATCCTGCCCAACTCAACGTGGTGCTACGCGCAGCATTTCCACAGTTATCGGCCCCAGTTGGCTCTTGCTTGCGATTCCCAGATTTAAATGGCATTGACATTCCCGAACATTTCCTCATTGGATTTTTTTTCCTACTCCACAGTCACCACCTGACCCCACCGAGTCAGGATTGCCGCACTCGATCACCCCTTCTGGGTTTTAATTGAACCGTACCTTTACCGCGAATTTGTAATCTGCACAATCATCCATAGACCAAAGATAAAAAAAGTAAAAAAAAAATAATAAAAAAACATATGGAAGCAATATTTTAACCAAAGAAATGTATGAAAAGGCTATGAAATGTATAAAAAAAGCCAAGATGGTGATGGACTCGATCCCAGCAACTGAAGGACCAGTGCTGTTGACACCTTCCACACATATCGACACCGTTGTGAAGAGGCACTGAGGACATGGGGCTTCAAGGATCGTCACCAGCCTTCCCAACCTGAGTCTGGAAGTCCTCAGTGCGGTAGCGGCCGACCACCTGCCAGGCACGCCCATAACCACCGGGCCCTTTCTGCCATCTACCTGCCTGCACTTGCTGCGTGTGGTCCTGATTCCTCCACTGCCCGGACCGGCATCCAACATCAACATCGGCCTCCCCACAATGGGGCACCTTGTCATTGGCTTATCAACACTTAGCTCCGACAAGAAAGTGCAACAAGTATGGGAAGAAATACAGGTCCATAAGTACAAGCATGAGAAAGTAAAAAAAAAAAAAAAAAAAAAAAAAAAAAACAAAGACAAGGATGTGCGTGCAGATTATCGCCATTTCCATTCACTCGCCTTTGCAGATTTCCGGCATTTCAATCCACTCGCCTTTGTAGATTATCGGCAATCCTGGAAGCCTCTTCCAACCCCGGTCCCTACCTCTTTTAAGGGGGGGAGGAGTCCGGGCAATGTCAATGTCCAATTCCGCAACATTCAAAGGAGTTCGTCTCCATCTTTTTCGCTTCGAACGAGTTGGCACCACAGGGATCCCAGCGTGGATCACCACCCATCACCGAACGCGGGTTCCCGAGGGTCTCTCCCAAACACGTTCTACGGCTCCGCCGCCCTTCGACCCCGTGATCCACCGCCCGGTGATGAGTTGGCGCGTCCCATCTTTTTCAAATCAAACCAAAGCAAGGATTCTAGGGAATCACACCTCCCGCACCTCCACCATTCCTGCCTTCACCCCACAAATCGCGGTGCAAATTCTTTCCGAGAAGGGAGTTTGGCTGTGACGGCTCGTGCCGCCAGCACTCCATATAGTAACGATTTCCGAGGCACTGGCCACAGCCGCGGTGTCCGACAGCCTGTTTCCAGAACCTTCTCGAATCGGTCCGCGGAGCGAAAGATATTCCCTACGCACGGTCGCTCTCCCCCTTTTCGCCATCATCTAGTGTCGGGACTACATCGCTGGAACGCCATGATCGGATAAGTAATTTTTCCATAGTTGGGGGTTTCGGTAGGCTAGGGATGAGCGGGGGAATGATAATTAATTAATTAATCTCAAGTACAATTATTATGTAGCCAGTCAATTAAGGCTGTAACTTGTTCTGTAGAGGTAGTCTGGAACCTTAACGCTCATGTCGTTTCACGACATGGGCCATCAGCCATAGGATGGGTTTTGGATTTGTAGATACAGTTCATTATTAGATATTCACCTTCCAATTAATTTAGTATACGTAGATTATAATCATCTCATCAAAATGGCTTGTTCTGGTCTGTGCTTGGCTGCGATCCGTCCCTGGGTAGTACCCACAGTAGGCCTATATCCTTCAGATACGTTTCCTAGGTTCAGTCAGTAAGTCATGTCCAGCAATCTCATTTCACGGCATAAACCTCAATCCTCAACCATGTCCATAGTCACCCTTCAGTTAATCACCAACAACCTAGAGATGACTAGTCAGCCCATTCATGTTGTTGCTCGAGCTCAATAGTCCATCAATTCAGTTTGCCAATAGCTACTCACTGAGCTTTAGTTCAATACCACCGACCCCCACAATCAGCCTTTCCGAATACCCATTATCCATAGGTAACCTATATATTACCCGTCTCATGTAGCCATCTTTTTTTGTACTATGTACACAAATTTTTAATTACTGTGACAATGTTTTTTTCTGGATCCTTGATAGTATCCATCCATGGCATTGATTTTATTTTACTTTTTGTTCATTGAAAAATTATCGAAGCTTGATAAAATGCTATATTATTAATATCTATAGTTTTATTTTAGCAATATCGTGTTTTTGATATGTTCAAGCCAATCTTAGTATATATATATATATTTTCTGAATAACGTAGAGTTCTTATTTTATTGATATTTTGTTGCTTTTGTCAAACAGCTCCATGCACTGATCAAAAGTGTATTTACTTCGTTTTTAAATCTTTTTTTCTTTCTTAAATATCGTTAGAATAATGAAATCTTATTACAAAAACAATTGATTTATTACAGCATAGTTGTGCGATGTATTTAATATGCCGATAATACGTAAATAACGTACTTAATATATAAACAGCTTATTTACACTTTAATGGCTAAAAATATATATACACTAACAGTTAGTAATTCGTTGTATAGAATATGCTAAGTTTTGTTGTGATCTTAGAGCCAAATGTATCGTAAGACTTATTTTAGTTTTAGTTTTTGTAACAAAGTCAATAGTATTTTTTGTAAATATTTAACGGCAAATAAATCTTGAATCTTGATCTTTCTTGTGTAACTAATTTGTTATTTTATTAGATAAAATATAAACATTAGCTTTTGAAGTAAAGCATCAAAGCCTTAACTGCAGTCCAAACATATCGTTGTGGTGGTATGTAGGTGGTGTTTTTTAAAACAATTTTCTTTTAATCGCACTGGAGTAGTGTCAAATTGTTGGTGCTGGCCCAGTTCAAGGTCACCTGAGGGATGACGTCATCGAGGTCAATGACCTCACCGATGACGTCATCGATGACGTCATCGATTGCGTCATCGATGACGTCATCACTAATGACGTCATTTCTATGACGTCACACCCATGACGTCACAGAAATGACGTGCTGATGACGTCATCACCCCTTACGTCATCAAAATGACGTCACCGACGCCACTGAGGTCAAGGTCACGCCGAAACTTAAAATTTTTTGGCACTACGCTCCGAGTTTCAGTCAGAGTCCCCGTGACCTTGACCACTTGGAGCGAATTTTCGACGAGAAACGGCAAAAGTGCCAAGTTAAACTCGAGTTTCTGACATGACTCTGCCTAAATGGGCAATCGGTTATCCCTCAGGTGACCTTGAACCAGCACAACACCAACAATTTGATATTACTGTGACCTTGAAAACCTAACAACGGAGCGCCGACACCGATGCGCACCCCACGACAGCCACCGAGTGACTGACTGTCAGGCTCTGTGTACTCTAGGTATATGGGGAAGTGGAGGGGGAAATCTCAAGGTCATCCAAATGGAGTTTTAAAAAAGTTGAAGAGTAGAAAGACTACTCTTGTGCTTCCTGGGCGACCTCATCAATTTCCAACGGATCTGTAAACCAATCCGATCTGTAGCGGCAGGAGTCCAGAAAACAGGTGCACCACCCATCAGGTTGTCCGTAGCACTTCCGACAATTGGTAAGATTGGAGAAATGAAATTTAATACACCGCTGCGGACAACAAGTGTAAAAGTAGTTGGATTTGTAGATTTTGAAAGTTTGTAGTACCGGTGGTGGCAGCTGTTGGTTCTTGCATCTACACCTGCAACATCCGAAGCATTCACATTGCCGGCAGGCCAGCCCGTCCACTTGCCATCTTGGTAGTAGGAAACACTTGCCCTCGCAGCAATAGGTTGTCCCTGTCTCTTCCTCCCAAAGCTTCTTTGCACAATGGACGACGCCTTGTATCTCTAAACACTTATGCTCGCAACATGAGACACGCTTAGTTTCCATACTTGATGTTGCTTTGGCGAGGGAGCAAGATGAAGTGATGCCGTGGCCAGCAGGAATGGAGCTTATATAAACTAAGGTGAGTGGAGGGGGAAAGGTCAAGGTCATCCAAATGGAGTTTTAAAAAAAGAAAAGAGTAGAAAGACTACTCTTGTGTATCTATAGCGATTTCATTGATAGTGAGTGCTTCTGTATGCCAAGTTGATCTGTACTGACAGGCTCCTAAATAATGTTTGCAAAAACCTGCAAAATGATTGTTGCACAATTTGCAGCCAGTTAGCTGTTTTAATGTGAATTCAATGCAACGTTCAGGGCAACAAGTGTACTTATGCCCTCTCATCTGGTACACATGGAATGTCTTCAACTCCGGTTTCGGCTTCTTCCAAGACTTGCACTTACACATGCATTGACCAAAAGCTTCACATTTTCTACACGCCAGGCCATCCGCAACATCAATGTCATTCGGCCATGAAAAACATTTCCGTTCGCAACAGTAGTTGAGTTGACTCTCCATGTTGCTGTGGTGAAGGTGCGCGATGAAATGATGCTGCAGTCATTGAGAGTGCACCTTAAATAAACTCAGTGGAGGGGGAAAGGTCAAGGCCATCCAAACGGAGTTTTAAAAAAGATAACTAGTCGTCCTCCTCCTCCTCATCCGTTGTACTTAGAGAGCTGTCAGACGAAGAGCCCCGTGCAGGTGCTCCCCAGATGAAAAACAAATCAATTTTAAAACGAAGACCAGGATCTTGCATCATCAATTCCTTTAATTTGTCACATACTAAGTCGACCTTGTGTAAGGTGTCAACAACAAGCTTCCAATTCGTTGGTTCAATATAACTTGTAGTAGAGTCTGCCTCGCTGATAACCACATCCTCCGGCCGTATTGGAGTGTAAAGATGTGTAAAGTTCTTTGGCTGTAGCTGAGGTTCAGGCTGGCTGGAAGTGGAAGGTTGAGTGTGGACCCCTGTCGCATCGAAATCCATAGTCATTCTACATTCAATGTTGGGGTTTTCGTTTAATACATACACCAATTTCTCATGCAACATATCCACTTCTGTCGAGTCTTGCAGATGAACATTCCAGGAAAATGGCCATTCTTCATCCGTAGTGGAGTCAACTCGAGAAAGAGTGCTGTCCGCCATGATAGCTAAGCAAGGAATGATGTGAGCTACAGACTGTGGTGACAGTATTGAAAAGTAGAGGGGGTAAACCAAAAGTACGTGGAGGGGGTATTTTCAAGGTCATTTAATTTGGGTTTTAAAAAAAGGAAATAGTGGAGGGGGAATTCTCAAGGTCATCCAATTTAGGTTTTAAAAAAAAAGGAATGAAGCTTACTCCTCTTCAGCCTCGTTGTCCCCTGCATCTTCATCAGCCTCATCTTCATCGACGTCAGACTCGCCGTAAGGATAGATCGGGGACATGGGCGAATATTGTGGAGATTGTTGACCGTTGTTGTCGTCCCCTTGCATTCTAACTTGGGACCAATCATAATTTAAATTCATTTGTATTATGATCCCAGGGTTGTCCCGCAGTATTTCCTTCATACGTTCGCAAATTGACTCCAAATAGTGTACACTATCGACCGACAGTGTCCAACCCGTACTTGTACCGACATCAGTAGTGGAGTCAGCTTGGCTGATGGTGTTGTTGTCTGCCATGGTTGCTTGTCGGACAAGGAATGACGGTTGATGTGATGCTCATGCAGGAACATGGTGAAGTGGTGGGGGGTGTGGTGGAGTAGTGGGGGAATTTTCAAGGTCATCCAAACGGAGTTTTAAAAAAAGGAAAACTTACAAAGTAACATTGAAACTTTCTAATTGATGGTGGCGAGCGTTTTCTTCTGCAACCTTGCCGACACATGTGACTATGCCGTACAGTATGAAAAGTACAACCATAATAAGGCCGAACAATAAAAGATAGCCGTTGACTATCATGATATTTTCTGAGTGGATCTGTTTTCTTCTTATCGCCCTCTCCTGCATCCTCTTCTCCAACTCGTGGACGAAGTCACAACATGCGTGAGGACACCTTTCATCTGTTGGTAGGTTTGCCATTGTTGATGTTGTCGGTGTGGCTGTTGAAGATGGAATGAGGTTTCCAATCGCGATGTGCCATGTACACCAATAGTCAAGTGGTGGGGGTAACAAAGCAGTGGAGGGGGAAGTTTCAAGGTCATCCAAATTGTGTTTTAAAAAAACCTATCTTGTTACTGAGCTTATATGTCAGTAACAAGATAGGTGTTTCTGCTCTTTTACTTCTTTAATATAATGAAAAAATATACATATTCTACAATGGTTAGGACAAGAAATACAACTGCTAGTCAGCTGAAGTAGTCCAAGTTGTCTGGCTCGGTCTTCATGGACGCTGGTGAGGAAGCCGTCGAGGAGTGTCCAGGCTCTTCCTTTGACTGCCGGGTGTTCCGTATATTGCAAGCGTAAACTTGCACATTTATACGGTAGCCTCGTGCCACCATCAGCTGCAACTCCTTGTATAAGTCGTTTAGCTCCTGCTGAGTCTTGATGCTCACCTCCTCGTAACTTGCGCAACTAACGTTGAGGGACATCCTGATGTTGCTAGGTTGGCTGCTGGAGTAGAAATGAAGCCGAGGCACAGCGTTTGGAGGTACATGGAAAAGTGGTGGGGGTGATGGTGGTGGGGGTATGGAAGATGCAATTAAACACTTCTAAACTTTTTCCATTGATACAAAGGGATGGAACAAATAGCACAGGTGTCCTTGTAGTTTTCAAATCTAAACATTGGTGCTAGAAATCCAAACTGTTTTCTACCACCTTCCTGTACGAACCGTCGAAGGTCTCTGACGGCAGCATTGCCACAAGGCCTACAAAACTTTTCCCCGTCTTGGAACCTATACCAGGAGTATCCCGAATACCCTCTATTATCTTTCTTGTACTCCTCGATATCCTGCTTTACTGTTATAGGGATATTATCTCGTAAAGCCGTCTGGAATAAAGATGCGTCAGTTATAACTCGTTGTAAGCAAAGCTCGTACAAGGTGCTCATCGTTTGCTAGTTGGCAACAGACTGACCGTTCTTTGCATCCAAGCAGGTTTGAATCCTAGTGCGGTAGTGGGGGTAATTACGGTAGTGGGGGTAGTTGTGAAATGCAAAGGTCAAAGGTCAAGGTCACCCGCGAAGTTTAAAAAAAATGCAACATATCAATACGTGAAGTCTGTCACATATTGATATGTTGCATTTTTTGTTTTTTTTTATTTTTTTTTTGTCTTTTATGATTCGTTTATTTATAAAACATTACAACAACAACATATGTACAACATTAAAACTTAAATCTAACACTGCTGCTTGTCAGCGATGTGGATGGTCAACTCTGTAGAATTGCTACCCGTGCAGCCGTGGGACACCAGGTATAGACACCCGGGTTGAATAGAGCGAAGATCCTCGTTTTGTAGAAGATGGACGAATCTCTTGGGCAGGTACACCTGGAACTTTGGTTCATCCCCCGGAGTAAACGGTGCCTCGCTGAGACTGCAGCAGATGGCCTCCCCAACTGTAGTCTCCATCTTCTTCATAGCATGGATTATGTAGTGCTTCTCGTCTTTTAGTTCCGAGCACTTCTTTACAGGTAATATTGTTGACTTGGAGTGAGCATTGAACTGCTCGACCAAAGTCTGAAGGAACTGGTGAGATGCCATGGTCAGGTTACAGATCGTCTTCTTGCTCGGAGATGTTGTCGTCTCGGAATCTCGAGTAATACTCATGCCAGGTCCCTGTCTGCTCCCCACTTATATACTCTCCGTTACCCCCACCACTCCCCAATTCCCCACTTTGAAGGTAAGAGGCGAGTTTATAGGCATTTTTTAAAGCGCAATGTCTATCTTTATCATGTTCTGGGCTTTTTGTACAAATACATATGGTTTCCAGCATGTATTGATAATTCTTATCCAATTCCACATCATTAACCGGAACATGAGTAAATCCTTCGATCCATCTTTTCTTTTCCAGCCCCTTTGTGTAAATATTGGTAAACTTGTCTGAAAAGTGATGCATAATGTGATACAAGTCCGTGTAACTTGTAAAACCATCATACCAATCGATATGATGGAAGTGTTTTGAAATCCATCTGTTGGTAGTAGCGGCTTTACTAGTTAAAGACGAATAAGAACATGGTGGTTTAAATAAAAACGAATAAGGAACACTTGTATTCATGTCCAAAAACACAAGTTCTTTTATAATGAATCTATCATCATTACCACGAAACGCTTGAAACTCAATAATACCAGGCTTGGACTTTACTTGTTGTTCTTCTCCCTTGTCCATTTTGAAGGTCACACGTCTGCTCATTACGAAGTCAGGAGGTCAACTGATTTCCACACCACGGTAGGTACTACTTTTATACCAGGCCGTACAGTTGTTGGCGCGTTGGTGTATATTTAACGTGGGCACCGTCCCCAATAGGCCTAACCCCACAAAATGTTGGTTATTGTTTTAAAAACTAACCATTGTCATTTAAGTTTCCATCTTTATATTTTCCTTATTTTCATTTTCATCACTAACACTTGATTCTTCTCCTCCATCTTCCTCTTCTTCCTGTTTTACTGATTTCTTATGTAGTTGAGCGTACTTTTCCAATTGTCTCCACATTTGTACTTCATGAGGAACTCTATTAAATATAGAAGTATCCACAGGTCCGTATAATATAGGTGCGTCCGGTTGTTTGTCCAATGTGTCTTCCAGATAATCTTTAATAATCGAACTTGAAAACACCAGTTGTCTCAAGTATCTTGTTATAGGTTCAGTAGCACAAGTTAAAATGAAAAACTCCTCTCGATTAAGTTGAATTTTGTTATCATGTCTTGTTGTGTCTCTAAACCGTAGCTGATGATCACCACGTTGTTTAATGATATCAATTTCCACATTTGAATCCAAAAGTCCTACTCTTGTCTTTCTTCCAAACATGTTACTACTTAAATAGCATTCTAGTAGATGCAAATGTTTCATAAACGATTCCCAAGCACTGTCCGTAAACAAAATCATTTTGGGTCCATGAGTTAAAATTACAGTAGGGGAATAATCTGTAGATTTCATAACACCGATTAAAACACTTTTATCCAAACTGGAAGAGATTGGGTAAAATATTCGCAAAAATACCTCACTCAATATGTTTGGAGAAATATTATCTTCAATATCCCTTTTTCTCTTTTGTATAGTCTTTCTTCTTTTACCTTTTTCTTCAACATTATTACTGGCGTGAAGTTGTCCGCAAACGTCTTGTTCACCTCCTTCCTGGTGACCTTGAGGATCTAAAAACTCAGATATCTCCTTCTCAATATCTACCACATTTTCAGGTGTACCACTAGGAGAAGCCATATTGAATACGATGCTACCCATACAACAGTAGGCAACAAACTGATGAGGAGCGGTCTGTACGCTCTGCTTTTATACTCGCGGAATGAAACAAAACCGGTTCTTACAATACATTTTTAACAATTCCAGTTAAAGGTGTGTATGTTACGATTTTATCATGTAGAATTAAACAGTATGCAGTTGTATTAGCCGGTATAGCATCGTTGAATTCCATTTCTATTTTTATATCCACACTTGAAGACTTTACTGATTCATTTTGTTTAGAACAATCAATTACAACTATTGGGTAGGCATCGAAATATTTGTCA
This sequence comes from Neoaliturus tenellus, assembly GCA_030545055.2. Lineage (NCBI taxonomy): Eukaryota > Metazoa > Arthropoda > Insecta > Hemiptera > Cicadellidae > Neoaliturus > Neoaliturus tenellus. The sequence continues at coordinate 73,547,713 of CM061535.1, read as the reverse complement.
GGTGGTAATAAAGGTGTATTTGTTTTACCGTAATATGAACTTTGGAATCTCGCGTACATATCGTACAATATACTGTATTTCTTCTTAGTGAATGACACATTTAAATTGTCGTATGGAAAGAATTGTGAATTTAAATAAACTTTAATATTTTTCAAGTCACAATGATCAAATTGTCCTGCATGTTTAGTAATGTCGTCTCTTCTACCTGTTTGTAAACCAAATATAATATACCTGGCTCGTTCTACATAATTCGATGTTTTAACAGTCCAAGTGTGTCGATCCGTAGTAGGTAAACTGGGATGCTCATGAAATTCCCAACTTCTAAATGGAATAACAATATCACGATCGGCTTTTAATTTTCTTAAAAGTAGCATTCTATGCTCGTCAGCCAATTTAACATGTGGAACTCTCCATACAATTTTGTCTAATTTTAATTTCCATTCTAAAGTCGCATCTGTAGTAGCATCTGCAGCTTTAATAATGTCTTTATCGTTAGAAGATCTCAACAAAACTAATTCTTGTTTAACGTTTAATATTATTTTCCTATAATCTTCAGCAAAACCAAGCAGCAAACGTAATGGAATATGAAAATCAAAATATCCATTTGGATTTGGAGTGATCGTGTCAATTGTAGGTAATACCCATCCGGCAGGTTTAAGTAAATTGGTTTCATTGGGTGTTATAGATGTTAATCCTTTTAAAGTTGTCGTAATACCTACTTTTTTAGTGGAATCAACTGTTACACCTGATATTTCATATCTAATTTCATCAAATAGGAAAGCCATAGGATTATTTATAAATGGAACTGTTGTACCAACAGTAGTACCGTCCTTTTTAGTAACTTGTCCTTCAATATATAAGTAACTTTCACATGGTAGTGTGTAAATGTCTTGATTTTGTATGGGAATACGAATTTCATCGTTATTGTTTAATTTCGATGAAGTGTAAGGGTTGTGGGTGTGATATTCTTTTTCCCATAGGGTTTCGTCGAATGTTGGACCCTGCGCTATATCCAGTATATCCATACTCGGTTAATTTTAATCCAATTCTCTCTAAGAAACGAATGTTCTCGCGTGTTAACTCCTCCACAGCTGAAGAGCTACTAATGCGGTTTCCCGTAGGTTGTTCGCTTTTAAATGTTAAACCCATGGTTTTGTATTAAAGTGTCGATTTTAAATGTAATCTAATCGTAATAGGCTCTTCTCTGAAGTCTACCAAGTTACCGTCTTGATCCAATACGCTCAACACGATGTCTGAAATGAAAGTGGTGTTCAACGGTAGATATACCAGGTTTTGTGGCTTTTCAACAATTTTAAATCCAGGTGGTACACTTGGGTAAAAAGTATGTATGATGTGGGTGTTAGCCCCATCCCTGTAAGCACCTTGTATAATGTTACAAGTTATGTCTATACTATTGACTTTTAATATTGTTACTGTTTTCTTACCGGAATGTGTTACATCTGGTTCTAAAACAGGCTCATCGTTGGAAAATCCTAATAAATCACCAATTGAGTTTGGTTGAGTGAAATCTATATAATATTTGGAAGTAATTTCAGCTTTCATCGTATTGTTATTACCTTTTAATGTTATATTGTCTTTTCCCATTTTAGTTTGCAAAAATTCATTTATATGATCAATTTCATAAGAACCTGTGGGTAACCTGCACTCTTGTAAGTCTGTAAATTTTCCACTGGCATCCTTTCCCTTATAATAATGCAATACGTTATTTTTACCTTCCGTAACATTGGGGATAGAGTTGTAAGTTGTAAAATCCAATAGTGCCGCCTCCCAAAACCTTCCTTTTTGCAAGCGTAACGCTGGAAAAAGGATACTTCGTAAAGTGGACGATTTTCCTGTTAATGATACCGTATAGGAAGACATCTCAATAGTGACTGATACTTTTAGCTAGAAATTCCAAACATAAATGGCCGCATATTGAAGTATTATCAGGTTGTTCTCTTTTATAGTTATAATATATGTTTTTAGCAGATTTAAAGTAATTTTGAAGTTCTTTTGGTGGTGGCAAATTACCGAAACTATCAAAATAATATACATTGTTATTTAGTTTCTTATAACAAACCCAATGGGTGCCAGGCCCTTCAGTATTATCCAAATTTACAATTCCAGTCTCATTTTGCCACATTTTCTTTGGTAAACTGTCTTTCATAAACACACCGCGGAAAAATGGTATTTTTAAACAGGAAATATATTTAAATAATTCAATATTGGTTAATGCTTTATGTGGTATGACCAATTGATTTTTTTCATTTAATATGCACGATAAGGTCTTAGGTAAAGACCTGCCCCGTTTTTTACCATTGACCACACGGTGGGCTTCTTCCTGCCTTTTCTTGTAGATCGTCGTCTTCTTTTTATATTTCCTCCATGTTTTCTTGTGGTTGACCTCCTTTTTACTCTCCTTCTCCTCCTTCTTCCACCTCCTACTGCTGTTTTAGCCTTCATACCTGCTGTTACTGCTAAAGCTGCTGCTTTTTCTGCTATGCTAGCGTCACTTGATTTTACTCGTTGCCAAGCTATGTCCGCAAGCTTTTTGTCAGCTATTGATCTATTTTTTGAATCGGCAAACGTGGAATATGCGATATCGTGTTCTTTACAAGCCTGATCTAACTTGTTTATGCCAGGATCGCCTCTTTCCAGTCGTTTTTTCAATTTAGTTCCTGGTCCGCAATACTGATAACCTCCCGGTATATGAAATTCGTATGGTAATGCGTCTATTGCTCTATTTACTATGGATCCTACTGGAATTCGTTTTAAAGCTTTACTTAACAGAGAAACCGCTGTGGACGTGATCCCACCTCCTCTCCTTACAGTGTCTCTATATGGACTGATGTACTGGAACGTCATTATTGTCCTTTTATAATCGCAATGTACAACTTATGTGTTACCTCTATGACAAGTTGGACATAAATGAAGTCGTTTATTGTGTTCTTTTATTAAATATCAAAATCACCCCAATCCGATGATCTAAACTTTTTTGTACGAGGGTTGATAAAATAGTTTTGAACAATTTCCCGTTTAATCCAAGTACCTCTCTCAGATTCCAACAAAGGAGTACGACCTGAACCAATACCAATATGATTGTATACATCAAATAATGCATTTCCTAAAACTTTTACAAGAAAATTAACAGTGACAGCATTATCCACATGTTCAGGGTCTTTAAGGTCTGTTATACGTTTATTATTACAAGTATACACTTTGCTATCCATTTGTGATAATGTGATAGTCTGTCCTACAGTTGCAGCATCATTTGCTTCTCTTCCTTGCGCCATGTTTTTTAATTTTTTATTACTACATATAAAAAACGCATAGTAATTATTTGGATCTAGATGTACTGTTTGTCCTAAGGCAGCCGCGTCTCTATCAGCATGACCCCATGACACATTTGATAACCTTCCATGCCTGCAATCCCAATAAGCGTTTTTGTATGTCAATAAACGAAATTTTTCATTACCTTGAATAAAGTCATCCCCTTGCTTTAATAATACTTCATCTCGTTTTGCAAATCCAGTTGTTTCTTGTTTTAAAGTCTCTTTCATTTGACCCACTGTTGCACCATCAGATGGTGCTGAACCATCTTTTACATTCGCCAAACAATTGCCAAGACAATCGATAACTCCCACATCACGTATGACACAATGATCTTTTATATATTTGAGATTTACAGCATCATTTTCATTTTTTGGATAACCTATATCGTTAATAACAAATTTATAAAAAGAAAATCCATCTTTTGTCTTTTCAGGTATCAAAGAATGTAAATAGCGTCTATTTACGCTGTCTTTTGCATCTTTAGGGTCATCTACGTTGGATATACGTTTATTGTTGGCACTATACGTTTTCCCATTGAATTTTAACGTATTTTTTAATTCAGATGACAAATAACCTTTGTTTATCGCATCACCGTTTTGATTTGGTTTACCAACGTTGATAATTCTATGATCTTCTGCGTCATATGTGTTATTTTGTAGTTTTAATGTTGGCGATATCTTTTCCTTTAATATTTTTAGATTTATTGCATCGTTTTCATCCGTAGGATCTTTTATGTTTTTTAACCTTTTATTACTCATATCATAATCTCCATCAGGTGTTTGTGGTAAACCAGCACTTCTTTTTAAACTATTGGCATAATATAACCCATCCGAGGAGTAACGTCCGAACTTGTCGACACTCATAGTGCAACTGAATAGTATTCTAGGGAGTAACGCATTTTTATGAGATTACCCCACGGTTTCGGAGTTCATCCACTAAAGCCACCCATTCGTTTTCCAATCCAGTATGACCCGCTTCTTTAGCTTCATGTATTAGTTTCATTCTATCAACCAATTTATTGATATTATTGTAATAAATCACATTTGTGTTATACAGTTTCTTCATTAAACCTGTACCTGTAACAGACTTGTTTCTTTTTCTTGGTTCTGTAGCACTTATATCCAAAGTGGATGACACAAACCTTCGTTTTACAGGTTTTCTTGGTATTATTGGCATTGGTTGTCTTCTCGTTGTTGGTATTAACTTGGATACAAATTCTCTATATTTTAAAGACTTTGATCTAAAAACAGGTTGGTCAGCTGAATACTTCCTCCTGTATGCATTAGTTTGTTCCAAAATCTTTTTATATGCTTCCATGTCTTTTTCTTTAACTAACAATTCTAAAGGCTTATTTTCAAATAATAATTCAAATAATCCTCTTGTGCCCTTATATCTTTGATCACCAACAATAATATTATCATGTTCATCAATGTTTACCGGGCTATTACCAACCATTAAACCCTCTTCTGTTAATCTTACTCCATAACTATGGTAGTTTTTATTAGGGTTTGTTCCAGCTAACATTTTTATCATGTATTTCCTTCCTAAAGGTCCTTTGTTATGAATGTTTTCACCCAACAAGCTTATGTTTGACGGACCTTCCCTTGCTTCTTCTTTTTCCTCTTCACTAGCAGTTGATACAACTTCATGTCCTCTTTTGGCTTTTACTTCATATAATTCTCTTATTCCACTATAGTCTGGTGATTCTAGCTCTCTTTCGGGTTCTCCACCGGTAAAACCACTATATGTAGAGGATTCCGGGTCTTCATCGCTAAAATCTTCTGATTTTACATTTTCTCTTTCAAACTTTGTAATAGGTGCAATCGCATCTCCTTCCAATACAGGTTTAGCAAATTTTTTGTTTAATTGTTTCAAGGGTTCAGTAATAGGTTTAAAAGTAGATTCAAGGAATTTCTCCCTCTCGCTAATACCTAGTTTCAATGCTCTGTTTTTAGCCCGAATAGAATCACTAAGTGATTTTATTTCTTTTACTAATTTTTCTTGGTTAACCATGTTTGTAGCAAGACGTGTTGTACAACAATGAATGTGTTATACCACGTTTAATGTATTAATATAAATTTATCAAATCCTATCCTGTATCGACCATTGTTTAGCGGTTGTTCCTTCATAATTGTTAGGAACCCATACTTTTCAGCCCAAGCCTTTCCACACAACTCTTTAAATCGTTCAAATGTCATATCCGCATTTACATGATCAAAATATATATGTTTTAGGTTGGTTTCGTCCTGTTTAAATACAATTAACATGTTTGCATTGTCTCTAATGAGTTGTTTAGGTATTTTGCTGTAAGTTTGGCCAATATAAATGCTATCTATGTTGTTATGTCGACCCATAGCGAAGTAATTCCTTATTGTGTTTTGGTTTTCACAAGATACATCGTCGAATATAAACACGGAGAATGGTTTAGCTTCTTGTGGCTGCATGACACTCTCGCTTGCATTAAACTTTAAATATTTAACTTCAGGCACATTAGTCAGTATTTTTTCCAATAATTGATACTTTGGTTGTTGTAGTGATTTTGAAAATACATATAGATTGTTAAATCGTAATCCTTTAGGGTTTGTAATCAAATTGAATACTACATTAGTTTTTCCACAGTTGGAAGGTCCGGTAACCAGACAACGAACGGTGTTTGGTAACAAATTGCCATGCTTCCCACTATTGAATTCTGAATTATCCACTGTGAGTTCATCTATATTATTAATAGTAAAACTCTCTTTTTGTGGTACTATCTCCATCCTTTGTAATGGTTCAACCTAAAATGATTCTCTATCGTTATATCAAATCCTTTTTAGGTATCCAAGAATCTTCCGTCTTATTAAATCCTAACCATCGTACTTTGACCTTATCTTTTTTCCGTTGCAACACCTTTTCAACTAAATATACATCGCCTACTGTTGATTTTAACATTTCATGTCCATAAAACCCTCCTTCAAGCAATTGTCCTTTATTATCTTTTAAAATATATGTCTCAGGTACTGTAGGTTGTACTTTGAATACAGTAAAAACCTCATTGGTCCAATTTGGCAGGTATCTTTTACTGAATACACCTTTATATTTACTTATTCGCACTTTATCACCCACATTAAATTTTTTAGGCTTTAGTTTTTCAACTTTTGGTTTAGTATTCGTTTTTATACGTTTTAATACAAGGTTTTCATTTTTACTAGTTACTTGGTTTGGTTTCATCCCGATAGTCCTATGAAATTTGTTATTGTAATCGTTTATAAGTTTTGGTAACATATCAATCCATATGTGCGATCCTCTGTTGGAAAACATTTTATACATTGCACTTTTTAAAGTTCTGTTGAATCTTTCGATTATTGAGGCTTTTACTTCTGAATTGGTTGAATAATGGTTTATATTGTGTTTTTTCATTAAATTTGCAAATTCCTTATTAAAATATTCTTTTCCATCATCTGTTTGTAAATGTTTAATAGTATGTTTGTCTCTTTGTATAGCTGTTTCCATTGCTTTTGTAACACTTTTGCCACTTTTATCTTTTAGTGGTAAAGCATCTGCCATTTTTGAAAAACAGTTAATAACAGTCAATATGTATTTATATCCTTTATTTTGTTTGCTATAAGGAATCATTTCGATTAAATCCGCTTGATATAAATCATTAATTCCTTTTATCACCGTATTTCTTCGTGGAAACTTTCTTCTTGCAGGTTTATGAAGTTCGTTGACAATTTGTTGCTTCAAGTCCTTCATATTGCAGGTTTCAATGTTTGTTGTATCACATGTATAATCACAATGAATGTTGTTTTAAATATTCACATCATTTATATGGGTCAAGGTCATCCAAACTTGTGTAAAAAAATGGGGAACACGGCGTTGGACTTGCCGTGTTCCCCATTTTTTTTTACGGAAGGAGAAAGGAATAAGGTCGTAGTTGTAGAAGGACGAAGAATAGGTTACTAGTTGATAGGGTTTAGAGAGTAGTGGCCAAAAGGAAGAGTGTGGATTTTGTCGGGCATAATGTATCTTTTATCATCCCGAGCTGACAACGCTTTTTTAATTTCGGTGACACTGTAGACTTGATGCTTAAAGCTTCGGATATTGTTGAATGTTGCTGATATCGTAGTATCTTCAAACAAACAAGTCTTGTAGTGGTCAAATGTCACGTGTTTTTTCAAATAAGATGTCTTCACCCCTTTTGCTTTCTTCACTGTCGGTGTGTTGTTCTCGTGGTACATCTTAAATGAATACAATTTCGCCATCAGCGCCACTATTTCTTCTAAAAGCATTCCATTTGCTTCATCTTTGAATTTTCCAATTACTTTTTTATATTTTTTATTAAAATTTGGATGGTTTTTCGGATAGTCAGAAAAATCGAAATCTTCTTTGTATGGAAAAGTCCTTAGGTCTTCATACATGTCCAAAGTCTTTATCCAGTAGATAAACGCGTCCGTATCCATGTATGCGACTCCAATGTTTTCCCTTCCGTAATGTTTAACCATTTTGTTATAATGGAAATCATACATCAGGGTTTTACTTATATCCAAAATCGACATACCTATGTATAACGGACGGTCCATGACTATTGTTGTTTTCTTCATACTGACAGCGACTAGATTTTCGTTTATAATCATGGATGTTCCGAAATTTGGTTTTTGCACTAATTTTTCCAATTTCCTAGGATCACTCACTAATTTTACATTTTTGTGTTTTCTTTTGTTCTCCAAGGTCTTCCCAAAGATGGCATTGTTCATTAATTTATAGAAGTCCTTTTCAAATGCTGTTGTCGCTGCAGCTCTTCTTGCAGTGTTGGAATCAATATATGGTTTCAACCAACAAGACTGGGTGAATTCAATTGCTCTATGAATTCTCACTATACGTAGACCCAATTCAAGAGCCTGTTGAACTACCCAGTAGTGAGCCACATAGCGATCCTTATTCTCCAAGGTCATCATCAATTTTGGCCATCTTCCTGTCGGTGAAACTTCAGTCTTGGCTAGGAGAGGCAAGTCGTAGTGATGGTCATGAAGGTGCTCCGGGTATTCAAAATCACAGTCCAAAATATAGCCTTTTGGACCATCCTTTGGAATCTGTGAGATGTCTCCGATGGTGGCCGGGTCGATCCACTTGAAGTCAGCGTAGGGAAGCGGATTTGACATTGCCCAACCATAAAGGTTGTTTGCATCAAAATAGCCAAGGTAGACCGATGGTTGTTGCTCGTCGAAGCCGGGGATGTACTTGTTGTTGGCTTTGACATGACGTGTTACAGCTTGTGTCAAACCGCCCCGTACACCAGATTCCATCATGAGCACCATATCAATATCCGTTAGAAGTTCCAGTCGACAGTTGGTTGACTTTAGCATAGCTTGCCATGCTAATCCTGGAGATGTGTACGAGTGTAGAGGGTCCAGTCCATAGGCGGAGAAGCAGGTGTTTCTGAATTCTTCCATCACATCGCACAGCAGAGTTACGTCCAATTTTATATAAAAGTCAGAATATTCCCCTAAGGTTTGAATGTTTAGTTGGTTCCAAACATTACATGCATGATTGTAGTCTTCAACGGAGATTTCACTTTCGTTTAATTTGCTGTTGAAGGCTTCAATCGGCGGTAGACTGGTTTCTTCAAATTTTTCTATAGAAGTTATGTAATCGTAGGGGAACACTCCTTTCCGTAATACTAGGTCTAATTTATCTTCAGGTACAATTTTTCTGGTTTCTTTTAGGTCTTCTCTTCTTAGGTTCTCTGACAATTTGGCTAAACTAGATGCCATAAATCTGTAAGAGTCTACGAAGCGAAGTTTAATTTTACCTACTGTTTTTGAAAAGCTGATGTACTTTTCCAATGTTGTAGCAAGAACATCAATTTTACCGTCATCTCTTCCTAACTCCGGGATAATAAAGTGGGAGTCGTAGCCGCTAAGATTGTGTAAAACGACAGGAATAAAGTTTGGCAGTTTGTAATTTATATTGCATGAATTACAAGCAGCTCCTCTGTATAACCCTGTCAGGTGATCGTGATCTCTTACTTTTGGATTTTCTTCACTGAACATCTTCTTGCATAAATAGCATCTTGTCGCTAAGTTGTATTCTTCTTGTTGATTTTGGTTTAAAGGTTCCATAGGTACAATATTACCGAACAAGCGTTGAACCTTTCCAGCAATATCGTACAGTTGGTCTACAAAATACTTAGCGGCTTCTTCACCACGGTAGAGTATTGGAGTGGATGTTAAACCATAGTCTTGCAATTGGTTTTTAGACAAGGTTGATTTAACTAGTAAACAAAAACTGTTGGGCTGATGCAACTGATATTTTGTTCTTCTAGTCACTTCGCCGTCCGGCAGTTCCTGTGGTACTAACGTTGATTCAAAATCTGCATAGACCACTATTGGAATTCGGTATTGGTGAACTGTCTTGTTAAATTGGATACACGCTCGAGATGGTGGTGGCAGACTAATCTTCACTTCATAGTTCTCGTTGCAAAGTCTTTTATGTTCCAATAACCAGTCCAATCCTCCACGTCTTGAATCTTTCCAAGAAAAGCAGAAACATCTCTTGCAAACTGTAATCCTATTTACTCTTTTGGTCAATTGTTTTACAACTAAGGCTTCAAAGTCCTTTATCCATACATAATGGGAAATTTCACCCTTAGTTATCAATAGCAAGTCCGTGTGGTTTCTTTGCTCAACCTTTACTACCCGCAAAGGATAAACGTTGTTTGAATCATCCAGACCAAAAACATTCACTGAAACGCCAGGATTTTTCTTTTCAAATTTGTCTATGTCTTTCAATGTAACTGGGTAGGTGAGGCCTTGAAAGTTGTAGCGGTGTTCATTTTCGTAATATTCTCTACCAACTCTTTCAGGATGATCTTTAACATACTTGGTTAACATTGCATACTTAAAACATTCATTACCTTCATTTTGCACATTCCTACACGATTTAGTGTTTTGGATTTTCTTTGGTAAAGGGATAAAACTACTACCCCTTAAACCATATCCATGCTTGTGAACCCTTACATCCATACCTTCGATTGATGACAAAGTCCATCCAGATCCTCTTCCTTCATGTTCTTGAAGTTTTGTTATAAGTTCTTCCAAGCATTCTTCAATAATATCATCGATGTTGGAGGTGAAGGTAAGGGTTCGGTTTTTGGTAATGAACGCTCTCAATGCTGTTTCACCATCAGTATTGTTAAACATAGCCTCTAACACCATTCCAAATTTAATAAAATTTAGCCTTTGTAATTCTTCCCTCAACGTTTGACCAACAAGTTCCTTAGCCTGGGTTATGAATGTTTCCAATTCCAATTGAACGTTATTAATTTTGAAATGTGTTACAACTCGTCCTGGCAAGGCTGTGGTGCGCAGTTGTCTTACATCTTCCAGTTCTTCTTCTTCCATATCCTCTTCTTCGGTGTCCTCTTCTTCGGTGTCCTCTTCTTCAATAGGTCTTGTAGCAGTAGATGGTCCAGCACCAGCAAATTGAATCACACTAGGTCTTCTTCTTTGCATTTGCTGTAGATAGCTGTCGTAGTAGTCCATCTGCTTCTGGTGCTCTTCCAAAAACCGGTCAATTGAGTCTAAGTCTATTTCATCCATGGTAATATCTTCTTTTCTATCTTCGTCTTCATGTAATTCTCTGTGTATGGTGAAAAGATCTTCGTCTTGAAAGATTTCCCCACAAATGTCGCAAAGAGCCATTTCAAACAGTTTGGCTTTGAATGCACACTCTGTGAATGTCCACGCAATAATGAGCAGCGCACTCCACCGGGACCCTTTATATCCGAGGCAGATAGGTGGGGAAAGTGACGTCATATGGAAACAGGTTATCACTTATGTGCTAAATTTATCCTTTACACAACCGTTTGTAATACATTTATCAGTAGGCTTGATAAATTGATGATATTTGGTCTAGATTCAATAATTTGTACAAGTTTTTTCAAAGATGTCTGTTTGAGCAAGTTTATGTAGGTCAAGGTCATTTGGAATTATTATTTTGAGCGGGGGATAGAGCACTAAGCAGCATCATTTACTACAAAGTGCTCTATCCCCCGCTCACATTCTTTTTTAACTTTTTGTTTAAACTTTTTACAAGGGTGAAACATCACCATCAGAGTCGGAATCATCCTCATCACGGAATAGGTAGCGATGACAATACATAATTCTTCTGGCAACTAACATCCTATCCATTGGACGATGGGGAGTGTCTTGTTCTTGTTCTTCTTCTTCTTCGATTTCCAATTGGAATTCCATTTCCGACTCAGATGACGACTCTAATGTTTCGTAGGCATGCAAGTCCACCTCATTGTCCGTTGAACCAGCTTCGTCAGAGTCCGTTTCAATATCCATTATCTCTTCCTCCTCCTCTTCTTGATCAACCGCAGGTAGTTGGTCCTCTACTTCTATAATTTCTAGAGGTATAACCTCCAGAATAGAGACAATTCTGTTGCGATGGAACACGGTGTTGTCAAGTGGAGCCATGGTATGAAAGTGGTGTATCTATCCAATTGGTTTGCCCTTTTTATACCCCCACCAACTATACATTTTATGTGGGTCAAGGTCACGTAAAGATACCCTTTGAGCGGGGGATAGACCACTAAGCAGCATGCTAGTCCATTGCCGCAAAGTGATCTATCCCCCGCTCTATTCCGCAGACCACACTCAAGTCCAAGTCCACATCCAAGTCCACATCCATATGTTACACTTTATTATTACTGCCACCAAGTAATTGTCACTCGCACATTTACTTGGTTTTGATAAAGGTACTGCACAAACTCCATATTGGTTGTTTGTTCGTTATACAAATGCATCATGAAATATGCAATCTTATCGATTGCGGCATTGTCCAACGGTTCGCAATTCACAAGTTCCAATGTGCCCTGGCTGGTCTTCTCCTCTATAAGTTCCACCACTTCGTTGATGTCTTCTTCCAAGAGGATGAACTCAACACTGAAGCTCTCCATTGTTGTTGATAGTGTCTAGACAAATGCTTGACTAAATGCTTTATTCATCAGTCCTACATATATACCAATTTCCCCCTCCTATTACCCATTCCCCCTCTACCTTTATATGGGTCAAGGCCATCCAATAATACCCTTTGAGCGGGGGATAGACCACTAAGCAGCATGCTAGTCCATTGCCGCAAAGTGATCTATCCCCCGCTCTGTATTCCACACAAGTCCTAGTCTTTACACACACACACACACACATAAGCCCCCAGTCTTTTACACTTACTCATATACTCTGTCCTCCCTGCCAATTAAGAGTTCCCCATGTTTGCCACTATTTTCAATTAACCTTTCCAAGTCCCAAAACACAATGTCCAAATTAACCAAGTTCGCTCGTCCAATTTGAAACACACTATTCCCCCCAAAGTCACTTGCTCTCACTTGTTGTCCTGTATACTGCTTCTTCTTCCACGCTACAATCACTACCCTACCTTCTTCAACAACCATTCTTTTAACGTTATCATACACCTTCTTCAACATCCCTTTACAGTTTAAATAGTTTATGGTTACATACTCCCACTCCTTACCAATGATCAGTGATCCACTCATTTTCTAGCGTTCCACTGGAAGGTTCAAAGCAGAATGAAGTCGGGATGTACAGACCCCCCTCTTTTATACCAGTTAACCGGTTGTCCTTGCTGTAAAGTGGGTCAAGGTCATCCAATGCTACCCTTTGAGCGGGGGATAGACCACTAAGCAGCATGCTAGTCCATTGCCGCAAAGTAGTCTATCCCCCGCTCTGTATTCTACACACACACACACACACACATGTCCCTGTCCAAGTCTTTCATTACATACCCAATATATATTCAGTTCCTTCATCATCACTATCACTCATCACTGCTTCCACAAACTCCACAGGATTAAAGTTAAATTGTTTCAATTGTTCTTTTAAGTTTTCAATTTGTTGGTCCTTTACTTCTAAAACACTGTGAAGGTGTGATATGTAGTCCGCTGCCTCGTTGATGCTTGCTACTCTCGGATCGCCTAACTTCAAGCTGGGAACTACACCCTGCAGCCTGTAGTAAGCCATACGCCTTTCTTGCTCCTGCCGTTGACCAGGACTGAGCAAGCCTTGCCCGTCTTGGCTCACCTCCAGCAAGGTCCGTAGCATTGGAGCTTTGCAGGCGTTTGCCCGAGCAACAGTTATGCTGTGGAATGGTCGAGCAGGTCCACGAGTAGCAGGCAGGACGTTGGCAGCACGCTTTCTTGAAGAAGAAGAGGAAGCCTGAGAGGTTTTGCAGTTGGAAGCCATGTTGAAGTGAGGTATTCAGCTAAGCGATACAAAGCAGAATAACCAAACTGCACATCAATACCCGTATATATATCAGTGGTGGGGGTACTAGCTAGCCTTGGTAAAGTGGGTCAAGGCCATCCAAAAACATTACCAGAACGGGGGATAGATCACTAAGTGGCATGTTAGTCCATTGCCACAGAGTGATCTATCCCCCGCTCTGTATTTCACATTCACGCACACATTCATACATACACACAAGTCCCAGTCCAAGTCTTTACCCACACACCTATCCACTCTCATCCTCACTATCATCACTGTCCAACAGGCTTTCACACTTCTTAATCAGTTTTTCCCATTTACTCCTAACATAAAGTAGCTCCCTGCGAGTATTCTCTAGCATTCTGTCCCTTTGCTCTATCACTTCGTCGTACCACTCGATGATGTTTGGTGGAGTCTGAGTTGCTGCATCCATCGTGGTTGGTTGAGACGCCCCGCTGCTCCGCAACTCCTTCCTCACAGGACCAAAGCCGGAGAATCGGACACGACTTCTTGACGAAGGCCCCGATCGGATTGGTCCAATGCTCGGGCTGGAGTTGGAGGCGACCGGGCCAGAGGTAGAGGCTGGGACGTTCATAGCAGACATGGTGGTGTTCAGCTTAACGGTGTAAAGCAGAATGAGAGGACGGTTGATCACCACTCCTATATATACCCATTTTTAGTGGTGGGGATAACACTGGGGGGGGGGGGGGGGGGGGGGGTTAAAAGAAATTTTGCTTAGTCTTCCCGGTCATCAGTTTTACATACCTTTAGCACACCCATTATTTTGGTTTCTTCAATAACTTTACACACCTCAAACACCCAAGCAAACAGCTCATCTATGTTGTTATAGTTAATTTTTGTCCAGTGTTCATACTTATGAGTTTGGTTGTTTATAATACATAGATAAAATGTAGACCCGTCTTGTCTTATACAATACTCAACTTCCATTCTATGCTGGTTTAGTACTTCCCAAGCATTGTGTTGATCTATCAAGAAGTCACCACCTTTGTAATTGTACCGTGACATGTTTACACGGAGCACAGAAACTGACTGAAGCAAATGAACGGCTCATACAAGCTTAGTAAGAGCGTTAGAGTGGGGGTATCACGTGATACACAACATTAGTTGTAAGTAATTTATATGGGTCAAGGTCATTCAAACTTTGAAAAATTTTTACCTCCAAACACTTGTAGCAAGCTACAAGTGTTTGGAGGTAAGTTTTTATTTGTTAATGATTTATTTGTAACTTAGTCTTCACCCTCAAGGACACGGTTTGAGATTGTCCCAGTGACTTTACATCACCGCCAGGTTAAAGTATTATACAAGTCAAGTATTTTTTTTTTTATTAGTTGACTTGTATAATACCCCTCTCCCTTACTTTAAGAGAGTTAAGACTAAATTTGGAAAAATAATTTGGAAAAAGACTTTTAAATATTGTCCAACACAACCTAACAATTTAGAATTTATTTTGGTAGGCCTACATCCTAATCCATTTCCCACACAGATTGGCATCCTTCCCTTCGTATTAGATAGCCTTTTTTATGGATGAAAAATTGTCTTTGTACCATCCGAACGGGTACTTTCATTGTATGAAGGCTGCCATCACCTTTTACAATGATTTCTACTTTGGCATCAAAAGCTCCATAAATTTGAGCAATAAAATAATATTTTTCATCCATTTTAAGTCTTCTAATATCAAGCGGTTGCGGACTGTGGGGATGTCTGGGTTGGGATGTTTTAGACCTAATGTTGTTAAGACTGTAGGGTCTTACTCTCGGAAGATTGATGTTTTTGTTCAAGTGCGTTTGGCAACGGTCTTTATCTAAAACAGCAAACTTCTGACAGCAAAGAATCCCAAAGTCTTTTGACATCCAAACGTAATCGCATTTATTACCCTTGCCAGCAGGGAGTTTAACACGCTTACGTTTTTGTGTTGGACGCTTTACTGGAGTGTTTTGGAGCTTGTCAGGTTTAGGCTGGCTAGAAGGAATGGGGGTGGGAGGTGAAGGTTTAAGTAGGTCAAAAGGTAGGCTGCAGACAATTTTGGGTGGGGTAGGTGAACGGGTTAGGTCGATTGAGGGAAGTTCGGGGGAGAAGATTGATTTACGGGGTGGTTTGGTTGGTGTAGGTGGCATGGGGGATATAGGTGAAGGACATTGGGATGTAGTGTATGAGAGGATTTTCCGGGTTCTGCTGTATGGGGTGATCCTCGACCTAGACGTCTCTTCAAAAGCCGCAGACTCCGATCCTGAGTCCGATAGCAGCGAGAGTGCTGGAGAGGCTACCGGGACTCGGCCTGACGACTTGACGAGTTCTCCTGACGATGGCTGTGCACCAGCCTCTTCCACTGTCGCCGGCAATGGCGACAGGCTGGGCATTGAGGCGGGCTGTGGTGGCGGCGGCGGCGGTGGCGGCATCGTCAGGCAGCTCAGGATGTTCGCAGTCATCAGGTATTCCAGGATCGAAGTCGAGGATGATGAGGGTCGAGACGCGTCGGTCGAGGTTGAAGTTGATGGGTAGTTTTTTAGCTTCAGACCCATTTTACCCATTGTAATAAATGAAAAGAAGTGAACGTGTAAAACAAAAGTCTCAAGAGCGAGAGAGAGTACCTGTCCGTATGGGAGCTTGGACCGGAATGAGAAGTGCGTGCAGCCCGGCCGCCTTATATCCCCACCGGGGCTGCCACGCCCAGGATATTAGGGGTGGGGGTGGGGGTGGGGGTGGGGGTGGGGGTGGGGGTGGGGGTGGGGGTGGGGGTGGGGGTGGGGTTGGGGGGGGGGGGGGGTTCGCACTTTTTGCGGGGGTGGGGGGGGGGGGGGTTCGCACTTTTTGTCGGGGGGGGGGGGGGGGGTTCGCACTTTTTGTCGGGGGGGGGGGGGGGGGGGGTTCGCACTTTTTGTCGGGGGGGGGGGGGGGGGTTCGCACTTTTTGTCGGGGGGGGGGGGGGGGGGGGGTAAATTTAAAACAATAAGCCTCACTTAAGGCGTTTATGTTAACATCGCTGAAGCCTCCAAAAAAGACACACTTATAGACGAGTCAAACCTTGTGTGTTACTTGACTTGTACATTTTTTTTTAAAAGAGCTTAATATATTTACCTTGTTAATAAGACCTGACTGTTGAAGAATTTTGAAAACTTTTATATATTTAGGTCAAGGTCACGGTAAAACTTTAAAAAATTAAGCCCCACACCCCCGATGGGGGTGTGGGGCACTTGGGTTGTCATCGCTGTAGCCTCCAAAGAGACCCAACTATGACAACAAGGCAACATCCAATGTCGTGTTCCCTTCGCCACGCAAGACTTGTAAACATTTACTGCATTGTCTTTTCAATAGCTAACAAAACATTTACTTAATTTTGAGAGAGGTTGAGGACAGCCCTAGTGGCTTACGCCCTCGGTCCGAGTGCAGGGGCCACCGCAAATTGGCCACAGCTGTGGTCTGCATGTCAGCATACAAACGGACCGAGTCCCAAACCCAGCCGCAATATTGCATGCCTGAGAGGACCCATGCTAAAATTGGTTTAAAATTGTTTTACACGGGGGTCTACTCCCGTACCCTACCTTTACTATTTAACTTTATCAATGCAGTAAATTTTTATAAATCTTTGTGGGTCAAGGCCACACGGACATTAAAAAAATTTCGGCCCCCGTACATCCATGGCGAACCACGAATGTTCGGGGGCCTTGGGGACTAAAAACACAAATAGCTAACAAAGATTCATTTACATAATTTTGAGTTTCCAGAAGGGAAACAAGAGGTTGAGGACAGCCCTAGTGGCTTACGCCCTCGGTCCGAGTGCAGAGGCCACCGCAAATTGGCCACAGCTGTGGTCTGCATGTCAGCATACAAACGGACCGAGTCCCAAACCCAGCCGCAATATTGCATGCCTGAGAGGACTCATGCTAACGTTGGTATAAAGTGCTTTTACACGGGGGCCTACTCCCGTTCCCTGACTTTACAATTTACTTTGAGCATTGCAAAAGCTCAAGGGGGGATTGCTAAAACAAGCGTATACACTTTAGAAAAATATAACACACTTACAACACACAATTGAGCTCAACGTAGTCAATGCTGGAACAAGCACATACATGTTAAACACATATAACAAACAAGACACAAAGGATAAAAGACACACAGGAGACATAAGGTACAAGTAAAACACTCTCATATAAAACAATTCGCAATACCCAAACGCAAGCGCAATATCTTACAACTAATACAAGTCTTAAAGTTAGAGTAGACTTCGCTAAACACTGAAGGCGCCATTCAATGTTTAGTGATGCCTATGGCGGTCCGTCCCGATCGTTCACGTTCAACGCGCGGGAGCGGACTGCGAGCCGGCTCTGGCTGGGCCCCCTTATATCCCCACCGGGGCTGCCACGCCCAGGATATCAGGGGTGGGGGTGGGGGGGGGGGGGGGGGCACTTTTTGTCGGGGGGGGGGGGGGGGGGTTCGCATTTTTGTCGGGGGGGGGGGGGGGGGGGCTCGCACTTTTGTCGGGGGGGGGGGGGGGGGGCTCGCACTTTTTTCGGGGGGGGGGGGGGGGGGGGGTGAGGTATGTTATGTGGGTCAAGGTCACCCACAACACTTGTACTCTAAGTGTTGGCTATACCCCCACCACAACTGGGTCCCTAGGCTACACAACACCGCTTCGCCAGTATGTCTCCGGCTTCCATGCGGTGCGTCTCGCTGTTCTCTAGCTCTCTATATGTAAGTAATTTTACAAGTTCTGAATGTAGGTCACTACACTTTAACTCTGGGACGATATCGACTTGTAGTATTTCAGTGTTTTGACTCAAGGTCATCACACTTTAACTCTAACACATCGGTTATCGTACCAGAGGTGCTCAATAACCTAACTTGTAATGTTTAGGGTGGCGTTTGCACGCCACGTGGTATCGCCATGAGTGTCCAGTCCAAGTTTTAAGTTAGATTAATTTTACTGTAATCTTTTCCATTTCCGCTTCGTTTTGCCAAAGTATAAGGTGTCGCTTAATAAAGTGGTATTTCTCTAAAGTTATAGGAGATTGCAGGGATACAATTAGTTTATTTAGGAGACTCTTCATCTTGGAGTTTAACACAATTTCCACTTTGACTTTGCTTCCTCGGCTCTCACAGCCTAAGCTGTACAGAAATGTTTCTTCTAGTGCCAACTCGGGCCAAGAGAACAGTGTGTTGACTGTAGGACAGCTCATGGTGAAGTGATGCGATACTCCAGCGTACCACCTCACCTTCCCCCACCACTGTGACCTTCCCCCACTCCTGCTGTTTCCCCCACCTCTTTTCCCTTGACTCATGCGCTACAAGCAGTCTCTCAGTATTGTGCGAACTTTTGTGAGGTGAAGCCATGTCGCAGGACACTTTAGGTAAGAAACTTAGCCGTGTTAAGACTTTATTAGTTGCTCACTGTCCACCACTCAAAGTTAAGAGAGTTTCAACTTTAGCTAAGTGGCGCAAACTGTTGCGCGGACACCCTAAGTTTTATACCAAACAGACTAATGTCAGTTTTACTGATGAAGATTTGTTTAATATATTGGATGAAATGACTTTTCCTTGCAAAATTCAGTTAGTTACTCCCATTCCTGACAGTTTAGAGTCTTAGTCTCTCAAGCCAATATACCTAGCGTACACAGAGCCTGACAGTCAGTCACTCGGTGGCTGTCGTGGGGTGCGCATCGGTGTCGGCGCTCCGTTGTTAGGTTTTCAAGGTCACAGTAATATCAAATTGTTGGTGTTGTGCTGGTTCAAGGTCACCTGAGGGATAACCGATTGCCCATTTAGGCAGAGTCATGTCAGAAACTCGAGTTTAACTTGGCACTTTTGCCGTTTCTCGTCGAAAATTCGCTCCAAGTGGTCAAGGTCACGGGGACTCTGACTGAAACTCGGAGCGTAGTGCGAGAAACGGCAAAAGTGCCAAAAAATTTTAAGTTTCGGCGTGACCTTGACCTCAGTGGCGTCGGTGACGTCATTTTGATGACGTAAGGGGTGATGACGTCATCAGCACGTCATTTCTGTGACGTCATGGGTGTGACGTCATAGAAATGACGTCATTAGTGATGACGTCATCGATGACGCAATCGATGACGTCATCGATGACGTCATCGGTGAGGTCATTGACCTCGATGACGTCATCCCTCAGGTGACCTTGAACTGGGCCAGCACCAACAATTTGACACTACTCACTGGGAAACGTTGTCCCACTATGTCATGAAAACGCTAGCCAACCTTACATACAAATACATCTAAGTATTATTTGTATGTAAAAAAATTCCCAATATGACCGTTTTGTATATATTGTCATTTCCCGCATTCTAATTAACGATTGGATCCGAAGGAACCAAGTTATTATACAATATAGCAATATAAAAATATAGTTAGAATGAATACTTGGTAAAAAGTTTTGAAAATAAACATGGATTAACTAAATATAGTCTAATAGTTACGTAAAAGAATAAGTATTAATAATTTCACTCTCCCGCAGTGAAATTGCCCAATACATTAACTTAAAACATCACAGAATGTATTTAAAGTATACTGTAAATGAGAAAAAATCGGGCTTAAATAAGAGAATTAGACGAAAATAAACGTTACCCTGAGCTAAGCAAACACTTTTCTGAAATAATACTAAATGTCCTTATCTCGGCTTTCTATAGTATCCCAAGTCGACCCGTAGGTTTAGATAACCTACATCACTATGATACCACGAGGGCACGTTATTCCTGTGCATGTAATTAAAACGGATTCGGTCTATGACACGGAACTGCACTCTAGAGACGCTTGTCTATGGATCTCTGCTGATACACTATCTCCAAAAACAATACTTTCGAAGTCTTCTATCAGTAAAAGCGTAAATCTGTAAAAGTTAGATTACAATAAGATTTCCGATTTTACTAACTTATTAGAAAAATGGTTAATGGTTTAATTCTGTATAATTCATTCTGTAATATGTTATATTTTATTTCTTTTCCATGTCAATACAAATGTTGTATTTTAATTTTTAATTTTAATGTCATCAAAAACTTGACCTTCCAAATGAATGCAAGATCTAAAAGGTACACCCAGTATAAACTCCTTTCGACCTTTTGTTGCTTTACAGCTGATATGAAAACAATAACAAACATTTTTTACTATGTTTTACGAAAATTTGCTCTCCAAACTAATTTTTTGCTATCATTATACTCTACTAAAATATACTTGGCCCCTCAATATAAACAGATTGAAAATTACAACGCTTCATTAATCCTGAAGTATGCGTTGGTAAAAATGTGTGTTCATATTTTGAAATCGTAAATTTTTACACTTATGAAAACGTTGATAATCTAATACATGTAATTTCACGCATTTACACACATATCAGAGTACAAATTTTTAAAATTTCACCGTACGGTACAAATAATATATATATTTTAGGATTTTAGTGATTATTACTTAAACATTTTTGTTACTATGATAAAGTTCGAGGACTTCAAATTAATATTTATTTAATTTTTCAACTGCTTCGAATTCAAAATGGAAATCCTTCGTGTGGTGTTTTAATTCGTTTGGTGTATTTTCACAGAGTGGTGAAAAGCTCGCCATCAGTCATAAAATGTAATCCAATATTGTAAGAACGTGGGATGTCTGGATACACGAGTCAGTACTTTAAGTACATAAGATGTACTTTTTAAACCTCAATTTGTATGACCTTGAGATTTCCCCCTCCACTTACTTATTCATCTATTCTTTTATAACTCCATTAACCTCTACATCACACATCATTTTACATTTGACAACGATGGCAAACGTGAATCAATTTCTTGTGGTGTTTTATTATTTTCATAGAGGAGTGGAAACCTCGCCATCAGTCATAAAATGTAATCCAATATTGTGTAAGAACGTGCGATTTCTGGGCACACGAGTGTAAAGCGATCTGTGTATGCGGGTCCCTGCCACCGCTCAGCACGCTCGGCGACGCACGACACTGGCCACGCAATCCCCCACTCTCAAATTACTATTTCGTTTAGTTTTAATGCTCATTATAACCAATACCAGACAATATTACCATGATACATAAACTTCCAAAACGTAAATAAAAATTGTGAATTGAATACTGTATTACTTTCAAAGTTCTCCCCCACGACAAGACGTTGATGTTGAAAGCCGTAGAATATAATTTCGAATTCCCTCTACAAATTCACTTTTTTAGAAAACAAAAATAAAAATTTAAGTTTTTTCAGCTAAAAAATGTTCATTAGCCACCGAATTATGTCATGAACATCAGGTGTAATTTTTCGACTGATTGAAGCCTGTTTTAACCTCAATCAATCAATAATAAATACTTTCCAAGCTTTGTCTGACTAGTTCAGTTTTGTAGTCTATTACACGCTGTTTAGTGCCTGGATGGAACGATTTCCAACATAGACCAATATCGAGTTTTGTGCGACCCCATTACTGCAACAGTTAACGTGGCAACGTCTGTCTCAACACCTAATTGGCTGTAATGGAAGTCAACAATGAAACATAGTCCTGGGGGAGCCAATCATTCGACAGCTACCACAACCGTATTGATGTCACCCACCAACGCCGCGCCGTGCCTCTTCTGTACAATTGTGGAATCTAGGAAAGGGCGTAAAATTTGGTTAAAACCTACAAAATAAAATGAGATCCAATCCAATCATCGAAACTTCTGGATCTTTGAGATGAGAAAAAAATATTTAGATTTATTAAACTATCTAGTGAAAACTTCATATTTAGTTCTTTAACATGGACTAGAAAGATACTTCGAAATGAACCTACGGACGAGTTTTTTATTATTTTTTTACAATGCGTTTTATTTGTAGTAACTAATTCGAAATTAATAAGAATGTATAAAATCTCAGAAGAGGACTATTATTTGCATGTTGCAACGACTCAATGACCTGTTTTCAAGATCATACTGTAGATGTTTTATTTCCCGCACTCAAATTAACAATTAATATTCAAATTATATATGTTAGTTTATAATACAGAAATAATTTTCAAAGTTACAGTCAATATTTGATAAAACGTTTTGAAAATAAACATAGTTTAACGTTTTCAAACAAAACATTTTTAAATATTTAATTTATGAGAAGCCAAATTGCATTCGATTCAAAATGAAGATAAACAATAATTCTGATTTTTGAACAATATAACTTATGTATTTAGCAAACTTTTTATTAATTATTTTTAGATGACTCAGAATTTATTTAGATTAAAAAAGCTTTGAATATGTGTTTATTTATACTGTACAGTGTGTAAATTAAGTATGGAAGCAATATAATTTCTTTAAAAGTATTTAAGTAACAAAACTAAAAAAACCTTTGCTAACTGATTTTGAGTGACAAAGTCTACTTTCTAGAGTACTTATTGTCCTTGGCCCTCCACGAGAAATCGGGAGTCCATAAGGATATCGGGAGGTCAGAAGAATATCTTAAATGTAAGCATAGGTAAATAGTGACATCAAATTAAAGGCCTCTAAGAATAGAGAACAATGCCGCAAACCCGACCTCAAAAGGATGACCGAGTCAAAAATGGTAGGCGATCAAACTTTGCTTTAAAATCATATTGCTGAAAACAAAAATTCAATAACTCCCGACACACTCAACCTTTTAAGGTCTGATTTGAAGCAAATTGCTAAGAAAGCAAAGGCCCTTAAAATGTTGTATGATTTGACGTAGGCCAATGAAGTTTTTCCCGAAACTTCCTTTATAGACGGCCCTAGTTGAAGTCGTCAGGGAAACTGCATTGGTCTACGTTATATGATAGATTATTTTAAAGGGCTTTGCATTCTGATCAATTTGCCACAAACCTAACATAAAAAAATGTTGAGTGTATTGCATTTTTCGTTTTCAGCAATATGATTTTAAAGCAAAGTTTGATCGCCTACCATTTTTTACTCGGTCATCCTTTTGAGGTCTGGTTTGAGGCATTGTTAGTGGCTATTCTTAGAGACCTTTAATTTCATGTACATATTAAACTATGCTTACATTTAAGATTTTCTCCTGATTCCTTGTGGAGCGTCCCCCCCCACCCCGTGGAGGTCCAATAAGTACTTTAGAAAGAAGACTTTGTCCTTTAAAATCAATTTGTAGTTATGTTACTTAAATGCTTTTAAAGGTATTCAAGGTGCCTACAAGGTGCCTACGGATACAAGGTATTGTATCCATACTTAATTTACACACAGTATTTTAAAATACGCTCTAGATCTAGGGTCATCAACACAGTCATTGAGGCAGTGATCTGCTTTTATTGATGGGCTTTGATTTGATGTGTCTTTTCTGCTTTGAAGTCTAAGGAATATATTTGAACGGGGTTGTTAGTTCTACTTTCATAACACTTTTTCGCCGGAAGGTAGTCGTTTTCATCGATGAGAACGTCATCCACCATAATCGAATAGTAATCCACGATAATGCAATAACAATCCACCATAATGGGATCCACTTTAACAGGATAATAATCCAGCCTAATACTTTTAACCATAATTAAGTGGCCATTGAATCTACGGTATTCACGAGACCAATTCGCGACACGTTCATTATTTTCTAAATGTAAAAATGTACAATGTACAAACAATTTAAATTATTCAACTTCCAATCCAAATTTCTATTTATTTATTTATTTACTAACGGCAGTACAGTAATATATTTGTGATGCAAATATAAATATAACTATATTACAGATATTTGTAATACAATGTAAAATACAATTTAATTAAATTCTTTACGATAGCTATGTAAATTCTAAAATGATTTGCTGTGCTATCAATGTCGCTTCAAAATATCGTTCATAGTTTAGAAATCAAAATAAATCTAATGAGATCAACTTACTAAATTGGTTCCATGGAAACCAAAGTATTCTTTTGAATAAAGAGACTCAGTTTCCTCACAAGTTCTTTTTATAGAAGACATCCATGTAAAAATAAATTCGTCTCTAGAAGTCCACTTTCCCTGTTAACGTCACCGTATAGAGCAACTAAACGGGACATTTTGTTTAAAATCGTAATTTATTAAAGATAAATTGACGTTGCTTTAACAGTGTTGATGGTATTCTAAAAAAATATTTAAAAAAATATAAAGAAACTATTTTCCAGATCTATCACGCGAAAGTGCACATGACGAAGTGTTCAGTTGTTTTCAGATGAACTAAGTGTGAACCAAGAGTGTGTAGAGGTGTAGGGTGCAAAAATTAGGCATTCAACCACGCTCACCCCATCAATAACAAAAATTCCTCTATTTTTACATATTTTTAGTATTCTTATATATTTTAACATTGAGAATTCGAATGTAAATTTCAACTACAATAAAAAAAGTTATAACTCCCCAAAGAGCTTAATTTCTTTGAAGGAATAACATAAGATAAAAATAATAATAAATATAATAAATAAAACCTTTGCTATCCAATACATAGTTATTTGTTGGAAAAACGTTGGTAAATTATTCTCTTTACAATTCTTTCATTGCTTTGGTTCTTAAATAAATATGAACTAGTAACATGCATTTTATAAATGTTATAAAATTAATATTGGATTGTTTTATATTGATGTTCAGTATTTATATGTATTACTTCTCTGTGTTTTACGTCAAATGAACAATTAAGGTGGTTTCAATCTGCTGTTTTCTGAGTAATGATCGGACGTGTGCGCCTCAATGGCGTACATGAAAAGTTTTTTTTCAGGCAATCGTTTTCATTTTGTAAATAATGGTATTCTATACCGTGTAAAAATAGGTTTGGAGGGGTTATGTTTGGGAAAACCTTTTGCTGGCTTTAAGTTAACCAATTTGTTTATACAGCTATTATACAAAAGTATTATAATTCATCAATATGGTAGATGTTTTCCACACAAGAGGATGACGTTGTAAACTGCTGTTTTCCGTAAAACTATAAACACATTGCTTAGTATTCTTATATATTTTAACTTTGAGCATTCGAATGAAAATTTCAACTACAATAATAAAAAAAAACATGTCTTTTTAAAGCAGTCTACACCCACACATACTGGGTACCCAAAACGCTCCTTACCAAACTGTTATTTTTTAGCGCTACAAGTAAGGAAATTTTCTGGTGATCAAATTGTTTACTTCTTTACCAAAATTGATTTGTTTAAGTCGAACATTTCCAATTGTAACCCTCTTACTTAGTACATCATTTTTAAATTAAAGAAAAAAGAAGAATAATGAGGCAGTTAGAGGTCTCACCACAATCATGTGTAGGAAGCAGTTGATCGAAAATGGCTGGTCAATTCATTCACAATGGTTCACACTTTATTGGCTACCATTTACAACTAACTGGGTTCAGACAGGGATCTCTGACTTTTATGTCCATTCTTTATTTCCAAAATCCTTTAAAACAAATTGTCATTTAATTGGGTGTTCCATAGCAAAATTTTCATCTGTTCCAAAATATAATCATTGTTGGTAATGGGAAAAATTTTATTATGTATATAAAAGTTCATTGTTTTTTTCCTATTGAGTTGTATAATTTATTTTTTACTGATTTTCCAGTATTATAATCTTAAATTTGAAAAATAATTTCCCCATGCATTATTAATAAAAAAACTAAAAAAACTTCCATCAGCCGCTATTCTTCACAGGATTTCGATAGAAACCTCCAACTTCTTTTTTCTTAATTTTTCAACTCTTAAAAATGACATATCACTCAAGGGCCTTACTGTCAACTTACCCTATACAACCCCAATGTCGGGGAATTGGTGTGCGAAATTTGACAGATAAAACGTTTTCTCTTTTGGTCACTAACGCCTCTCAAGAGTAAAATATCGCCTCTAACTAAAAAAATGCATGGGAAAAGGGTCTTTGGGTACCTCTGGAATAAAATCCCTTCCAGATCGAGTCTTAATCTAAGCGATTCAAAAAACCTAACCGTTAAGGCTACAGATGCCCGAATGTCCGTACAGTTAACTTCCATATTACTATTATAGTAGGTTACAATATATATTTAAAACTTATGATGTCTGTTGTATATTTTTGTACTAAATTTCGTATTCATAGATTTAGCTTCAAGCATGGCTAGAGTCTGACGTGATTGTGTGGAGCAGTGCAGCGAATTTGCATGACTTAACTTTCACTGCAGAAACTTCGTCCTTGGATTTGCAAGCCTCACAGAAATAACGCAATTTCAACTCTCTACATACCAAAAGTTGATGTAATACTCAATATTTCTCTGATAGTCTTAAATTTATAAAAGCATGGTTCCACATTTTATTTACAATACTCGATACGAAAGTGTAACCAGTAAATTTTCTGCATGGGAGTGTAATAAACTAGATATTCTATTTCTTACAAAATAAATACCGCAAGTACGCCCAATCATCTATTTTTACTTTTTCCTGTGACCATTTCAACTTTTACTCTGGACATGAGATTTATTCCCTAATAGACGCCTTCACAAACATTTACAAAACTATACATTTCTCAAGCATTCGCCAATCTTACTCTCGAATAATACGGTTTGCATATCAAATAAATTATCGATATAAGTTTGTAAAGAAACGCAACAACTCTTCAAATCAATTTTAAAGCATACCGTGTACCCAAAATGACAACTTAAGGTTAGGCACCGTTTTTCTTAAGTATATACATACGCGTTGAACGGACCAAGATATCGTTTTTTTAATGGTGATATTTTCATTGTTATAATATTTGCATCATAATTGCTTGGTCAACCTTAGATTTTTACTACGAGTAATAAGGTTTTTGGTTACAACAAATCCAAATTACCTGCACTACAAGAAACACACATTAATACATGTGAATAGTACTAGGAGCAATATTTCTTAAAATGTGAAAATGCAGCTAAAATGCATAGGACGCAGGTATAATTA
This sequence comes from Neoaliturus tenellus, assembly GCA_030545055.2. Taxonomy (NCBI): domain Eukaryota; kingdom Metazoa; phylum Arthropoda; class Insecta; order Hemiptera; family Cicadellidae; genus Neoaliturus; species Neoaliturus tenellus. The sequence continues at coordinate 73,520,278 of CM061535.1, read as the reverse complement.
GGCAACATAGTTTGGACATCACATCGTATTTTTAATGTAGCATTTTTTGCAATAATGGTACCCGATCACCATCGTAATGTCCACATTCTTTAAATACCTAATAGTCACAAACGGGTCTCTCAACTTTCGAACATCCTTCATATGTTGGTGGTTTTGACAATAATCATATCCAGTTGGGATACTCGTCTGATGTTGAAAATATATGCGTCTAGGCCTATGTAGCTGGGTTGAGAATAACAACATTTTCCTGGTTTCTATTGCCAAAGACCCACTCTTTTTATTAAGCTTAGTTAGAATTTAAAGTCATCTCCACACTTGTTTCTGTTCTTGTCACCACAATCATAAATTAAAATCTTACTCGAACTTTTTAATCTAAAGCACAAACACCCTTAGTACCTGTGAGTCAATATTTAACTAATGCAGGAGCAATATTAAATGTGTATGCAGGACTGCATGCATAGTCCACTTTTACTTAATTTTTTATGTCTCATACTCCTCTTTTGTTTTGTTTACAGCACTACACGTGCAATATCGGGTTACATGTCTTATTTACGTTGTTTCAGATTCGAGAATGGTAGATCAGACAAGGAAATTCTTGACAATTTGCTGAAGCAGACAAGATACGATAAGCGTTTGCTGCCCCCCGTTACAGGTAGGACAATTCCATGTCTATGTTCCATGCCACGAGTGATGCTTGTATGCCTCGTTGATAACAGCAGTATTGTAATGACAATCAAATAACCCTACAAGTCTAACAATGACTAAGTCTAACAATGATTAAAAATAATGGTAGCCACCCTAATTATTTTATCGCTTAAGAAATTGCTGACTTAATTATTGATATTGCTTATATTTATTGTATTGTACTGTAAACGTTGTTTATAATATTAGTTTAACTCATAAATATAATTTAAAATTCTTTTATGAATATAAAATTTCATGATTGAGTTCTTTGCGTTTTCTCGCATTAATTCAAACTATTTCACGTCTTTAGGTAGTCGTGACAATAATAATTAATACGATTATTTATATTTATGACATATAAATATAAATGTCCAGTCAGAACGTGTACGTTCGGTTCGCAGAATTCCCCCTCTAATTTGTACGGTATTTTGCAAACCGGACCTCATTGTCAGGAACATGATTGCTTTTCATCTTCAGTGTTTTTCACTCCCAGTGGCCAAACACTGTTAACTCAAATTTATATACTATATATCTCCTCAAACCAACATAGAGTATTTTTTTCTTTTCTTTTCTTTTCTATTAATCATATTTTATTTACATTTCAACACAACTTCATAAAAATCTGAATATACTTAATCAAATGTAGATATGAAATGCAGGTGTCTTCAGAGACAGAATGTGCTTTTATAATCATAAAATCTTTAATTATAAGAAAATGTAAAATAGGAGATTATACCTTGTTAAGGCATTATCAGTGAATACTAAAGTCGTACTAAACACTATTTTCACAAAAATAATTAAGTAAAACTTTCTGCTTAAGTTATAAGTTAAACCTTTTTTCTGAAAGAAGCCGATTTCATACGGGCAAAGTACATTTGAAAGAACAGTTTCAAGAATTTAGTCGTTATATAAAAAGATTATCCATTAAACATTCCAAAAAATTTTTTGAGATATTTTTTAACAATAGACATGAGAAATACGTATGATAATTTTGGTTACAAAATAATCAAAATAACATGAATTAATTTAAAATGTGTCACTCTACCATAATGATTATGTTTTTTTTTTTTTTTTTTTTTTTTTTTTTTTTTTTTTTTTTTTTATTCATAGATTACGTATCTTTGCTTCCCACTTTGAGATTGAATAGTAACAGACAACGAATCTTTAGTTAGTTCGAAAAATAGGTAGAGATGCTATTATGTATGCATTAAAGGTTCACTATCAAGATTCACTATCCATTTAATTCAGTTGAAAAATCACTAATTTGTGCCACATTCAACTCTTCAACGAAGACACAAATTTCACGATGTTCAAATTTCTACTTACTTTTGTTCTGTAATAATTCTTAAGCCTGCTTCTTTTACTAAGCCTAACTTGCTTTTCTTATTATTAACTATATTTCAAGTGCTTTTCTTTATTTTGCTCAAATTGTGTGTAATTTACAAAGTTTGTTTTTGCAATGCTGTATTTTTCCTTAATGTTCGGAACCTGCCTGCCAGTGCTTTGTTCATTAGTATTTTTAAATTACTCGCAGATAAAGTGAAAAGAACTGCATAAAGTTTAATAGCCTATTTATACTAATACCTCTTACGAACAAAGAGCTATTAAAATTGATATAAAACCATCAAATAAACCATTTTGATGTATCTTTTCCTTGATAAAAAAGAGTAAAAACTCTATAAAATGTCTCTTAATAAAAAATCTTATAGTCATTTTTTGTAGTCTTATTGAATGATTTTATGTTGGTAGTTTTGCAATAGTGTTTTCCTCACTCATTCCTTTTGATCGTATTATATCTCCTTTTATTTCAGAATCAGAATCAGAACGTTATTGTCTCTAAGCTCATGGATACAAGCAATCGACATTGTCAAGTTAATCTACATGATACATGATACACTACACATAGTCATTGAATAAATAATTACTGTAACTTTGTAGTTTGACAAAGGTACATGCTAATAAATAGTTCAAAAGCTTTTTTGAAAGCTTATCTCATTCTATTGGGCATAGTCTTGGAACCCAAAACGGCGTTTTTTGTTTGCACATAGAAAGCTGGCACCGATATCAGAACCCGCAAAATGGCGGAAATATGCCAGGCAAGAACGACCAGTATCAGACTGGTAGTGTTCGCGCTGTCATTCACACGCTTGTTCCTTGCACATAAAATAAATATATTGAAAATGATGTATTTTCAATCTGAATAAATTGCAGAATCCAACGGTATAAAAATATCTGCATTCATAAAATATTATGACCGTATACAAATTATTCAAACAAATAATTTTGAAAACGTGACATCAATATTTTTTTAGCGAGAAAGTTTTTTTTAGGAAAAAACGTTTTGCTGTTAAGTTTCACATTACAAGTTGATATAAAAAGTTAACATTTAACAATTTTTCTTATCATTTTTAGTAAGAGTCTGCAGTACCTGTACCATCTTGGATTTTTGATCCCATAAGAACAATGTTAAATTTCACATTACTGTTGTCTTTAAAACACTATATCTCGATAATCTTGCATAGGATTTGCATGAAAATTGAATATGTTCACCATAAGGAAATGGCGGAGTGCATGACGTGAATAGATTTTTAATAAACCTACTAAAAATTGTTTAAAAGTGATTTTAAAATGGTGTTAAATGTATTTATATTTTATTCGTTAATCGAGTGGATATTTTTTTAATTAATTTTCTATTACGTCAAGCACTAGATACTATGGTAACATTCAAAATTTCATCAAGTTTGAAATCTTCCGACGAAAAACAAACTCACAGACTCACAGTAATATTTCAAATTTAACATTGCTCTTATGGGACAGACGACCAAAATGGCCAAGGTACTACAGACTCTTGAGTTGTTTCCTCCCGCTTCCGCACTGGTGGCTATGCAATAACATGCTATTCCGCGGTGTTGTTAAGCAAACTGAGAAGTGGGGCTCGTTAATTTTTATTCATAAATTATTCAGTAATTAGGTAATTCGTAAATTCATAAATTTATTATTCATAATTAATAAACTATTACATTATATAATACATAAATTATTACATAAAATAATTATTACATTATTACATTGTAATTTATCACATAAATTATCCACAAATTTTACATTATATTATTCATAAATTTATCATTAATTCAGTAATAAATTATTTCAGCAAAATTATTCATTAATTTGTATTGAGGATAAGTAAAAATTCTCCACATTGTTAGAATGGGGTTTCGAAGACAGTTTACATATCATTCCGGACATCGGAAATAAAGACAAGATTATCCGAAATCTTCAACGGCCCATAAAATAAAAACATAATATTTTTTCGAGAAAACTGTTCACTTTACAAATAAATCGTAAACGTAAAGATTTAAATTCTTTTCTTTACATACAACTCTGTCACGTGAAGTTTTTCCTGACTAACAAAAAAAGTTTAAGCTTAGTAATTTTTTCTGTTGTAGTCGTGTATTGACATTGGTTTTTTATGATGGGGTTTTCTAGTAAAATATAATGGCTAAGATACTTACATAGTTCAAATCAGCCAATCTTTTGATTTAAAACCATATATCCTGTAATAAATTTGGAAAGTTAGCAACCTTTAGTGTATGTGTGCACAAAAGCTTTAGTTGCTCATTTGTGTATTTGCCTGCCCTTCAGAATACGGGTTGTGGTTTTTTGTTAAACTTTTTCCTTGTGTGAGCGTTCCAGTGTGTTTATTAAGTTCCATGGGCATAGTTCATCCGTAAGGCCAAATTGACGCTTTTTGCAAGACTTAAAAGTTCGATCAAGTTTCTAAAAGCAAGTTTATTGCAGTGTGACGAGTATTTTTTTGTCTTATTAATCCCCTTATTTAACAAACTACTTAAAATAGAAATCAGATCTTACAACTTGTTAATATTAAACAAATTGCTTCTAAATAGACAACCTATATTGTTATCATTATTTAAAATAATCAGATTATCGTTTTATAGAATGGTATATTGTACAAACGGAAAGCTAAGCAACTCGTCACCAGCGAAAACCCCCTAGGGTGAAAAAATATTTTAGCTTTGCAACGCATGTCAGAAAAATTGTGCTTTCGCGGCCGTATGACGAGTAAATAGCAAGAACCAACTCTCTAGAATACCCTTTGAATGCACTTTCTTCTTTGCGTTAAGGTAGTTCTCTTAAAGAGATTTTAATTTTCACTTCGTAATTTAGTTAAAAATCACCAAATATTTAATTCAATGTAATTTACTGTTAAATGTGCCCAAAAAGTTTTCGGATATTCTTTTCTTAGATAGACTTGCCGATTGTAAAAAAAAAAATGACGTTTGTAAAGGACCCTCAAGGGTCTAAGGAACCAGGGTCTAAAAGGTAATGCGTTTGCTTGTTACAGCATTGTAAACATTGAACGTCAGGTCAATTGGTTATGCAATTGAAAGTTTAACTACATAATAAAGTGTAACAACAGAGAGCGACTTTCCAATAATGTGTTGTGATACACCGTGTATAACTATCCAAAAATCAAAAGAACAACCGGTCTTCACAATTAGATTAATACCAATAATATATATTATAGAACCATATACTTGAACCAATAATATATATTATAGTCCTGTTGCTCGATATTTTAAGAATACATCATATCAAAGGTCTCATGAAGTAAAATGTCACAAAATAACTTCAAAGACTGACGAAAACTTTAGGCAATCGAATTTGCCATTAAAATCATATTTAAAAACCAAAAAATACCTTTTTCATTAAACCAAAACAAAAAAATACCTTTCTCATTACTCGACCTTTAGACGCCAGATTTGAGAATTGTTACATTAAATTCAAATACGTTTAAAATATAGGTGATATGACTAATCCTAACAAAGTTTTATTTCGAACTTCCTCTAAGGGTGTATTTTCTCCAAAGGAAGTATTTATGTAAACTTTTTCGGACATTGTCACATTATGAAGTCCTGTTTGCGGCATTGGACATTGTTGACTAAGACCTGTAATTTTATGTACATATGCTTACATTTAATATTTTCTTCTGACTAATGGTGGGCCGTCCCCTTGAAATGACTCAAAAGTTCTGATCACTACAAAAGACACCTTGTGTTAAGTTACCATTGTTCCCCCAAAGGATATTTATTTATTTCAGAAAAAAAAATGGAGGGAAGGATTATTTGTACACACTGTATCAAGGGGTAAAGCCGGTAGCAAATGACCTTATGATGTTACTATCGACATAAAAACACAGAATGCAAAGAGAATATTTTACATGAAAAAATAATCTGCATTGGTAATGTGACTTGGGTGGTTACATGTCAGTGAAGGAAGCCTATAATCTTCACTGACAAATGTTTTCATTTACTAACTCAAAGTTATAATGTTCGTACAAATAAAACAAAAATATATATTTCACATAAACGTCAAGAATCAACAATCTAATTTAACTGGTAGAATTCTATGCTGATGATTTATGGAGGCAAAATTGTAATGTTACGAGTAGTAATAGACGGAGGTGTATCATACTCCGTATCATAGATACATTAAACTCTCTAAATCAATGAGGCTACAGTAACACCCCTTCTGGCATATCCGTCTGCAAGGGGTCTGGGTTGTTATTTACACTATAAAAAACCTATAAAAACTTACTTATAAGATAAGACTCCATGGTACAAAAAAGGACAAAATAAAAATGCGGTACAAACATTTCACGTGTGGCTACAAAATCTTTACTTCTTTACTAAAATAAATACATTATTATATTTTTTTTGTACGACTTAAAAATACTAAACTGTAGAAAAACATGGTTTATTTTTACATTACGAATCACAGTAATTTAAAGCTACGTCTGAATTAAGATTTCTTTAAATCTCATACAGATCAATGAACAATAATATTACTTAACTTTTTGCAGCATCCCACTAAGTAAAGAACAACGTTTGTTGAAATTTTGTAAGGACATTTTAAAAGTACTGAAGTATTTAGTTATGTTAGATAAGATTTTTACCTGTACAATATCCTTTTTATGGTATGACAGGTAATTTTTAAGGATATTGTACAGGTAAAAATCTTATCTAACAATTTGAAATTCAATATCCAGCAGTAGGAAAATGAATTCTGATTTAGTTATGGTTCGTTGAATAACTAAGACTCATAGTTTTTCAATCAGGCACATCAAACACACTGAATATTAAAATGATTAAAGTCATCAATGGTTACGTTGAAATGCTGAAATTAAGGTGGTGTAATTAAATTTAAGCAACAAACAAAAATATTTTAAAATTTTTTCCCAGATTTATAATTAGTTCCTTTGAAACTAAAATTAAAACTAGCGGATGGTTTTCATTCATTTTTATATCATAGCATATTTTTAATTTCTCCGTAGAGTATTCTGTAACAATTCAACGGTATTTAAAGTAATTTAGTTTTCTATTTCTTCAATCATATTTTAATGTTAAAATTGGGTCAATAGTTTTCTTCCTCTTTCCTGAGATCCCCTTACTTTATTTTTTTCCCTTTTTGATAAAATCACGTGAATTTTCTCTTCGACTTTGAAAAACAGATCATTGTAATTGTACGTATTATGCTTACATATAATCTAAGTACCATGATGTGGTTTGGGTTTCCTTAATTCTTTCCTTTTTATTTGCTGTCCTGTTTTTATTCATCATCTGCAACACCATTCGGCACTCAAACCTTTCGGTTTTTGAATAAAAGCATTATAACATCACTTCTTGTTAAAAGAACTAACGTTCTTTTAAAGAACGTTGTTCTTGTTAAAAGAACACAAGACGATAGATTTTATTTGAAAATAAATAAATTTGTTAAGTAAATAATAAATCATGGATATTTTTATTATATTTATTGATGATAACAAATTATTTTTGAAATTACAATAAAATTTGCTACTACATTCAAATTAGCTTATTATTTTATCAAGAACTCGAGTTGAAGAACTTAGACGATTCCTCTTTCAAACGCCCCATGTTCTTTACCTAAGTTGGAAGAGTGGATTTTCACAAGGGTTTTGCAGGCAGTTTCCGAACACTATTCTACAGCTTGCCTTTCAGATGGTTCATCATTTGTTTCTACTCTTCCTACTTTCGTGTAATATTCTAGAACTCCAAAAGAGATTAGCAAGCAACATTTTAATCGCGATCAATGGTTTTTACCTTGTAGGCCCTACATGCAATTTCAATTTTATTTCCATTATTTAAAGTCTAATAGTAATATATTGAAGAGCCATCTGGAAGGAGTCTACCAAAGAACGTGAATAAAATAAGATTTCTCTAAGACAAAATATTTTGTTTGGTGTCAAAATCGAATATTTTCATCAACTCTATACAGTATAATTTCATTGTTTTTAAATGATTAATCAAATTAATATAAGTGATTTAACTTTATTAAGCTATATACGTCATCAAATAACAACATTTTCATGGATATCTACTTTGTCTGTTAAGTAGCAGTTTGTTAAGTCTTTATAATCAAATTTATATCGAGAAACTTCTTTTTTATCATTTTATATCAGCACAAACCCAAAATAAATCAACAGGTTTAAGCTGAAAAGCACTTTGGGACCGCTATTACCAAATTTACATTTGAAAATCAATTATAATCAATATAAATGTGCACGTTCTTTGGTGGGTAGTTGGAGTTGGGTTGCGGTAGGCCTACCAGTGTCTGTGGTGTGTTGCAGATGACGACTTCTGTTGTGGTATGACGTCGCCTTCCAGTCCACGCACCCTCGATCCTACACGGATATCCAGCCGTGGTCGGTCTTATTTCCATCGCTATGCAACAATCGATGTTTTATCTTTATCGTTTCTCCATCTTCCCTCCCTGTCGAATGTTTATTAACTTTCTTCTGTGTCTGCAACCTTTCTAAAATCATTCTTCCGTTATCCATGTTTTTTGCAACTTATTAAGCACATGAAATCATCTATTCACTGATTTATTTTAGTTATAAGTTTTCTATTAATATTTCTTTTTACAAGATCACACTTTTTTAATTTTTATGGAAAATTTTCAGCTGGTTCATACATTAAATAAAAGGCATATTTTCCACGTCCCCTCGCTTATGTCTCCACGGGTTTTCAGTCAATTGAGTAAAACTTCATTGGCCTTTGTAACATAACTTTAAACATCTTGGAGTTTAGAGTAATATGCCACAAATCCGACTTCAATAGGTCAAGTATCACTCGTATGATATTGATGAAAAATTTGAATGCCTGTCATTTCTGTCTCAATCAACCATTTGAAGTGCAGTTTACATCATTGTTTTCTACTTGATAATATTTAATTCGATATATGACCTTTACACATTCGATATATGAATTTACCTGCGCTTATAGGTTTCAGCTGGTTGGTTTGTTTAATAGATAAGTAGGTTAATATCACCAGTTATGATGTGCAGGCAATGTCATTTTTATCCGATGTGGTGTAAATTTTATTAGGCTGTCCAGACAATTTCATTGTGAATTTTGTGTTATTAATTAGGTACTTAAAATTACGACATCTTTCATCTAAGGGTATTTTAACAATTTTATATAGAAACACTCCCTGCATTAACTATTGTATAATCTATCTTATTAGTTTTAGAAATAGTAGAAATAATTTAAAATCTTACCTTAGCAATCCTTTAAAGGATTACTTTAAAGGATTGTTCAAGGATTGCTAAGGTAAGATTTTAAATTATTTCTACTATACAACAAGCAATCCAGAGGCTAAAATGAATAATGATTTTTATTTGTACTTTCTTTGCGTTCATTGATGTTACAGTACCCTGCATACAGATTATAAACACAATTGTAGATATTATGATACAAGTGTAGGTAAATATTAGGTATTTAGGTACCTCCTTTTCATTATTCCACTGTTTGCTTTTCCATTAAAGACTCCTAAAAGAGGTTGATTACAACCTTTTAAAACTGCAGTAGAGCACTGGTTCATAACCAAACTTCCCCGATTCACAACTGATGTAAATTGCACGAAAGCCTAAAGTTTATAAAATACATTTTAATATTTTTAATGCCAACAGGAAATTACAAATATATAACCAAATCTCTTGGTTTGATCCCCTTCATAATTGATCGAAGGAGTATTTTTGTTTTGTTTCTGTTAAAAATGGACAAGTTATCATTAAGGCATAATCTTAAACCCCCTCTTTTGATTCTAAATTAAATGTGCTCAAGAGTTTGCGTTGTTCAATCATTAACCTGATTTAACACCTTTGGGCGTTCCTGAAACAGTTTTTTCAAATGTTGCCTTTGTTTTAATTTAATACTTCCCTTTCAGTTATTCTTTTGCGAAGTATCATTTTTAAATCAAAGCACGGCTGTATATAGTACTCCCCATGTGCAATAAATCATGATAATGTTTCAACAGTATACACAATTTTTATTATTATTATATAGAAATACATTTGTAACAACCAATGGTTGATTCAAGCACTTTAAATATTTATTGATTAAGACGTTTTGTATTGTAAATTAAATATCGCTATAGAATATGCATTTGCCTGTTTTACTTCTTGTGGCTTGTGTGCTCAAGATAAAAAAGAATTAATAAAATTATCACCGTAAGATATAAATATTTTTATTTAAATAAAATAACATAATCATGTATTTGTAACCATTACCTGAGTTATTATGAAGAACTTATCAATATAATTTGAGCCCTGATTGAATACCTGCTTATCCATATTAATTTATGTCATTAGTCTTAAAATATTCTTATTTAAAATATACTGAAAACGTATGCAGGTGATAGCTAGGCCTACATTTCGGAGTCAGCCATTCGTCTTAAAACTGACTTTAAAATATGTTTCGTATTTTTTATTTCATTATTGATTTGTTCTAAAGAGATGCGAGTACATTTTGGAAAATAATGAGTAAGCCTAAATTATGATTTATCTCAGATATACTAATATAATAGTAAACTATTCTACGTACAGAGTTTATTTACATTGATTTTGGTTAGCCACCATTGTGAATTGCCAAAGTTTACTATTGACTACTAATGATTTACTAATCATTGTAATACTATATTAGTAAGAAATCGATAAATTCTGTATCAAAATCCATGATCTTATTGCGTAATTTCTATGGTTTGTAGCATGTATGAGGATTTTTATTTTGTATTAAATCCTCTTATAAAAAATACACTGACACAAAATATTGGTTGCAAAAGGCATTTATTTAAAACAAAACCTTATATCTTATTATAATGAAGTGGGGTTTTAAATCAAAAACTAAATAGTTTTTAATGATTCTTGAAAGAGCCTTGGTATTGTCACAAAGGTATTGCTTGAGGTATCGCCATGAGCTAATATGATAGAATATTGTTATAATTATAGTTGACATACCTACGCTCCAATATAGTATATTCCAAGAGATTTATAAACAAAAAATGTTTTTAAAGGCAAAATATTTATTTGCTAGAACTGGCGATGAGGGTTCTTTCTTGTTTTTCACCAAATTACCCAAATAGGTAATTATTTTCTAAACCATTATTATTGATTTTAGAGTTGATAAGTACATACCTTCCCAACATATAATGGTTTATTGTAGCCTGGAATGCGTAAGAGAAAAATACACATCCTGTAAGACTTGACAACTTGGACATAAATATATCAAATAATAGAGTTGCCGTTGATTCCCTTTACAGTGTTGATATATGATACTTGAATTCAATATTTTCACAGAAAATAACAATTACATGTTTAATTATGAAACTTTATTTAATAATCAAGCATATACGCATTCATAATAATAACTCATTCGCAGGCGTTGTTGTATTTGAATTGCAACTGCCAAAATAATATTTCAGATCTATTTATATTGGGCACAATATTTTATCTAAAAATTAAGAAAATCTAGATTTTGAAAATGTAGAGTTGCCATTCAAAAGCATAGCGTTTAGTTCTTTTTACACAAATATTTGTGTTTTTCAAGATCTTCTTTTAATAGTCCGGGGAATTTAGCGAATGACCTAGACAAAATTGGCCGGGTAACGAGACCTAGTGGAATGAGTTTGGTATGTGTCCCTGATCATTCGGTAAAAATTCCCAACTTTTCCCATAACAGGAACATCCGCCATTTTGGAAAATGGCGGAAAAAGTTGATTACAGTGTAAGTGTTTACTAAAATGGGATTTTCATAAAGCCCACACCACTTAGATTCATTCAAAAACGTTTATATTGTTCACAATTAAATACCGTACAAGGAAATACCATATTTATTGGTATGAATCATGGTTTAAGATTCAATATGTGCACTTAAATTTAATATTTCGTCAAAAGTTTGGGAAGTTATTTTGTTTTTTTGGAATTTACGGCGTTAATATCACAGATATGATATTTTTAGTCCTTATAAGAATTGTAGCCCTTAAAATTGTGCATCGATTGCATATATAATATTCTTTGTTGATATAATAATAACGCTGATACGGTGCCTTAAAGTCTGAAATATTCACGGCTTTCAAAGTGGTAAAAATGGGGTTTTTGCATTTTTGGACCTCCAATTTCAAAATTTGACAATTTTAACTGAAACCATTTGAAAGAGCTTAAAAAAACAAACAATTCCATATTTTGAATTTTTAACTTGGCTGGAACGGGTTAAGAAGAAAAGCCAAAAATAGGTTTCCCATGTTAATCTTATGGGAAATCAACTAAACCCTGTATCTCGCCTATTTATTGGCATAACTTGATAAAATTTGTTATGTACATTCACTAGGTAGGGTTTAACTGATATTTGCTTACAACACCCATATTTCGGCAAACCTACATACTCACCCCCATGGGGTTTATGGGAAAAATTAAAAGTGCCGAATATTGATATAATTTGATATTTACCTTAACTCACCTAACAACTAACAACTAACATTTGATAACAACATCCCATGGCAACAAACCTACATATGCATTTCTATGGGGTTTATGGGGAAAATATAAAATCTCAAATTCATTTTAAAATTCGCTGAGTACGCAAGTTTGCTGCGGCGGGGGTATTTGATAATATGACGTAAAAACTATATACAATTAATTTAATCAAAATAAATATCATTTTTACACATTGCATGATAATCAGTGAAAAGAATATTTTCATGTAAATATGTAATTAAGTTAATTAATACATTGTGTATTGTGTATCAAGAACTCATTACAAGAAAGTTTAAATAAAGGTAATTAAGTAACAATCAAATTATAAATAGATAGTCAGGCATTTCAGATTATAAAACTAATATTGATGTTAGTTTTTTAATATAGATCAATATCTTATATCTTAATAGATCACCTGAACCTTCCAGTAAAAATGGAACAACTAAGCTTAAAAGGGAAACAAAGACACGGTTATTTTTAAAACTTTTGCCATTATTTGATAAAATGTTAAGAAAAAACTTAGTAAAATTAGTTTAACCAAAATTAAATAGCGTTTTTTACAGATTGCATACTATTCAGTTGAAAGAGTATTTGATATTTTGATCATTGAGTCATTAAATGCAGGTGTATATAATATCATATACGGTAAGTAATGGGGCCTAATGAAATTATAATATAATATAATAGTTGGAAAGTACAGGTAGTTAAAATTAAAAGAAATCGTTACAGGTAGCTTAGTGAAATCGAACAATGTTTAAGTGGTATGAGCTTTACGAAAATATCATTTTAGTAAACACTTACACTATAATTAATTTTTCCGCCATTTTCTAAGATGGCGGACCACACCAGAATTAGGAGACTACCAAATGATTATTAAAAGTTAAGCACACTATATGTATTGTATCTATTATAAAACTAGCCATCTTTTGCCCATCTTTTTTTTTGTTTTTGAGTCGTCTGATGATGTTAGCCTTGCTAGCGAACGGCCTCACGAATCTAAATCTCAAAAATATTGGAACCTGTGTATTAATTTTAAATTTATATACCCATCTATTGTGGACTATACAAGTGGAATAAATGGCATATCGAATTTTGCGTTGTTTATATCTTAGTTTAAATATCAACATTAAATTGGTTTATTTTATTAAATTAATTTGTTTATAGTTTTCTCGTCATATTATCAAATACCCCCGCCGCAGCAAACTTGCGTACTCAGCGAATTTTAAAATGAATTTGAGATTTTATATTTTCCCCATAAACCCCATAGAAATGCATATGTAGGTTTGTTGCCATGGGATGTTGTTATCAAATGTTAGTTGTTAGTTGTTAGGTGAGTTAAGGTAAATATCAAATTATATCAATATTCGGCACTTTTAATTTTTCCCATAAACCCCATGGGGGTGAGTATGTAGGTTTGCCGAAATATGGGTGTTGTAAGCAAATATCAGTTAAACCCTACCTAGTGAATGTACATAACAAATTTTATCAAGTTATGCCAATAAATAGGCGAGATACAGGGTTTAGTTGATTTCCCATAAGATTAACATGGGAAACCTATTTTTGGCTTTTCTTCTTAACCCGTTCCAGCCAAGTTAAAAATTCAAAATATGGAATTGTTTGTTTTTTTAAGCTCTTTCAAATGGTTTCAGTTAAAATTGTCAAATTTTGAAATTGGAGGTCCAAAAATGCAAAAACCCCATTTTTACCACTTTGAAAGCCGTGAATATTTCAGACTTTAAGGCACCGTATCAGCGTTATTATTATATCAACAAAGAATATTATATATGCAATCGATGCACAATTTTAAGGGCTACAATTCTTATAAGGACTAAAAATATCATATCTGTGATATTAACGCCGTAAATTCCAAAAAAACAAAATAACTTCCCAAACTTTTGACGAAATATTAAATTTAAGTGCACATATTGAATCTTAAACCATGATTCATACCAATAAATATGGTATTTCCTTGTACGGTATTTAATTGTGAACAATATAAACGTTTTTGAATGAATCTAAGTGGTGTGGGCTTTATGAAAATCCCATTTTAGTAAACACTTACACTGTAATCAACTTTTTCCGCCATTTTCCAAAATGGCGGATGTTCCTGTTATGGGAAAAGTTGGGAATTTTTACCGAATGATCAGGGACACATACCAAACTCATTCCACTAGGTCTCGTTACCCGGCCAATTTTGTCTAGGTCAAGGCCATATTTTGGCTAAATGCCCCGGACTATAAAGAATTGTTTTTCATATGTTGACTATCTGAAATTTAAGGTAGTACTATGTCGCCTGCGAAAGTTATTATACTGATTTTTAATGCTCTGCCACAAAAGTTATTGATATAAGCCAAGAAAAGAATTTGTCCTATTACAGATCCTTGTTACTTTGTTTTTTTTTTAATAGTGGATGCTCAATTTGCCATAAATTTTAATATGTTGCGATCTTCATGATAAATAACTCTCGAATCATTTATTGACTATTTCATAACCCCTGACGATTGAAATTTATTTAATAGGACTTTTTTATCTTTGCAGTTATAAGCACCAGTAATGCCTATAAAAACGCATCACCATTTTTAGTACAATTAATTATATAATAACTTTTACTTGTTAATGCATCTTCCTTACTCGTATTTTAACCTGTATTGTTCATAATTTAAATATGAAGTCTTTTCAAAAAAGTATAGTAATAATTTAGATTAAAATATTTGTCTAGTAGCTTTGATTTTGTTGATAATAAAAACATTTGATTGTAGTTGTTTGTATGCTTCCGGTCAAAATTTTTTTTAAGGATACGACTACTGCTCTCAGATGAAAAGATGTGCGAGGCTTAGTTTGAAAATTTGTGTAAACACAAGGGAAATGAAGGAGTTTAATGTTTTAAGGAATTCTGCTGACAAGTTGTATATTCCGCCTGCTTTATTATCCTTTAATTTTTTATGAGGTTTTGTATTACATCAGAGCACGTATTGCTAAATATCGTTTAATTTATTAATGGCAGGTGATCAGGGAAGAAGTCATTATACTGTACTCAATTGCTTGGTTGTTAAACATTTTACTTTCAGCTATTCTATGGACAATTTTCACAAGATCTTTATTACACTTTTGGGCTACCGTAACATAATATGTGATAATTTCGTTAATTTCTTCATTGATTTAAAGAAATAACACTGAATTTGGTTTTGTGTTCAAATATATTATTTTTTTATTTATTTGTCTCAAATATTTTTTCTAATAATGAGTTCACGATTATGACGTCATTGCTTTATAGAATTTTTATGACTCCATTTAAACAAGTTTAAGAGATAAATCTGTATATGCCACTTAAATCCATGATTAAAAACATCTCGTTATTATTTAGATTCGTTGAGTAATAAAGTATTATTGGGATATTTCTTGTACTTACTTGACAATTTAATTCTAGGTTTTTCTTTAATTATAACTAATTTACAGTTTCAATTTATGCTACTTTTTCCTTATAGGAGGGGGAATCTAAGTGTAGCTTTGAAATGAAAATGTTTATTAAGGCCATGAACTCAGAGTAAGCTGAATTTAAACTGTTAAGTAATGCATAATTAGTTTTACCATGGTTTCTTACTAGGTTACACAACTAATTTATTTGATGTAAAATAAATTGAACGTCTAATTAGATTATAATCCTTGTATCTCATAAACCTGTAAAAAATCAATTTTATACCTAATTATA
Source organism: Neoaliturus tenellus (assembly GCA_030545055.2). Lineage (NCBI taxonomy): Eukaryota > Metazoa > Arthropoda > Insecta > Hemiptera > Cicadellidae > Neoaliturus > Neoaliturus tenellus. Next base: position 73,504,034 of record CM061535.1, on the reverse strand, counting down.
AAATATTTGTGCTGAATACAACGTTTCCTATTTTCAGTTACCGGAATTTAAGTTTTAACGAAAGCTATTCAAAGGCCTTGCTTACCTTTCACGTCAGCTAATCAATCTTGGTTGTTTTATATTTTTTTATAAAGCAAACAAAACTGTACCCAACAAGGAGTAAGTTTATTTCATTAATAGTGTGTAATTATTAATTAATGATGACAATTATTAATTAGTAATTTTATCATTGACAAACGGCGTCACAACGAAGTTTTTCCTTAATTGTTTTTAGTGCATGTTTTATGACGTCATAGATTTTCACTTTATGATAAGAGTATAAAAACCATATCCACGTATGTTTTAAAAATGGATGTGAATAAAGTAAAATATGTGTATAATGTTCAGTCAAACCAATGCGTTTATATATATATATGTTAGATCGTAGATGGTAGGCCTACGACTCAATCATGCCATTGGGAAGAGAAACGAGCAGTCTCACTTCTGTATCGTGATCTGTCATTTCATATACAACTTTTGTTTTTATAAATGTACTAAGGAATTATAATCTTTGTCAAACCGCTTATCCTGGCTTATCTGTTTCTAGCGCAGATTAACACACTCATGCTTCAGCAAAACACTTTCTCAAGTTTCCTAAGACAATGTAATCTCTAAATACAAAACAAAAGTGTTAAATTTGCCTGATCTTACCAGCATAAATGGAAATGAAAACACATAGCCCGTAGGCGGATATCAAAATCTTATTGTAATACCACTTATGATAAAGTTAAGTATTATTCTGTACATTTTACTGTACAAGCAGTTATTATTGCCTCAGAATCCAAGGGATTTAGAAGAAACTACATTGTAGAACGTAATATATTTTTCAGTGACAAAATGTTTTTATAAATTTTGGAGTACAAGTTCCCAGGTTTTATGATTTGTCAATATAGATAATTTTAAGACCGTTGCATATTTTCTCCTTGCAAAACATGGTGAAGTATTTGTTAAAATCAAGTCCCCCGCTTTTCATATTTAACTTTGTAAATTTTAAAATGATGTTTTTCCATGATTTATACCTTATATACTTTAACCTTAAGGAAATCTTTCATTTTTTAATTTTAACTCCAGTTTCTCTGCCATTTTCTTTTTTTAGTTTCCAATCAAAAAAATGTAGAAATAGATAAACATATACTAAGTAAGAAAGGACAATTGAAGATTAATATTGGTTGTAACGACTCATAGAATTATGGCACGGGAATACCTGATAATAAATCAATAAAAATATTCTTAAAGTAAACCTACATAGTAATAGATTGTAACATGGTCTCATGACAACACAAGAAGAAGCCCTTGCAGGTTTCATAAAACTGTAGTTGCTATGGTAAAAAAGGTTGTTATTATTTTTCCAATCTTAGATCGTAAAAAATGTTTTCGGTTTTCGGCATTTTTGAACCAAAGTTTTCAAAATTAAACTTTTTTAACTGAAACCTCTTAAAAGACCTTTAAAAAACAAATAATTAAGTATTTCGAAACTTTTGCTTGGCTTAACAGGTTACGGAGAAAATCCAAAAATAGATTTTCCATGTTATACTTATAGTCAATTACCAAAACCCTTTATCTCACATATTTATTAATATAACTTGATCAAATTCGGTATGTACATTCACTAAGTAAGGTTTAATTTATATTTAGCAACCATATAGCGACAAACCTATGGGGTTTACAAGGAAAATGAAAAATGCCAGAATTTGATGCAATTTAGTATGTACGTTCATTGGGAAGGGATTTTCCTATATCTACTTACAATACACCATGGAAGCAAACCTACATCCTCGTTCCCATGGCGTTTATGAGGAAATAAAAAAATACCGAATTCTGTTAGAGATTTGCTGAGTACGCAGGTCTGCTGCGACGGAGGTATTCCTTATTTACCGAAAATACATCAATAAAGATAATTTCAATTTTCGATCATATATTAATTTCTTACTTATTCATTATACTATGCAATTTTTTTAGCAAATTAAATGGCAGTTTGTGTCGGGAATGTGCCTAACAGAACGTGGTATATTAATAAACAGTCAGCACACGTTACTATATAGGCCCAAAGGTAACTGGTCTCATGTGGGCCGAGCCTAAAGGGGTGAAAGTTGTACACATTAGCATAGGAGCCGTGGAGTAACTTAATTTGCTGAGTCTGAACTCACCCCGTCAATCCTCGCTTTGACAAATTTAATTTGCTTTATTTTGCTTTACACTCGGAGTCGCTCCAAATTTCAATTTTTCTCAATGCACATGAAACATGAGCTTCGTTTATATTTTGTAAGTTGGAATTTTATTAGAAAGTGGCCTTAAAACATTTCAATGGTTTCTTGTAGTACCGGTACAATGATTATATGACATATATTTAATGGTTTGAATTGTGAACATATTTCAATGATCGTTCATCATTCTACGCGATCATCGAAACTCATTCATAAAAAGCTAGTTTATTATATATATATATATATATATATATATATATATATATATATAGAAGTTTTCACAGCGTATCGGCGTCATGCCCAGTTTATACCGTGACGTCGTTAGTAGGTGATTTTGCAATTATATTTTACGGGAGTTTTTAAGTATACCGTCTATCGGCGTCACATAAGGTTGGTAGTATAAATCATTGCTACTACTCCCAAACAACTAACTACACGATGGTTTTACATCATTTTTTGGTCACTATTAAATATTTTCTACAATGTTATGTGATACTAATTTGTATATTACTACTCTGTAACTAATTATTAAACCAACTACCGGTTAAGTGTTAGTCAACGTTCAAACGGAATAAAATGAATATGTCTTGTGTTTATAAAAAAATTTACAACTTTGAACCATCGTAAAACCTTTATTTTTTACCTAATGCAAAGAAATGAAAACAAAAATATAGGAAAATCTTTCAAGTCGTGCTCTATGACAATGACTTTATTTCATCTCAATTGGCTCTCTGTTATTTTTACGAAGAACCAATATTTCAGTTCTAAATTTAAATTTGAACAAAACAAAATATAAAATGTGACAATTTATTACATTAAACGATGTCTTAACTCTTTATCTAATGTCTTCTTTGTTTTTAACTTCGGATGCAATCCTTGACAAACTCAAACGAAATCAAATGAATATATTAATACAAACCTTTATCAATCAACGCTTTTGGTGTTCAATTTATCAATATAAAGATTAAAATACTAGTATACGTGTTGCTCGAAATCGAGCAATTTATTTTAATACAAAACAAATTTTACTTTTAGTTCTAAATCAATGACATCCGACCAATCCAACATCGTGAATCTCTTTAATCACCAAAACTACTCGTATTTACAGCTGATTATTAACAGATGTTTAACATGCTTTATTCAATCCCAATGTTATTTAAATGGGAAATTTTGAGATTTCAATGATGGATAGCGCCTTTATTTTTAGTACGATTCTCTTCAGTTTTTGGCGGAAACAACTACAGACCAAGCCCTATCCAACGACACCAAAATCTTGAAAATCGGTTGAAAATTGTAGGAGGAGTTCTCAAGACAAAAAAAAAACCCTTAGCGTATTAAATAAGTATAGATTTGATTATTTGGACAAGAATAATACCATATGATGACTTTTATCGAAGTCCTTAATTATTTGCTTCCTGTGCTACCTATTAACAATTTCAGCGCGGACAGCACGCCTGCCTGAGTAGCTAGGTTACGGGTTAATAGACGGCACGGCCGCCGGCGCCGGCAGCGATGATGTGTTAAAATATGGTTGAAGCCAAGTTGCAGCAACCTCAATGTAAAGTTTCAAAGCATTTTGGAGTAATAAGTTCAATAATATAGTTTACAAGGATATTACAATCACTGTTTTCATAATTATAATACGTCTTTATTAATATATAGTGAGAGGGTAGGGATGCTCTAATAAATCAATTGTTTTCAACATATTATATTTACTCTTGTAGGCTTGCCTGTATTATTAACACCTATTAATGCGTACATGAATGAATATGCATTTGGTAACATATCTTAGGAGTCATTTTCACCCTTGTAAAATACTGAAAACATGTCTCCGCAATCCCCTGTTTCGGACAGTGTTTTTGGATATTTATTGATAAAATTTATGTTTTATTGTAGATTAAGGTTAGATCTAGGTTCCTCATACCTAATATATGAGTATAAATTAATGGTATAAGTACAAAAAAAAATTAAAAATAAGGAAAAACGAGTTACTTTGCGACGTCACAGAGGGTAATATTTATAGGAGTTTCAAAATGTTGAGGTAATAGGGACCTAATATAACTATTCAACTAAACACTTACCAAGTTTAAAGAATATCGGTTGAAAGACTGCGTCCGAAACAGGAGAATAAAATACCATGTTTTGCATAAAAGCCGTATGGTTAGTATTGGTACTGCGCAACAACGGTGAAGATGAAACCTGACGATTTTTGTCTGAACTCGCATTGGCTTTAACAAAAGAACCACATTTTCAAATTCGGGGTAACACTAACGACTTTTGGCTACCTTCCCCAACGAGTTTTTAATAGGTGTTGAAATACCATTTTCGTTGAATATTGCACTGCGTTGGAATGTCCTCATTTGTTTGAACAAGCAATAGTTCTTCTCAGAAAATTTTTCAAAAATAACACCCTTTATTAACGCCGCTTTCAAGTTATAGTTATAGTTCATCTATAGAGAAATATCCTTATAAAAATGATTTATTTTAAATTAAAAATACCTAAATGTATTGTTATGGGACAATAAATATGTAATGTGGCTATAGTGGACCGCCCAATTTAAACATGATTGAATGGAGTAAAACAATTCTTTCGGCAATTTCATGAGAACGCTCGTACATACAGGGTAGGTCTAAATTCAAAGGTTATACCCCTAAGGGCATGGACAAGGTCTGTGCGGATATCACCTAGTTAGTCTTACATTTACTTTTACTTCATGTTTATATTTTAAATGTTAAAAATAGAATTGTTTTAAACTCTGCATTTCTGGAATATTTGTTATGTCAGAGTAATATACAGCTGATTGTAAACTTTAAGGAAATGAAGTGAAGTATGTTGTCTATCTAAAAATAGTCGTACGACAAACATTATAAAAGCATTTTGTATTTGCAGACAGTACCCTACATCATATTAAATCATACATACATTTATATATACAGGGTGTAAACTAAGTCCCGGAACACTTTAAAATTCCAATTACCTTTGAAGATACATAAATGAAACTTCAGAAGTCAATTCTTTGGCATAAGCTACATTTCTTCATGTTAAGCATTTCTTCCTGTTAAGCCCTATGTGTACAACTTCCAAGGAACGGCCCATCAAGAATTAGTCAAAATTCCTTTATAGCAGCATAGGTCAAATTTGGTTTGATATAAAATTTTAGGTCTTGATTAGTAGATTACACTGCTGAAAACCGGAAATCAAAAGGTTTACCCAATAAAAAATAATGGTGGTTAGAATTTTGAAACCTTTGACTTTCTAACTGCCACCATTTTGTTTTGGATTGACCTTTTGAGATTTGGTTTCAGGCTTTGAATATCACTTGGTAAGACCTGCAATTTGATACTAAACTTGACCTATGCTGCTCCTAATGAATTTCCTTTATCTCTACATGGGTTAAAACGAAAATTTCTTAAGGAGCAGCATAGGTTGAATTTTATAGTTTTATAATTTTATATAGTTTTTAAGAATATATGCTATAATGTATGTTTTAAAATCATGTATTTACAACAATAAATCGTAGATGACAAACATTCTGGGGCTTTTAATGGCCAAATATGTGACATGGGACATTTTTTATTATATCATTATTTATTAAAAATTTTTGGGACTTTAGGGGGCCTATTCAGTCGCGGGGCCTGGGGCGGTACGTTCCAGTCTTGGCTGGATACAAATTCGCCAGTGGTTGGAGGGTCGACGAAAAGATTCAAATTCGCCAGTTCCAGGAATCCGCCCGCAGCCCCTCGGCGCGGTGAAACAGTAGATGATCCCGGTTCAAGTACGTGTTTATTCGGCGGTGATGACCTGTCCTGGCAATATTTAAATGAAATGGTAAATCGGCCAATCAAACGTCACCTTGAGAAACATCTACGATCGGAAACCATCGTTCCGACAAACAGTCTTCAAAAACAATTTTGAGTAATCTAGTTCATCATTAGTTAATTATATTAGCCTATGTTATATATAGATTATGTGGGGTGGTGTGTACGTAGGTATGACGCCATGGGATTGTTGTAAGCGAATGTTACTCAAGCATCACCTACGAGTAAATTAATAGTAGATTATACGATGATTGTATTATAAAAGTGTTTAAGCCACGAGTTAAATGTAAGTTATAGAGGACGAGCGATGAAGTGTTCTAAATATCTCAAGAAAATCAATAGATTTTAGGGGCCATGGGTAATCAGTATTTACACAAAACTTGCCAGGATCCGTTCAGTCGTTTCATATCCAGACACTTAAAATAAATTTTTCATTATATAGGATTATTATTTAATGACATGAAATTAAATGACTAATCAATCTCACATTGGCGTATATGTACATAAAGTGTTCAGTTACTTTCTTCTTTTTCATTAGAATCTCATATTATTTTTAATGCGATTTGTCAGGGAGAAAAAAACTAAACAATATAGCTTAGGACTCGGTCAAGTCGGGAACAACACTCAACTCCAGTGAGGAAGAGCTCGACCGGCTACATTCCTGGGTTCTCAGAGGGGATGAGCGCTAGTTCCAAGAACTGGCGAATTTGTATCTTTTCGTCGACCCTCCAACCACTGGTGAATTTGTATCTGGCCCCAGTCTTTGTAAATGTTTTGGTTTACCGAAATAATATCCTAAATATCTCTATCAACTAAATATTTGGTATTCTACGAGTTAAGTTCCTTGTATGAGTTAAAAAAGTAGGGGTCTATAAGAATAATAAATATTTATCTATTGGAAATATCTTTTTATTGGTAAGTATAGCCAACAGTTCCTATGTAATACAGTTTTTATAAACGTAATTCGCTTTCCATTCCCTCTTCTGTATGGAAATAGGAGGATGGTTGATCAGTCGCTTAACCAATGAGTGCCTGGCCTGACATGGAGGGAGGGGTTGGGTCTACGGTGGTACGGTCAAATTCTTTTTCTTGCGTTTTTTGGTTGATTTGTAGGCCTACCTATTGGCACCTAATCATTCAGTAAACATCCTGATTTTGCAACAATAATCCCGTTATCTTGTATTTTTTTGCGTTTGAAGTAGCATTTAAGCGGCATTTTGTAAAATACACCACGTGGAAACGGCTAAATATATTTTTCTCAAAATTGGCTTAAATGCTCATTAAATTACACATTGGTAAAATTAATTATTTTCAATAAAATTTTTATCATATAAAGAAATAAAATATATCTATTGTATCTTTTTTGCGATTTTTCTCAAAAGTCGCAACATGCTATTGATGGAGCTTAACTAATAAGGTAACATTCCAAAAATTTTATATAAAAATGTATTTTTTACACAATGGTGTGTAAAAGTTTTTTAGTTTTCAGTCTACATTAAATCTGACTCAACGCTCACTAGCGTTACTCACACAAAGGGCTGTCAAAATGCTTTCGGTCACGCACGAGCCGACGCCAAAATATGCTCTCTCTCTCTCTCTCTCTCTCTCTCTCTCTCTCTCTCTCTCTCTCTCTCTCTCTCTCTCTCTCTCTCTCTCTCTCTCTCTCTCTCTCTCTCTCTCTCTCTCTCTCTCTCTCTCTCTCTCTCTCTCTCTCTCTCTCTCTCTCTCTCTCTCTCTCTCTCTCTCTCTCTCTCTCTCTCTCTCTCTCTCTCTCACTATTCCCCCTCGATCTGATCGAGCGTGCCTCCTTCGGCTACCTGGGAAGCGCCTGGTCCTCGTTCGCCGTCTAGGGAAGAGTACATTTCAATCACCAAGGAATGTTTTCTTTTGGGAAAAATATCAATGTATCATAATAGAAATGTCATCAGTTGGAAAATAAAAATTAAATTGCTGCAATATGTATTAATAAATATAAGATATTAAATTGTGTAATCGTAATTTTAAATCATCCATACAATTGTCATAAATTAATTATATGATACTAAGATTAACCTCGTTATGAAAAATAAAAATATTAATACATCAAGCAATAAATTAAAAGGTTAGGATTAAGTGTTCCCGCCACTTTTGCTTTTAAAATAAAAATACAATGTTAATTTCGCAACACAACGGGCATGGAATGAATTCTCTCAGTGGAGTGGTAAGTCGAAAAAGAACACAGTGTTTAGTACTTAAGTTTAAAGAGTGTCCTAAAACTGCTGACCTAAATGTTGTCAGATAATGAATTACGTTGAATTCAAATTATTGAAAATACCACTTGTATAACGAGCCTTATTTGCTCGTTGGTTTAATTCATTTTTGGGCTATGAAGATTACATCCACGGCCAACTACACCTTTTCACTACTAACAGCTGTTTCCAAACCAAAACCTTAATAAGTAGCATTAATTTATTTTTGTTTACCTTTAGTTGTTATTACGTTACTGGGACCACAATAGCAACCCATAAGACCAATGTTAAAATTTACTATTTCATTTTTTCTTTTTTTACTAAAAACTATTTTTCTTGGTATAGAGACTCTTTTCACACTTATTTTTGGGCCAAAATAGTCTTAAATCGAAAATTTGAAAAAACCCTACAGTTAGATGTTGTGATTGAAATCATGATACCATAATTTTAGCACCCTTAAAAAGTATGGGTGGCCCTGTGAATGAGCGGGGAACACCAGCTGGCGATATAAATAAATAATTGTTATTAAATTGCAAAATAAAACAGATGTTGATAGTAAAAGAAATTAACACACTTTATAAAAGCTGAATAGAAGAAATAGAAATATTGATAATGAAATGTAAAACCAATTGTATACTATACGCGGAAGTGTCTTTAGCAATGTGCTACATTTTTTGGAAATATATTTATAGAAAAATTTAACACATCGCAAGCGGGCAAATTTGCTTAATTTTGGGATTTATGTTTTTTGGGCTCAAAAACAAGTTTTAAAAGCCTCAACTACAGGAAATTTCCTCTTTTGTCTTAAAACAAGCTAGGAAACTGTAATTATTAAAACAGGTCTTGGTTTGCCCTATTGGTAAACAACAACGAGAAGGAAATAAAAATTTAAGTAGAAAACTTCGTTTAGGCTTGGTTTTCAAACAGCGGTTAACGAGGAATAGTTATAGTTTTGCCTTGGTTGTTAATGTAGATTTACTAACTTGATTACTATGATAACTATGACAAAAGTGTTTTTAAAAGTTTAATGCAGAATGCTACAAACATTAAAATAACTGTTTCAACTAGACAACCTTGAAAAGTTATTTTACCATCAGCATAGATAACAAGTTTATTACAAAACCTTTTCGTAAGCAGACAAATTTTAACCAATTTGTTAATCAAATGAATCGCATTATAATATAGATACATTTTAACCTAATGTTTTAAAGTTGTTTATTTATTTGAATTATATTTTGTGATGGAAAGTTAAATTGAAAAATATAAATTTTTTATACCATTACAAGTTTATTAAGCAGACGATTCTCCATGTTTCTCCTATACGAACAACGCATAAAATGTAAAAACTGACTCATAAGATGTGCATTACGTTTTACAAGACCGGGGAGTTTAAATGTAATTAATATTTTGAGTGTGAGATCTTGTACGTTATATATTTGATGAATTATCTAGATCACAAGTCTGTGAATGTATTTAAAATGAAATTAAAGGGAATTAAAATTTACAATGAAAGTTTGAGAGTTAGTGATAAAGATCAATTGATCAAATCATTACAATGTCTACATTCATTGGCACTATGATTTTGTTTTAATGCAAAATTACTAAGTAAATTATACCGAACAAAGTGTTATAACCGAGCAAAACCATTTAAATGTTTTAGGAAAATTTAAACATATGCATCACGGAACACGAATAATATGTAATCATTTTTCTAATTATGTAAATTCTGTAAGCGAAATTCTTTTAACAAAATCATGAGTGTTATACAAATCGCAGGAAGATGGGAGGGGTCTCAAATTGACGGTCTCAGCTGTCCCATGCATGAGGTAAAATTATAGGTGTGTCCATAATGTTGCCAGGAAATGAGAAATAACATAAAACTTCCTCCATAAGAATAGCATGAGGATTCGAAAAACGTCTGCTTTGTGTTCATTAGAACATGTGATTGTTTCGATTTTAAAAAGAGAGCCAGGTATAAGACAATGAGTGAAGAAGATCTCATACTATACAAATCATCGAGAGTGTCAATAATGTAATAAAATGTTTTTTTTTTTAGTCGAATGACTAAAATCCACTAGTAGTGTTACTACAATCTTTCAAATTATTAAAACTTGACATCTGATTCTTACATCACTTTTTAAATAAAAGAAACGTTTTAATATAGCTTATGAATGCAAATAAACAATAAAATTATGTTTGCTCATGAGACGGATACAATGAGTGATGAGTTATGGATTAACAGAAGCTTTTTATGTTTGCACTAAAGCATGGGTTTTAGTTTGATTTTGAAACTAACATAAAATAATTAAATTGAATAAGAAATATTGATTCAAATGTATGTGGCATTCATTAAAGTATTGGTATTCTAAAAAATTACCCGATATATATTTTTTGGTGTTTTAGAAATTGTGGAATGACAGAATTGATAAGTTAAAATTAAAGATGTTTGTTAAAAGACTAGAGAAAACAGCAACCTGCCAAAAACCTTCCAAATGAATAGAGAGAACGGGGAAAATACTCCTTAAAATTTATATGGATTAAAACAGTTAATTTTATTTTGACAAAAAAATTAAAACCCGTTAAAAAACGCCCTTGGAATGAAT